>JBAIZL010000001.1:79928872-80218872 GCA_036971475.1 Prosapia bicincta | reverse complement strand
CTCCTTAAAGAACTAAACATCCTCGCAGGCACCTCAGAGCCAATCTTCTCCTTAACCCGCACATTCAGCTACCTTCCCCAGCAAAGTCTGTATCTTTCCGACCACACATCCCCAAAACACTTATCCCTTGTAGTTGAACTCAGATTGGCAACCTGAAACCATCAAAATGCATTACCCACCCTCTGACTGGCTGGACATTTACACTGACGGATCCTGTGATCCTGCCACTGGCCGTACAGGAGCGGGCTACCACTCCCCACTCTTTACAGGGTGCGCCGCAGTGGGCTTTCCCCTGAGCAACTATGACGGGGAATTAGCGACTGTATATGAAGCCGCTCGAAAAATAACTTCATTGAGAGATTACCGAAAAGCTGTGTTCTTTGTTGACTCTGCAATCACGGTCCTCTCCACCAACACTGACACCAATTGCAAGTGGACTTTCAACTGTCGCGCTCTCTTAAGTGATCTCTCTGAAAGAGGTTGGGAACTTACTCTGCAGTGGATTCCAAGCCACGTTGGAATTCCAGGCCACAGGTGGCGGATAGTGGGACAGCCTACAGAAATGTAGGTTACCTGTGAAGAAGGATTCCGGAAGGTTTCTGAATATGCAGGCCTGGACCAAGGCAATGGTTCAAAGGTGAGGAATTATCCCTCCTCGTCAGTCAACCGGTTGGGTGTGGTAGAAATAACTGCTCTGACTGGGGAGACTGGGGTAGGTGGGAATTAAGTCCTCACAATGCTACTCTCACCTCCCAGGTAAACCAAGGGCAATGCGACACTGAAGTATGGGCGGGAAACTACTCTAACGACACAGTTGTAAAAAAGAGAGTAAAGCAGGCTGTTCGCTCCATGAACAACAGTTAATAATGTCCTGAACTTGGGGTGTGCTTCAAGGTCAGTGACTGAATACCCAATCCAAGGTGGAAGGCATCGCGCCGAAGGATGAATGGCTGCAGGGTATAAAATGCAGTCGCACACGATCCCCTTGAGGAACCAGACAAAACCTCATTGTATGTTGTCTTGCCAGGGCAATGGGGGCTCTGCTCTGGTCGACCGTTATTTCCCCCATACTCGTGGGACGTTAATGGACCAAGTAAGTAAAAGAATTGACTTTGAGACTGCACAGACAGCGGGAGCAGATGTGTCAACGGCAACCATCACTGGGGGTGCGGGGGCTGCTGTCAAGCTGCCGACTGCAGAAACCGGTGAAGTGGCTGTAGAGTTGAGCACGCTGTCTAGTCCTGGGACTGCTCTGCGGACCCAGGCAACTGAGAATTAAGCAGAACAATGATCAAGATCCTCCAAGTGAACCTACAGCATAGCAGGGCGGCTGGTGCTGTTGTGTGTAGGATGCTGGACAGGGGAGAGGTGGACTTGGTTCTCATCCAGGATCCATAGATTTCTGGAGGACGAATATGTGGGCTGGCAACATCTGGAGGTAAGTTGTTGTACGATAAGGACTCCGGTGTTCCCAGGACGTTTATCCTGGTTAGGAGGGGGTTGAGTGGTGGGAGGAGAGAGCTAGAAGACTCTGCCGCATTGGTTGGCGAAGCTATAGTAGAATCCTTTACTGATAACTGACCTCTCAGTGAGGGGAGAAAAGTAGGGGATCCGTCATGGTGGAACAAAAAGCTAGCCAAACTTCGGAAGACCACAAGGAGACTCTTTAATAGAGCAAAAAAGAACGGGGAGTGGGACCAGTATAGGAAAACACTAACCGAATACAACAGGGCAATTAGAGAAGCACGCAGGAAGTCCTGGAAGGAGTTTTGTCAAGAGATTGACAAAACTCGGGAAGAGGCACGACTGCATAAAGTGCTCTCTAAGGACCCAGTTAACCCGGTGGGGATGCTAAGAACCCCACTGGGAAATATAACAAAAACTGCAGGGGAAACTGTGGAAGAATTAATCAGAACACATTTCCCCTCCAGTACTCTGAGAAAACTTGGGGGAGCAGACACTGAACCAGTTGCTAAACTCTCCACAAGACTTGGTAAGAGGGAGGACTGGGAAGTGGCAAGGAGGATAGTAACTCCACAAAGGGTAAGATGGGCTATTGGCACATTCAAACCCTACAAATCTCCAGATCCAGATGGGTTCTATCCTGTGCTGCTGCAGCAGGGAATGGATATACTGGCGCTGGTACTTACTAAATTATACAGGCTAAGCATTGCTCTAGGGCATGTGCCGGCAGCCTGGAAATCTAGTATGGTGGTCATTATACCCAAGCCCACCGGTAACCAATCGAAAGGGAAAGGATACAGACCTATTACACTCATGTCCTTTGTTCTTAAGGGACTTGAAAAACTGGTTGATAGGCATATTAGGGGGGGGGGTGCTTTGGCCATAAAACCACTGCATTGGAACCAGTATGCTATCAACCGGGGAAATCCTGCGAGGGAGCTCTCCATCAAGTGGTTGGTAGGATTGAGCAAATATTCGCTAAGAAAGTTTGTGCCATAGGTGACTTCCTCGACATTGAAGGGGCTTTCAATAACCCCTCAGTGGAGACGATGGTAAGTGGTGCAAGACGTCATGGAGTGGATGCGACCACTTGTGGTCGGATAAGTTCCATGTTAACAAACAGAAGCATTTCTGTAGAGGTGGCAGGGGAGGTCAGAAGGGCGGAGACAAGTCTGGGCCGTGCACAGGGGGGGGGGGGTTCTCTCTCCTCTGTTGTGGTGCCTAGTGGTTGACAACCTTATTGAACTCCTGAATGAACAGGGGTACTTCTGCCTGGGATATGCGGATGACATAGTTGTTCTGATCCTGGGCAGATTCCCTGATACAGTTCTTGAGGTAATCAGAAATCCTCTACGACTGATTGAAGAGTGGTGTAATAAGGAGAACCTTAGGGTAAATCCGAAAAAGACTGCTCTTATTAACTTCACCAGACAGCGAAAAGATCTGACGGCCAGGATGCCTCGCTTGTATGGTGAATACCTTGAGTTTGTGGGGGAGGTGAAGTACCTGAGAGTTACTCTGGACAGGAAACTCACCTGGAACCCACATCTCGAGAGACAGTTAACAGGGCCAAAAGGGCACTGATGACAATGAGAAGAATGGTGGGTAAGAAATGGGGACTGAAGCCTTCAATGATGCACTCGATGTATCTGAGGGTGATAAGACCTATGATTACCTATGGTGGTCTTGTGTGGTGGACAAAGGCCAACCAGACACAGACAAGAGCTAAACTGAGCTCTATCCAGAGATTGGCTTGTCTGTGCACACTGGGGGCGATGTCAACTACACCTGGTGCAGCAATGGAAGTAATGCTTAACTTCCCCCCCCCCCTTGAGCTTGTCCTTAGGGGAGAGGCGAGGCTGGCGGCATGGAGATTGCGCAACTCGAACAACTGGGCTAACCTCCCAGATGTTTCGGGACATATGAGTATCGAGTGCGTGGTCAAAGAACCCGTCTTGGAAATGGGCAGCAACCACATTACTCGAACATTTGCACCTGACCAGGCCCACCAAACTATGATGGAATGGTCAGGGACATTAACATCGGGAGCTCAAATCTGGTACACAGAATGCTCCAAGATGGACTTCAGCACTGGAGCGGGGGTGTATTGTAAAAACCCAAGGGTAAAACTTTTCCTTGCGGAGGCATACCTCTGTCTTTCAGGGCGAAATATATGCTATAAATGCCTGTCTGGGAGAGATAGCGAGAAGGGGAACACACGGGACCCGGATTGCTATTTTCTCCGACAGTCAGGCAGCAATTAAGGCACTAAACGGACATGTGGTCACCTCGGCCATAGTCAGGGAGTGCCTAAATAACCTACAAGCCCTGGCAAGGCACAATCAAATCAAGATAGGTTGGGTGCCAGGGCATAGGGCAATACTTGGAAATGAAGCCGCAAATGCGCTGGCCAGAGAGGGGTCTTCGAATCCCCTGATTGGACCAGATTTGCGGTAGGTATTTCCAAATCCATGGTCAAGATGGCAGTGCGAAGGTGGATGGCTGAAAGACACTGTGAGCACTGAATCAGGGCTGAAGGGGTGAGATACAGTAAGCTAACCCTTGGGAAACCTTCCTTGGGGCTGCAGAAGAGTCTCATCTATCTGTCTAGGCAGGAATTGAGGATAGCCCCAGGTCTACTCACGGGACACGGTGGACTAAGGAAACATCTGCATAAAATGGGCATCTACAAAGATGAACCAGTGTGCAGATTATGCAGGCAGGAACTGGAGACTGCCACACACATTATTTACAAATGTAAAGTACTTGCTGAGAGGCGCTTCAACCTCTTTGGTGATGGAACGGCTCTGGTGGATGCTGAAGGTAAAACTCTAGTCAGGAAACTCCTAAACCTGGTAAGAGGGAAGGGGTTATTTGACTAGATCAGGGAGGTAAGTACAATATACCTTAAGGTAGCAGCGCTTCGGGCAGTTTTAAAACCCGCTTCCAAGTTAATAAAAAAAAAAACTTGTAAGAAAGAAGCTATAAGTTTATAATAGAGCTAACCAGAGGGTTGATCTAGAAGTTCGTCCTGGAGGGGGATACAATAATAGTACCCCCAAATTGAGAGAGTAACAAGTGTATGGAGCACAAAAATGAGGGTTTTGAAGATATTCCCAATATAGTTTTTTTAAAATTTAATAAAATAATGTATGATTTGAAAAATTCAAAAAATAAAACACCTTTAAACTAAACCTCTTCAATTTTACTCATAAATATAAACTTTAATATATGTACTAGGAAATAATATAATTTTATCAAGAGTAAATCATGAGTCTAGGAAGTGAATGTCCCTTTTCTGAATTTGTCACTGGCCTAAATCGGTTTTATTTGATTTGAAGTAATATGTAACAACACATAAAAACGTTTAATTTAAATATCTACCTTTTCATGACCATAGGATGATCTTGAGCAAAACTAATGGTTTTTTTTACTATTAAAATATGATATGTATTAAAAAATAATATAATTAAAGGGTTATTACTGTTCAAGAAGATTTTCATTTTTTCATCTTAGGAGTTTGCAAAAACAATTACTACCTTCACTATTACTATAAAGAACTGCAGTGCAAGCCTTTGTTTACCAGTGACCCTGAATGTCCTTCTAGCTATGATTGTGGTAAGTAAATTGTTACACCTAAATATAAACAGAAAAGTTGGAAATATTTTTACATATAATCTGTTTTACATTTAAAATAATCTGTTTTCAATTTTCAATAGATTTATGCTCTTAAAAATATTTCACTATTAACCAATCACAAACATTAACTATATCAGAAGAAAAAAATCATGTATAAGTCAATTTGATTGAAAAATATGAAGAGTAACAAACTAAAATACGTGTTTTGCATTCAAGAGCCTGAGTTAGTTTATCATTGAAGCCTATAAATTACAATATAAATTTACTGTCCATTGAAGGCCTCTCCAACAACCCACTGTTTTTTAAGTCATTTTTACTGACTGGTATGGTGCTATGAGAAGCCACAATAGGCATTGAATATCTTCTTTGAGTTTTTTAGGATGCGTAATGGATTAAATAACTAATTATATTATTTTATTCAACTCTACAAAGGTAAGAAAAATGAGTAATATTAATAATGGACTGATATATTATAACCATTCATAAAATACTTAAGTACATACTATGACGTAATTAAATTTATACGAGATAGCTATTGTTTGATTTTTATCAAATATAACCAACATACAATTCACAGGTTACTTCTATGCATAGGTATAGTTTCTTTCTACTGAGGAATGGAATTTCTTTTTATAAGAATACCTCTTTCTGAGAGATGAACTCAGGGGGTGGTATACCAAAGGCAATTTAGTTCCTTGAGTTGGATGATTTTACTTCTGTTTGGAAAAACATTTTAAGTGAATTTAGTAGCACCAGCAATAGAGGGCATATTAGGGCACACCATGGTAATGAGACATGGTGTCCACAAAATGAACTTGTTGATTATTAAGTTCTGTAGAATGCAAGTAAGTGGCTACGATCTGTCAAGGGAGTCGCACACTTCGAGTCTAACAGCCTATTCCATTATGTAGTAAGCAACCTGCCTATCCTACCAATCCCTCTCATAAATCATAAGCCTGCATCCTTAAACAACCACTACCAGTAAAGTATTAGCTTCGTCGATGAAACAATTGTTTCAAAAGAAAGTAACTTACTTCGTCAGGAAGTAAGTTTAAAGTTTCCACTCAGTTAGTCAATAATTACTTAAGAAGTAAAATTTACGATGTAGTATCAAGGTTTAGAATTAATAAAAGTATGGAAAAAGATTTAATAATTGTAACAAGTAATAAATATTACAAAAAGATTCAATATTTAACAGCTAGTGGGATAATACATAAAAGAAACAAAGAGGAATTTAGTAAATTTTAACGCCAACTATTTGATATAAAGGAAAAATATTAAAACGTATGTTATACTATATAAATATTATTTATACAATACAATTTTTAAAAAGTACTTATTAAACTATTTTATTTTATTTGCAGATGGCTACCTACAGCTTATCTGCAAATGGAATACAATTTAAATTGTGAATATTTTTAAGAATATAATTAATTCTAATTGAATTGAGAATTCTATGCAGGCAATCTAACTGAGAGAAAAGACGACAAGTGCTATTACAAAGGCAAAGAGTATGACAGAGATGCTGTACTGGATAAACATGTACTTACTGACAACCCTTGCACTGCAGAGTGCAGATGTGTAGAGAGGCATCCGAGTAGTAAAAAGTGAGTTACAGTTTTGTTTACTGCTAGAGTTTTCTATACATTTCTGTTCAAAAAATATAGCTTTTCTTGAATTTTGTAGTCCATTACGTTTGGTGAATCTTATTAATCACTTAAACAATAGTTTTGTTTAATGAGAAGACACTGATGAAGATCGGCACATAGTGATCGAAAACGTTCTGTCTCAGTAAGTTTTAACAAATTTACTAAATAAAAAGTTCGGAAGTCATAAACTATTGTTTAAGTGATTACTATATAGCTTTTGTTATATTTAAACATGAAAGGATATCTATATTTAAAAAGTACTTAACTAAGTGAATACCTAATGGCTTGCTTGTTGACACGTTTCAAAACATTCGTTGCTTTTTAAAAAAAAATATAGTTTAATCAGTAAATTCAAGATGATTACATCAAGCAACGAAAGGATATATTTTAGAATTATAATTTTGTTTACAGTGACACTGTAAATGTTGGCTAAAAAATGTTTTTTTAACCTTAGTCTTAAAAAAAATCATTTTAATATAAGAAAATATCCACAGACTAAAAATAAATTCAGATTAAAAATATAGAAGCGAAATAATTACAAACTATTATTACAATTAAATGTTGAAATTGTTCTTTCATTAGTAATACTAAATCTATTTGAATTAAAAACACATTGTGCATCAATATTACTTCTTCAAATTTCCACTGAATTGAAAATTCTATTATTTTTTTTTTTTAATTGTTTTACCCCAAAACTATTTCGTTTCTAAGTGACCATTAGGGTTTGGTTGAATAAATGTTTTCACTTTTTATTCTCACTAACTTTTACTTGTTTTTCAATGTTCTATCTCATGAACCTTTTCATCGTCCCCATTATCAAATAAAATAAATTAATCATATCTGTACACAGTAATGCCAGTTTCTCTTTATAAGAGGGGAGATAGGACAGTTTTAATTTTGTAATAATAATGTGATAATGTAAAAGTTATTAACATACTCGTTATGTTAGTTGTTGTAGCCAATTTTATGTTTTAATTATACTAATATAAAGTAGAATTTTTTGCCTAAGTTAGGCTGTATGCAAGTGTGGCTTCTTAACCCATATGCGGGGTGAAGTGGTGCAATATGTGGGGTAAAATGGCTCATTTACTATAAACAAATTTAAGTGACAAAAAAGTATTTATAGAAAGATAATTAAAGGTATTGAAATGAAAAATCAATGTTATTGATTCAAAAACACAAATTTACACATTAATTCAGTTTCTTAAAAGTATTTATTAGTAAATACTCAGTCTTAGTCTTCTCAGTCTTAGTGATTATTCTTGTTTCACTTACACTTTAAAAAAATGTTTTAACTTGCCTAATAGTAGCACTTATTTTGCTTGTTGAGAACGGCCGTTTCGGGAGATGTGTCCCTTTGTCAACTCAGACCGTAACTGATCTCAAGGTTTACGTAGGTTAGGGTGGGGGTGGGATATTTCGGTGGTGTGGGTGTATTTTGTGTGTATTAGGAGTTATGATGTCAAAAAGTGCGTGTGAATTATAATGTAATTGTGTGTTGAGTATGTGTGTAGGGTGTAGTTTGAAGTGCCTATATATTTCGTATTGTTCGGTTGTGTAGCGTTGGTTATTTCTGTGTTGTTTATGAAGAATTTGTAGGTTAGATGTTATGTTTGTGTAGTCGTGTTTTGTGGAGTTGAGATGATCGGCGAAGTTTGATTGGTAGTTATTGTGACAACAATAAGTTACAACAATAGTTATTGGTAATTTCACATGTAATATTGTCCTTCAGATCGCCAAAACTTTTCCCCCTTAGATAACCCCACAGGAAGAAGTCTGGTGTGGCCAAGTTCGGTGATCTTGGTGGCAACAAATTAATGAAACTGTGCAGTCTTCAAAGTAACTTTGGATCAACACCACAGACTCACATGCCATATGACAAGTGGAACTATTTTGTTGAAAGTACCCTTGATGCAGCTAAATTTCATCCAATTGCTCAACACATTTATTGAAAATACATCGGTAGTCTTCAGTGTTCTCTGTATCAGGGAGAAAATTGGACCCAGGATTCTCTCTGCAGATCTGTGCACCCAACTTAGTCCCAACAAGTCCTTGAAAGTCGACCCGCGTATAAACAAAGTAAGATTCTTGTTTAAGTACATTATAATGTAAGAGATAAGGGAATTCAAGGAAACCTTGTTGCAAAGTCATAAATGCAACTTTTAAAATTCTTTTAAAATTCAACATTAACATTGAAAACTTTATTTTAGTACAATCTGCAATGGTAACTTGAAAATGATAGTTGTTTAAATTTTATAGATCTGAGCTTATATGTCTTACTGAGTGTGCATTCGATGACCCACGTTTAGAAGAAGGATGTGTAGAACAGTACTCATCTCTGGATCAGTGCCAATATGAAAAGATATACTGCAGTAAGAATTATCAAATGGTACCTGTTATAGTTTTAATATTTATACAGTTTGACGTATATTAATATTTTATACTTGCTTATAGTAGCATTTACTTCTTGTTTAACGAGGATGATTGTTTCAGGGGTCTCCCATTTTTAATTCAGATTGTAACTGACCTTCTGGATGTTTTAATTGGAGGAGGGATGGGTTAGATTACCGATATTAGGAGATATTTTAGAAAATTTTCGGATTATGGTGTTATAAAATGTGTGTGAAATATAATTTAATTATTTGTTCAGTATGCATGTTGAATCTAGTTAGTTATTTGTATATTTTGCACTGTTAAGTTGTGTGTAGTGTGATAGCATGATTTAATATATGTAGATTTTAGGTTTAAATGGTTTTATGGTTTAAATGGTTAAATAGTTGTGGTTTGTGAATATGTGTTGTTTCTATAAACTTTTGACACTGCCGCTACAGGCGGAACACTCGTCATATTTATATAATTATGCTGGTAATAAAACTTATTTCATATTTAAACACTATTTATTACTTCACATCTTTCTTAAAACAAAACTCTAAACAAAGAACTGAGAAAAACTAAAACAATTACAAATCATCTGTTAATTTATATAATGTTCTTTTTCTTTTTTTTTTCCATAGAGGATTGTCATAGAGTATTATATTATTGCATTCACAACATACTCCCACCTTTTGAGTTATGGTTTAACTCAAAACATTAAAAAATAGTATATTGTTAAAAGATTAATCAACAAATTTTTGTGGAAGCTTAATTTGTCTGCCACTTCTTGAATATGTCACAATTTTATTTTCTTTTGTCACATTATCTTCTTCCAGGTGTAGTTCATGTTCATTGGTTTTTGTCACTTTTGGTTTAATCTTTTCTTTTAATTGTTCTTGGATGGTTTCTTCTTGCATTTCAAGAGGATATAGTCTTTGTATTGGTCTCAATAAACTTCCAAAAGCAGTCTTCAATTGCACTAATCTACACACTCCATCTCTACTAATGATAGTCTTTTCTATCAGTCCTATTGGCCAATCAATTCTTTTTTTATTTTCAACTTCAATCAGTACTAATTCTCCAACTTTCAACTGTCTGCCGTTTTTCTTACTTTTTAAAGCTAATTGTCCTAAATACTCAATCCTAAATCTTTTTCGCAATGCTTCTCTCAGGTGTTGTCGATAACGTACTCTCTTGTTAAGACTTTTTGTATTTACATGGTCACAATCTGGAACTCCAATTTCTTTTAAGTCATGTAAAAACATATTTGGAGTAATAGCAGTTAGGTCTGAAGAAGTTTCAGATAAATATGTCAAAGGTCTAGAATTCATGATACTTTCACAATCACATAAGATTGTCTCCATTTCCTCATAATCCAATGACGTTTTGCCCAAGGTTTTGCGTAGCAACTGTTTCATGAGTCGGATGAGTCGCTCCCACCATCCGCCCCACCATGCAGCAGAGGGAGGGTTAAACCTCCAGTCAATTTGTTGGCATGAGCTATATTTTAAGATAGCATTCCAATCTAGAATTTTAAATGCCTTTTCTGTACCTGTGAAATTGGTACCATTGTCACTATATATTATTGATGGTCTTCCTCGCCTTGCAATAAATCTTCTAAGTGTATCTATAAATGCTTCGACAGAAAGAAACTTTACTAACTCCAAATGAACAGCACGGTATACTGCACAAGTGAATATGCAGATCCAAACTTTACTGCCATCTCGTAGAAACAAAGGTCCCGCAAAATCAATTCCAACCACTTCAAATACTGCGGCATCTCGTACTCTACTTTCAGGTAAGGGTGGAGTGATTGTTTCTACATTTTTTGAATTATGTCTCTGACAAGGAATACATTTTTTCAAAGTATTACTTATTGTTTTTCTTCCTCTCAATATCCAATAGTTTTCTCTTAATAAACTTAAGAGACCTTGAACTCCCACATGACATGATCTCTTATGTATTGTAAGAATAAGAATATCTACAATGTCATGTTTTGATGGTAGAACAACAGGAAATTTAAAATTTTCCAAATCCTTTCTTTCTGTTAATTTTGTCTTTAGCCTTATAATACCATCAGCAGCCATAAATGGTGACAATGAAGCCAATTTAGGCTCCCTTATTCCTTCAAATGATTGCTGTTGAACAATTCTAATTATAAAATTGTTAGCTTCAATAATCTCCTTACATGACAAAACTTTACTCACACACTTTTCCTTCTTTGAGGGGTTACAATTATGAATAAATCTCAGCAACCATGCAAAAACACACACAATCTTATCAAAATCATTTGAAAAGTAATAAAACCAATCTTTTGGGTAATTATTACTTAAAAGTGAAGGTGTAGGTCCTTTCTTTTTTTCTAAAGAAATTAATTCTTCGTCAGGTTCAGGTTCATTTGATGGCCAGGTATCTTCAGGCAACTTCAACCATGACGGGCCCTCCCACCATCTGGAACTAATCAACCTGGAAACTGAACATCCTCTACTGGGCAAGTCTGCTGGATTCATAGTGCCGGGAATGTGCCGCCAAGATGTTCTGGAAGTGAGGCTGCAGATTTCTTCAACTCTATTTCTAACAAATACTCCCCAGTTTTCTTCTCTTTTAATCCAAGCTATTACTGTAGAAGAGTCACTCCAATAAAAAAATTTAATATTACATTCAAATTTGTTTTCATCTCTTAATTCTTGCACTACTGAAGAACCTAATCTAGCACCTATAGTAGCAGCCATTAGTTCAAGTCTGGGTATTGTCATCTTCTTTACAGGTGCTACACGTGACTTTGCCTGGATTAGCTGTAATTGAATACATGTACTAAGTTCAAAACGCATAAATACTGCTGTTGAGTACGCAAATTTGCTGGCATCACAAAATATGTGAACTGATACAGAAATGATTACGTCATCCACACCTTGTAGCCATCGTGGAATCTTCATCTCTTTTAATTGATCGAGTTCCTGAAACCATATATTGAATCGTTGTTTGATTTCTTCTGGTACTTCTTTGTCCCACCCACAATTATCTTTCCAGCATTCCTGCAATAATAACTTAGGGCATATGGAAATAGGACAAGTGAATCCAATAGGATCGAACAATCTGTGTGCAGTGGACAATATAACACGTTGTGTTACCAAGTTCTCTTCTAAATTTACTATTTTATGAAAACTCACAGAAATTGTGTCTTCTTTCTTGTCCCATGTGAGACCTAGGACTGAAGCCTCTGTCTTGTCTTCCAGACCAGGTTCAGTATATTCCCATCCTCGCAGCTCAAACTTTCCCAAAGAAAATATTTGTATTGCTTCTGAAATGAACTGTTTCAAATCCCTTTCATTATTTACACCTGTAACACAGTTATCAACATAGAAACTTTTAAACAACTTTTCTATTGTACATTTAGAAAATTGATTGTCTTCAGCACACTGTACTAAATACTTCTGCAGGTGGTAGTTGATGACGGCATTGAGCAAAAATGGACTACTTGAGACTCCAAAAACAACTCTTCTATGTCGGAAAATCTTGAGTGATCCATCTGTGTTTTGCCACAGAAATCTTAGGAAATCTCTGTCCTCTTCATACAAACTTATTTGCAAAAACGCCTTTTTTATGTCAGCGATAACTCCTATTTTATAAAGTCGAAAACGTAAAAGCAAAGCTGGTATTATTTCAATTAAGTTAATACCTATTTCCAAACACTGATTAAGGGAATAGTAACCCTTTTCTTTAGACGAGGCATCAAAAACCGGTCTTACTGCAGTGGTGCTGTTTTCTTTTATCACTGGTCTATGAGGTAAATAGTGACCTTCATCCCATTTGCTTATTGGGATTTCCTCAATAACACCATCTTCCAGCCAATCTGAAAACACATTGTTATATACATTATATAAACTTTCATTTGTTAGCTTTTTCACTGAGTTTTCAAGCCTTTTTTTTGCAAGATTGAAATTTCTTGGAACTTCTGGGTGGTCTTCGGACCAAGGTAATTTGACTTCATAGCGTCCTTCTTCATTTACTCTCACAGTTTCCAAAAATTGTGTTTGAACAGAATGTTCAATTTCTTGTTTGCTTCTGGTCTGTAGTGGGTCTTTTATACCTAAAACATCCATTTCCCACAGCTTGCATATTGAATTACTTTGTACAAACATAGAAAGTGCTGTCATAGAACTAAATTCTTTACTTTCTTGAAATTTTCCTGTCAAAACCCATCCTAAATGAGTTTCAAGGGCTATAATACCACAATCTAGAACCTCTTTTCTTCCAGTTAGAAGTTTCCCATATATGTCAGCCCCAATTAATATCTCAATTGGACTGTCTGCATCCTGAAACAATTTAATACCTCTTTCCATCAGTTCATCAGTCCATCTTCCTGGTTTCAAGGCAGGAACATAAGTACAAATATTTATTTCACTAAGTGCCTTGAAATTACAAGAATATGTTTTATCTATACTTTGTAGTCTGACTTTGTAGCATGCATGATTGCGAGGCTTAGTGACCTCTCCTCCAAACAGGCCATGTAATAATGTTTCTTCACCACAAGTGTCATATTTCATTTTTTCAACAGTCGATTTCCTTATGTATGACCTCTGGGATCCACTGTCAAAAAGTAAACGCACATTGAGTTCTTTTGTGTCACTAACAGCCTTGACAACAAGAGTTTGCATGTAAACCTGATTGCCATTCACATTGGACAAGGAATTCTCAAAATTGGGCTCAGCTTCTTTTTCCTCGCATTTAGGTTTAATGTTAGACCTATTAAAATTATTCTGCAACTTTGAACACATAAGTGGTACATGTTTTCCATTACAAATAATACATTTAACAATAGCTCTGCAATGTTTACTTAAATGTCCTACTTTTGTACAAGAAAAGCAACACCTTTTGCTAGTAAGAATATTCTGCCTTTCTTCTAAAGACATGTCCCTAGCTTTAAAACAGTTTTCACTTAAATGACCACCGTCACAAAACACACACATCGATAACTTCGTCTTATCTGTGCTTACTGTAGACGTATTTGATTTTACATTTACAAGGCCAGCTGCTGTAACATTGCTGGTAGGCCTTCTTGTATTTTTAATATGCTTATCTTTACTTGCAAAGTCTCTTTTATATGAACTCGTAGTATTATCACCTGTTCATACTTTTGTTTTTTGTAAACCAAATCCCTGTTTAGCTAAGTTTATTCTTTCTTCTCCCTCCACTTCAATTTTCAAAAAATTCATTAGGCTATCTAGCCTACTTTTACTTTCTGACGCGGTCTCGTCCTGTTGAGAGTTAGGCCTACTTCTCTGCCAAGCTATTAATAAATCCTCCCTGAGACAAGATTCTACTAATGGGAAGAGCATAGCAGCGTACTTCTCCTTTGTTACACCTAAAGTTTCTAAACACCTTAGTTTTGACTCAATTTGATCATAAAGTGAGGAAATAGTAATTTTACTTTCACTGCTATTTAATGTTATTACAATTTTCAAGATTTCTCTTATGTAAAACTCTACTAACAGGTCATCTTTGGCAAAGCGAGATTTTAAATGTTCAATAGCCTGTTCATAACTACGTCCACATGGGGGAAAACTCTCGACAATTTCCCTAGCCTTAGTATTAGGGATAGTCGCTTGCAGGAGATACTGATACTTGTCATCAGAATCAATACAGGGGTCTTCATGGATTTTCTTAAATTGGCCCCAAAACGGCAACCAATCACTAATATCACCACCAAACTTTTTAAACTCAAGTGTGGGTAACTTAAATTTACGTTTTTCTACATTCACACTAGTATCTGTCTTAGGCCTAGCCTTGTCAATAGCCTGTTCAACTAAATACTCAACTATTTTAAACTTGCCTGAGTATTCATCGGCAGATTCTACCTCATTTTCTAAAACTTCAGTAGATGCATTTTCATTTAGTAAAACTTCAATAATTTCTCGGTCTAAGACCTCCAATTGATTATGTTTTTCACGTAATAGCTCTAAATTAGCTTTTAACAAAATCACATCATCTTCATTTTTTATGGATTCTAATAATGTATTGTGTAAACGTGAAAATCCAGTTCTAAACAATTTTCTTTTCTTTTTCAGAGCATCCATTATAAAATACTTACTAATGGATCATAGATTTTAACTGTAACCAAATTATTATCCTGTCACGGTCGCCATATGTTGTTTCTATAAACTTTTGACACTGCCGCTACAGGCGGAACACTCGTCATATTTATATAATTATGCTGGTAATAAAACTTATTTCATATTTAAACACTATTTATTACTTCACATCTTTCTTAAAACAAAACTCTAAACAAAGAACTGAGAAAAACTAAAACAATTACAAATCATCTGTTAATTTATATAATGTTCTTTTTCTTTTTTTTTTTCCATAGAGGATTGTCATAGAGTATTATATTATTGCATTCACAACAATATGAGTTGTTCAGAAAAGTTTGATTGAATGTTACGGTTTGTGAGTACTTTAATTGTTTTTTATAACATGTGTAAAATGACCTTCCTTTTTGGCCTATGTTGTCTCTAATTATATGTAAGTTTTATTTATGTTATTCACTACACTAGTAACAAATGTTTCATATTATAAGTAAAAAATTGTTTTTTAATTGCTTTTTCTAAGGAAATGAAAACTCTACAATTACAAAGTGTTTGTACAAAGGAGAAGAATATGTAGAAGGGCAGAAGATTTATCCTGAAGATGAACCATGCAAAGAATGCATCTGTGGACCAGGTTTTAATGGTCAGTTGATAAATTAATAGTTTGCATCATTTAAATGCATCAATTTATATTGCAGCATATTCATAATATTTTTCAGATAACTTTACAGCTTTTACATATATAGGTATAAAAGTTTAGTTTTTAGATATTTATATTAGTTATTATAGAGCTCCAAATAATGTATAAAGTTGAAACTGAAAAGTTATTTGAAAAATGTATATCTGATATATAAAACTATAACAAATTATGTTACTTACAAAAAAACTAATGTTATTGGAATAAAAATTATTCTTGAATTTTTGGAAAAAATTATTCAGTTATTGACTAACAACTAACTCTTGAACTTAATATTATATAGGTATACTCAAAATACCTTCTGAAGGGTATTCCTGAAATTTTTTATAGTACTATCTAAAAAGTAATCAAATTTTTAAAATATCTTCAAAATTAATTACAATACATTTTTGTAAAAATGGCTGTAATATAGGCAATATTTTGAGCATGTAACAAAGTATATGCTAGTAGAACCTAAACAGAAAAAAATCAAGTAGATTAAATAAATAAAAAAATAGATAGCTTCTGCATAAAGACATGTATTTTATAAAAGCATATTATATAAATTTGTTCATTCACATTTCTTTACAGATTAAAAATATGATGAATAGTAAATATCCAGAGTACATTCATTCATTTTGTTGTGCATAAAAAGCAGTTTTGAAGTTTTGCCTGAATCTCATCCAGCATCGACGAGGTAACCCCAACAGTTGAAGCCCGAATCAACACTTAAAGAGTTAGATTTGAGGGGTTCACCTCGTTAATTTTGGTTGCAGTTCGGACAAAATATTGGAACGGCGTTTCATGCACTACAAACAAATGTATGTACTCCTAATATTTACTATTCATCATAATTTCCCACCTGTGAAGGAATAATTATCAACAAATTTATATATTAAGCTTTAAAACAATAAATTCTATGTATATTATTAAATTCAGAAAAATTACCTAATACTTTTATACAGTAAACAAAAATTGTTACATTATGTATTGCTTATACTCACACTGCTATTGTTCACAGTAGTAAATCATATTGGAAAATAATTATTTCATTGAGAAAACTATTATAAATAAGCTGAAAAAAAATTCACTCAATTTATTGTAACAATAGTTGTTAAAATATGTAATATGCTTATACCAATCTATGCAACAGACGGCTAATTGTAAAATTAGCAACTCTATCATAATTTTGAATTATTTTTTTAGTGATTCAGCTGACTGAAAATAAACGTCAATGGCATAAATGATGTGAAACACCAAAACTTAAAGTTTTGATTAAACAGAAATAAATGGTATTAATTATATTAGCCAGAGCTATATTTGAGTTTTATAAGAATCGAAAAGTGAAATAGTACAGTTATTTAAATTTGAGTGTAATATTCAATTTAACTAATTTACAATTTTCACTAAGTTAACTAATTTACAATTTTTTCAGAATTGAAAATTATGTAAAATTACACATAAATAAAAAATATTCATTATAAAATAACAATTGATAATACATTATTTCTGTGTTTAATTTTAGTTGCTATGTGTCCATTTTGACATTTTGTCAAATAGAGGTTATATTTCCTGAAAGCAGCATTTAATTTTTGTTACATAAGAAAACGGTCATTTCTTGAATATGATATGATCTAATTTGACAATTGGATATATCTTTTAAAATGGTCTTTAAAGTAAAGTTTATCTTTACATCTCATCTTCCAGTAAAGTTTATTTGTTAATTGTATAAACTAATGTGTGAAATGGATTAATATACATAGAGATGTAGCTAATTACATGTATTATTGGATTTTAATTTTCAAAATATAAAGTATTTTCACTCTTATAATAATAAATTGTGAATATTTTTTAAATATTTTGTATCTGCTTTAAAGATGTGGACTGTATACAGTATATTCTTCTGATTTGATAAAAAAAAAAATTACATAACATAATGAAGTTAATTGAAATGAATGTAGATTGAATATAAATACAATTTAAATAAATTATCAATCATATTTAAACTTATAGTCAAGAAACCAAATAGTTTATGAAATTAAAATATAATCTTGGAATTATTAAAAAATTTGTAAAAACTTTATCTGCACAATAAGAACAACTATGTAATACTTTAACAATAACTGTCATTTCCAGTTTACTATTTTTGCCACCACACAATACACCATTCACTTTCTAAAACATTATTTATACATAGTATACACATTTTAAAATAGTGTAAATATTAAGTCTATTTTTTCCAACATAATTTATATTATATAGGTTGAAAATATTCATTTTAAACTATATCAAATTTAGGAACTCTGAGTGAACCTTGGTGTAGAACAATCAACTGTGGATTAGAGCTATTTTATGCAGACAGCTTGGCAGAAGGATGTGTGCCTTTGTTGTATAAGGAATTTACTTGTTGCCCAATAAATTGGAAATGTCGTAAGTATATAATGCTATCCGTGGCTAGTTCTTAGACACATAAAAAAATATTTAAACTTTTGTATCCAATGTAAAAACTTTAATTTAAATACCTATAACATTTTTTTTAAAGTTTTTAAAGCTGACAAATTTTATAAAAAATTTTTATAGAACGTTTTTAATACATACAATACTTTGTGATACTTCAGTTGAGTTTAGCAAATTTTATGCTCAATTCATTTCATTGTAATAACTCCAATAAAATATAAGTAATTTACTATTTCAATTAACAGTTGCTTCAATGTTTAGTTTTTTTTACAAACAATGAAATTTATCTATAATGTTTAAGAACATTAAAAACTGCAAACTGAAGTGGGTTTAAAGATTTTAAAAAATGTATGTCAAGTTTAAGAAGGGTATTAAATTTTAAAAAATTTATTTCAGCACATGGAGGGAATTTGAGTGTACTTTCAGGACCAATAAAAAATGAGGCACTTCCACCACAGAATGGTAACTATTTGTAATCACTTTAAAATTATTGTAAGCATTAAAATTATAACATTTTCTAATACAATAATAAAAAAATGCAATATAGATACATACATGTTGAAAATTTAGTTACATACCAGATACATTAAATGTTGAAAATTATGTATCTAAAACTATAAATTGCCTAATATTTGTGAAAAAAAATCATAAAATAAGGTTTCTATAAAATTATACTATTAATATCAACTCACAAAATTATAGCGTGGTATACAAAAGAAACACATACAAACATGTTTATACACTTCATATAATTTAAAATAATATTTTATTACTTTTTTAGAGCAATGTATCTTTGGTAATTTGAAGTTTAATATCGGAGACCAGTTGGCTTCAGAAGATGACGATTCTACTTGTTCATGTATCATTCCTCCACATCTTATCTGTGTGAAAAAGCAATCACAATAGTTTAAAACCTACCCGTTAAAGGTGATTTGTATATCATTATTAAAAATCTTTACTTAATAAAAAGTAAACCACTATAAAGTTAGTAAAAAAGAATTTAAATTTAATCATTTAAATTCAAGATGTTTATAATTACTTTTATTTTTACCTTTATTAAACTATGATTAAACTATGATTGGTATCATTGTTAGATAGCATCTAACAAAAGCAGTTTAGTGGAAAAAAATATATATATTCTTAATTGTACCCATATACCCCATTAACTGCTTAAAACACTATGAAATGTTTTTTCTCCTGGGATTAGAATGGCGCATAAAGGGGAGGGAAACATACTACTTTATGTATTTTCTTTTTACAATGTTAAACACAGATCTTTCAAATTATTTTTTGGTATATATGATTTTTTTGTAAGCTGTTTAATGTTTTAGATATTTTAGTGTATGGTGCATAGATAGCTTTTATGTATGATTTTATTTAAAATAAATATTATTTGTTAACATCTAAAAACCAAATGATAACGTTATTTTTAGTTATATAGAAGACAGTTATTTACTTACTGTACTTTGTAGTGATAATGAATCTGATCTATATCAAAGCTTTTATTAATACACAATTTAGATTCTGAGCTGTCTGATTTCAGAAAACCTATAAAAAGATTTATTCATCATATCTGTCTCTGTTGCTTTATCAACTACAGATTTACTGTCTCTTGACTCTGCAATGGTATTCTGTTCAACAACAAAATTGGAAGAATAATATAATATGATGCAAATATAAGAATGACTGTATAAAAATATAAGGTGATCCACTTGTCAAAATGTAAAAATTGATTTACCATTATAGGGCCTGCTAAAAACTGTAAAACAATTGCTTATCATCAAAACCTTTCAGTCCAGTACAATAATTCAGAATATTTTTTAGTTAAGAATTGTTACCAAAAGCTGACAATTGGAACTTAAGCCAGATGTTAATTCACTACATCACTGGTTATTGGTGAATTTAAATTTTTTCCAAGTATAATTATTTTCTAAAATTAGAGTTATATTTACTAAATATAGTAATTACTTTTGTAACAAAAATTTTAAGTTTTTTAATGGTTTAGAACATTAAAATTACTAATATAAACCTCAAGATGCACAACACAAAAAACTGAATATTAAAATTATTCAAACGTTCATCAGTTTTCAACCAAAAACACCAGTTTAAACATATTTCATCCAACAATTACGTCATGCTCTAAAACTATACCAAAATGCACTTTGAGTCATAAAAGTTTCATTTGGTATTAATTTGTGTCAATGCATAGAAAACACTCTACTTTAAGAAAATTCAATATTTGTAATGCCTCCCTAAATTCTTATTTTCCTAATTTTTTTTAATGTAAGAACTTTAAAATAATAAGAAATAAAAAGTAAAGTGTATTTTTTTTAATTATACATTTTAACAATTGTAAAAGGTTTTGTGATGGTTATTATTAATTTTAATTAAAACAATAACATTACCACTTGGACATATATTTATGTGATATTTGCCTATAGTATCAGTTAATTTTGTTTAATGAGGATGATCATTTCGGCAACTCAGACCGCAAATCAACGCATGTGCTTGATGTTCGTAAATCGATGGATTAACCATGCTCACCTTCTATAATTAGTATTAATTAAAACACTTGGATATACAATAATATATGATACCTACCTATAGTAGACCTTATTTCGTTATTTAGTGAGGATGGCTGTTTCAGGAGATATGTGCTCTAGAGGTACATGTCACATATCAATGTATGCTCAAGTGCCTAAGTGTAAGATAATATTGAAGATAAAATTGAATCATCAAAAATAGTACAAATACTAGCTTTTATGATTTGTACGCAACGTTTTTAAAGATAATTTAAACAAAACAATAAAGGCAGAATTGTATAGCAAAAAAATATTTAACAATACCGTACAGATCATCCAAAACAAACAATCTAAGCAATACATTACGTAAATGCAATTATAAAATAGCCTACTCCACTCACAACACTCTCAATCAATAATTTAAACCCAACAACAAAATCAACGACATTTACAACGCCGCTGGAGTTTACAAAATAACTGGCAGTTCATGCCACAGTTTTTACATAGACCAGATAGGGAGGTCATTCTACACACGCTACTAAGAACATATAAATGCACTAACAAACAATAATTACCAATCAAACTTCGCCGATCATATCACAAAACATGACTACATAGACATAGCATCCAACAAAACATGCACTAACAAACAATAATTACCAATCAAACTTCGCCGATCATATCACAAAACATGACTACATAGACATAGCATCCAACAAAACATGCACTAACAAACAATAATTACCAATCAAACTTCGCCGATCATATCACAAAACATGACTACATAGACATAGCATCCAACAAAACATGCACTAACAAACAATAATTACCAATCAAACTTCACCGCTCATATCACAAAACATGACTACATAGACATAGCATCCAACAAAACATGCACTAACAAACAATAATTACCAATCAAACTTCGCCGATCATATTACAAAACATGACTACATAGACATAGCATCCAACCTACAAATTCTTCATAAACAGCACAGAAATAACCAATGTTATACAATTGAACAATACAAAATATACAAACATTTCAAACTACACCCTACACACATACTCAACACACAATTACATTATAACTCACACACACTTTTTGACATCATAACTCCTAATCCTCTCAAAGTACACCCACACCCCCATTATAATGCCCTACTCCCACCTTAACACTCTAACCTACCGTGAGATCAGTTATGGTCTGAGTTGACAATGAAACACATCTCCTGAAACGGCCGTCCTCAACAAATATAAGTAAGTGCTAATATAGGCAAGTTCGTAAAATATTTATAAGTGTTTTAGTAAAACTAATAGCTCATGTGAAGATGGAATCAACAAATACAAAAATTATTGCTGAATAACTTAGCCTACTGGTTATGAAATAACGCTATTTGCTGAGTTAATCCTTAACAATAAATTTTCGATTAGTTAAAAATGCTATTTAAATTTAAATTCTTAAATATATGTAAGAAGGAAAAAATAAAACAAATTTTTTTGTCAATAGTCTATATATAAATTTTTACAGCTTATAAAAATTCAATGACAAACATTTCTTCTACAGTAAGCAAACAAAAAAGAAAAAAACCATTTAAGTGGAGGAAACAAAATCTTCCTGCGATTGTAAGAACAAGAAGGCACAACATTGTTACTCAACTGTCTGGACTCAAAAAAAAGGCAAAGGAATTGGGAAATAAACCTTCTGCAAATGAAGTATAGGGTCTACTCTTCACAAATGATATGTTGGAGCAAAAAATAAAGTGGACAAACAAAAAGATTACATCCCTCAGAGAAAATTATTCAAAAAGTTTGTTTTATCTGAGGTACCTAGACTTAATGGAGCTAAAAGCCTTTGTTGGGCTTTGATTTATACAGCCATATTCAAATCTAGTAATGAATCAAATTACAGCATGTTTGCTGGAACAGGGCGGGACATTTTTCGCTGCACAATGAGTAGAAATAGATTTCTGTTTTTGTTAATAGCTCTGCGGTTCAATGACACAGATGACTGCAAAGAAAGACAGAAGTTCTATCCTGCTGCTGCAGTGGCTTTTTTATTCAACAAATTTATAAGGAGCTCTCAAGATATTTAATCTTCAGGACCTATAATGTGTGTTGAAGAAATGCTAGCTTCTTTTCAAGGATGCTGCTATTTCATAATGTATATACCCAAAAAACCTGCCAAGTACGGCTGAAAGGTTTTATGAATGACAGAGGCAAGGACATATTATGTTTATAATGGATACATCTACTGTGGAAAAGGATCTGATAGTAAACATTATCTGATGAAGAAAAAAAGCTTCTCATTCCTTCCCAAGCAGTGGTAAAACTGCCAAACTCAATTGAAGAGAGACGGCATAATATTACAACAGGCAATTCGTTTAGTTCGATTAAAATTGTACAGGAACTTCTCAAAAGAGATTGGTACTTGAAAGAAGAATAAGATAGATTCTAAATCAGTTTCAACCATTCTAAAATTGGGAACAAAGATCTTCTCTATATGAATATACTGAAGAACATACCCTTCTATCATTTGTTCCAAAAAAATCAAAAGCAGTGATTTAAATTTTATCATTGCATCACTCTGCTGCTATTGTTGACGAATCAGGGAAGCTTGGAATAACATCTTTCTACAACATGACAAAAGAGAGAGTTGATGGAGTGGATCAGAAGTGTGCCAACTACACAAGTCGAGCTATGGGTGTTGGCCCATGGTGATTTTTTTTACACTTATTGATATTTCATGTGGTGTAAATGCATATATTCTTCACCAAAGCTACAGAGATGATGAACAAATGAGTTTTTTTGAGTTTATGAAAAATTTGGCGAACAGTTTGATTCATCTCTACATGTCTATGAGAATAGAAAGATCAACAAACCTATCTCGTGCACTATTATTTTTCATAAAGAGAATACTAAAGATTGAAGATGTATCATGAAATGTTCCAGATTACTTTGAAACAAGAAAAAACATGTACTACATGTCCCCCCAGTTGAGAAAAACAAAATACCTGTGCAATGTGGAGTGGCCATATGCCTCGAGTGACCCGTAAAAATTTGTAAAAACTGCTTTAAAAAATAGTTTAGTTGTACATAAAAAATAATATTATGATATAATTATATAACTTTTATGAAAAATTCAATATCCAAGCCTATATTTTGTTACAAATGAGTTAAATTTAATATTCTTTAGTATTGTATTTCAATAAAAGATCCTTGAAGAGTAATTTGTATCATTTATGTGCTAGTTTTATAATGACATCTCTCAGATGCACGATGTTAGTTAAGTGTTTTTCCGATATGAGGTTAACTGATAACCTCATAATTATTATTATTATTATGACTGATTATTATGACTGATTATTATTATTAATAATAATCTACTTATTAATTACTAATCAACATGAATAGTAATCTACATATAATTAAGCTGATTTCTGCTGTTAATCATGCCATACTAAATGCAAAGTTTTAATAATACACAGAATCTAACTTCTTCATACAAGAATGTAATGTGTCATGCATTATTTTTATTTATAACCAGCGGCTTCGCCCGTCAAGTTCAAAGTTGTCACACTTTATATAAACATCATATTGAATATACATACTAATAATATAAGGAGTATTTATTGTTAATTGATTCACTGAAATTAGAAAAAATAGTTTATTTTAAAAATTCATTTATCAAATCTTTTGACAAAAATCTATAAATAGGATACTATTATATTAATCTTTTTCCTATGAAATTAATTAATTTTTAAAAAAATATATGAAATACATATTGATCTATCTAAAAAAGATCCAAATATGAGACAATGAGTTTTAAATTAATGTAATAATATAAAAATAATTAATCAAGTATTGTACTTATCTTTTTTTTATTAAAAAATAGATAAAAAGATCTACTAAACGTGCTGGATATTTTATTTTTAATTTCCGCTGATACTTTGAGTATCTCAAAACTTTTTTATGTACAACATAATGGTTCTTTCTTCTGGAGCAAGAATCACTAAACTACTGGAACAGCTTACTCTAAAACATGCAACCTTAAGATGTCTATGTGAGAAACAGTAATTTCTCAAATCAATCCCAGCTATTTTTAAAGACTGTCCTTGTTATTTTTAATTGTCATCTTAACACAAACTCCAACTTAAAATCCCAATCTTTTGAATTTGAAAGGTTAATCTGATGAAATTAGAGGTATAAAAATAATCTTCTGAATCTACTAGTTCATTTATTATACTTTCTTTATTTAATTTTTATTTTATTTAAAATTTCTAAAATGTTTAATCGCCTTCTTTTATTATTACAATGTAGGAATAATTAATTTTCACTGATACTCTGATTATCTCAAAATCTCTTTATATACAACATAAACACATAGTTGGTGGTTCTTCCAACTGGAGCAAGAATCGCTAAACTACTGGAGGAGTTTACTCTAGAAAATTCAACATAAGACTGTCCATGTTAGAAACAGTCATCTCTCAAATTAATTTCAACTATTTGAGTTTTGTCTAAAAGTCAATGAATTTTGAGTTAACTTTAGCTAAACTTATTTAGTATTTATGAACATAATAGCTGACTGGACAGACGGCCTTTTACATGTGTAAATATTCGATTCAAACAGAAATTTAAAGTAAAATGAGAAAAAATTTTTTTTAGATCATATCTAACCATGTAGGCCGACTTATGGTTAACAAAAAACAACCTTAGCTACCACCGCCAAATATACGAATATATATACTGATACGTATTCCTACATGGTTGGAAAAATATGATGAATACTTATTATCTGGCGTTCATACGTTCATTCTGCAGTGCATAAAATCACAGTTTCAACGTTTCACTAGAATCTTATCTAGCATTAACAAGGTGAACCCAACAACAATTTGAAGAGCACAGACAACTCTGCTCCTATATATAGAGGAATGAAGCTCCACCCATTGACTTCAATCCACACAAGCCTGAGCCAAACAATTACTCAGATTCCTTTCCTTTCGTTCATTTTTCTGGCGATAAAATCTATCGATGACACATTTCCACACTGCAGGCAAATTCAAAGTATCATCACGTTTGTTGAGACTCTCTTGCTTTTCTATTTTGACAGCCTCACAGCCTGTCTAACTCTAGTCCTATAGTTTTCCACTTGAGCAATCTGTTGGCAAAACTGGAAATCAATGGCATGCTCTGTATCGCAGTGGTGCTTGTACAGAGTTGATGTTTTCTGTTTGTTTTTAAGGCAACGTTTGTGCTCCTCAAGCCTAGCTGAGAAGTCTGTTCCTTTGGCCAATTTACAAATTCTTACAAACTCCACATGAAACGGTGTAAATGCCATGGTTTTCCGAGAAGATCTTATCTTTGGCGATACCAAGAACTTTGTCAATGGTGAGGTTTGGTTAGGTTTGTAGACAGAACGTGTACCATGTCTCCTATCAGGGGTCCCTCTAATAGAAGGCAGGAGAACAGTATCAGTTTTCCATCATATTTTAAAAGATCTTATTTTAATTCAGTTATATATACATCTACCCGATAACCACTTTAGTAAATAAGTCATAAAACTGGTCTATACAAAAAGTGTCTGTAGTAGTTGAAAGATATATTTTTCAATCTTTAATTTTGTGAACACCAACAAATATTTTTAAAAAATGTTATAAAAAAGGAAGAAACAAACAGTCTAAGTCATTCATAATCGAACAGTGTAGTGTACGCCAAGAACATGAAACTAAAACTGTAAAATGTGGCACAAATCATTTAATTTCTCAAAAAGAGGATAAATTTGGTTTGCTATGAAGGATGCTATAACAGTATTTTTTCCAGTTGATGTAAATTTATAATAAAAAATATTCTATAATATCAAGTAAAAATAAAATATCATTTCACCATTTCCATAAGAAATAATGCTTCTTCAGGATATAGCCAGTCAGCATTATCTTTATGTTGGCCAAGGACATCCCAATGCTTGCCAGTCTTTTTTAGAATTTCAGCTTGGCAGATATCAGCTTTCCAGACTGCAGTTGACAAAGTTCCCCTAAAAGACTTATGACATTATTGTTTAAAGTACTCATAATTTAGGGCCAGATCTGGTTTGTGAGTCCTTTTATGCCTTTTTCATAACATGTGTAAAATTATTTTCCTGTTTTGCCTACATAGAACTAGTTAGTCTATAAAAGCTAATGGAATTATAAATGTGTTTGTGATATTAGGTTTGTGATGTTTGTTGAGAGTGTTGTGAGGAGGAAGCTATTTTGTAATTATATTTACAAAATGCGTTGATTAGTTTATATATTTTTTGATGATCTGTATTGTGGTGTTATATAATTTTTAGGTTTGTAAAATAAGTTTTCTGAGATTGGGTTGTTTAGTTTAATTTTCAGGTAGTAATATTGTTTACCAATCGTTGAGGTTTTGTATCAATTGGCTCGTACTATGTTTCATGGTATTTAATTCGGAGTGGTGTTCTGGTTTTATAATGGGTTTTAATAGACAATAGATTATGGTGTTGTCAACACTTCCACAACAAATAAAGTATGTGCTATTTTAAGCAAGTGTGACACATTAATATATGTTAAAGTGTTTAGTGGAACAAAGTAGCTCAAGATGAAGATGGGATCAAATATTATTATATCGATTTATTGACAAGAGGAGATGAAATTGTAACTAAATATTTGTAAATAAATAACCATTTATTAGGTAAATGTGACTTGACCAAGAAAAAAGATATAAGCACAGAAAAAACTGAAGTTGAACACTGATGAGTAACCTGTGATTTCCAAGCACTATAATGTAATAGTCATTACTCACCGATACAACTGTGCTTCAAATATTATATTAGACACATCAATGTTGTTATTCTGATAAATGTTTTCAGTTACTTCTCTGTTAGATATAATAAAACTAAGTAAAATAACAAGTATTTACTATAGCTGCTATTTACTATACCCGGAACTACATAACTTGGTACTTCAAAGATATGTCAGTATACTAGAACTAATACAATCAAACAGACAGAGCAGATCTAACAGGTCATCTTTGAACACCATCACATTACTCGAAGGCTGGAGTAGTGTAGTGTCGGATTATCAAAGGACTGCTGAATTTTTTAATGTAGCACACGTTTTTAATAACTTAATATCAGTACAACCCAAACTGCTGCCTCGTTTAAAATGTCATGATGTTTTAATTTCTACGTTGTTATTTAACATGTAATTTAAAAGTATTATCTTCTTGTACATCAACCTTTATTAAATGAAAATAGAAAATGAAGTTTTAATTATAAATAATTAACAATATTATCATAAATTGACAAAATTAGAACAATCAAGAACACAGCTAAATTACTATAGTAAGAACAAAATGGTATTTTAAAAATATATAAAATGGTGTCATAAAAAGTTGATGACAGTCAATGACCGTGGAATTGTCTTTAACAACACTTTTAAACTTCCTCAAAGATCATATCTGCATAAAAACATTAGTCAACTTATCACATGTAATAAGTTCACACTGTAAGTCTGTAAAGAAAAGAAATTTTAGGACTTTGGTTTTCAGTCATGTTTAGGTAATGTTCTGTCCTGAGTAAATGTTACGTTTCTGGTTGTGGAAAAATTTGGATGGGCAATATTTTATTTTCTAACTATAAAACTAAGAAAGCATTTTCTAGTCACAAGTAATTAACTTGTGTAGTAAATTAAAATAACTCTGGTGGAAGATAAAAGCTGTTATGGCAGGAAGCGATCAGATTACACAATAGACCTATACATACTAGTAGTTTTTACTAATCGAAATCAAAACAGCCTTCTTTTTTTGGTGTAGTGAATGTAAAAAACACTTTGACCCACTAAAGCTCAAAAGGAATAGATTTATATGAATTGTAATATCATAATATATTATAATATAAATATACTTAAAATGATCTATTTCCGTTCCTTAACAAAATTTCTAACAGTTACCAATATCTGTTTAGGATTATTTATTTAGTCAAGTTTAAATTTGGTAGAGAGAAAATAAATCATAATTTACTGTATTGGCATATTGCCGATACATAATCCACTTGAAAGTAGGGACTTACGGGACTCTGTAACACAACTTTAAAAATCGGGGCTGTCTCTATTTTTTCAGGACACGTGATTATCGAACCTATACACAATTCTGAGGTGACAGAATAAGTTATGAATGGTGCAAAGTCATAAAAATCAACTATTTTCACCAATAAAGTAGGGCTTTTTATATAGTAGTTAATTTACTTCCAATCTATCAGCAAGAGGAGAAACCCCACCAGAATGAGCCAGAGTTCGGTGCTAGGCAAGTCGTTCCTATGTATTTAATATCCCGTTATAGAGTACGTCTACTTCAAGTACCCAACCTGCACTTGTAGTACTATAATTTTCCCTAACAGGATGTTCCTACCTTAATTCTACCTATATTCATGACTCTTTTCTAGTTTTCATAAGCAATACTGACTGATCATATTAAAATGCAAACAACCAAGTGTTACAATTTACAAATAATTTCATTACATAAAGACTAACGGTTTTTGACAGGTTTGGGCCTAAATTAATGAAATTATTTTTATCTTCATGATAAAACGAAAAATTTCACCGTCGATGTACAAACCAAAAGAGTAAATCTGTCGTCCAACATGGAAGCCCACTTGACGTTTGAAGCCCACTTTTGATCAACTTCAGTTTGTAAAATTGCCTTTTTAATTGCTATATGTAACCATAAATGATCAGTGGTAGCTAGCGCATCTGCACAGGATATTTTGAAATTACTTAGTTTGTCATTCAGTACTCAGGAGTGTAGTCACACCCTGTACCGTCTTTATGCAGTATAAACTCTTTATACAAGTCGGATAAAAATATCAACTACCGAAAAATATAAATGTATAAATATAGACTACACTCAATAAATGTAAACATTTTTTTAAATAAATTATTTTACTATGGAAAAAGAAAGAGTTATAGGCAGCCTTATTTTGGCTACTACACTCAAACCAGCTTTTAACAAAAATTTAAAATAATGAAACCTAACTAAATATTTTATGAATGAGGAAATGAAAAATATTAAGGGTTCCTCAACATTATTGGGAGAATAAAAATATTTTTCTTATGTAAAAAATTGATTTTACGTAGCAAGCCCTTAAACTGCAACCTATGTTCCATAAATTCAACCTGGGTCTGAATTTATATAATTCTTTGACTTATCCCCTTCTTTATAATTTCGACATGTGCTAATACAGCCACTTCTAGAACTTAATACCTTTTCCTGTTTACTTTCCAAGTTACAGATTTCCTCCAGCTGAGCCTTTATTTAGGCATAAGCTATATAACATGATTGGTAAAATGCAAGGAAAAGGTTAGAGGTAAATTTTAACTGGTAATGGAAACATATTATTTTAAAATTTGACCTAAATTTCAAATTAATATTAGCAAAATGGACTAAAAACAAGGAGATTTAATCTATTCTAAATATAATCTTAATTCATATTCTATTGGGCTTAACATCTACATGATACGTTGTGAATTTCAAATAGGCCCAAATGACCTTGTATAGACCAATTGTCCTCACTAAAAGATTCTCTAAAACAACGTAAGTTTATATCTAGGTCAGCCAGAAGCAAGGATCTCACATGTGGATATTTAGGTTTATAAAAGTAGTATTTACTTTCATATAGGAAATACACTTTCTCATTATACATACAAATAGTTTATTAACTCTACATCTATATTAAGTCACCAATTTATATATTTAAATGCGAATTACTTTAGCTTCCTCTCCTATGGGCTGCATGACCTTGACGTGGTGGAGAGGCTTAATCCGGGCGTGGGGGACGGGTGGAGCGGAGCTATACGTATGTGACTCCCTATAAACGGGAAGTCCAGGTAATTGTGTGAGTGCATGAAGGCGGCTCAAAAAAAGGGGCCAGTCCTAGCACTTGAAGGGTTGTTATCTGCCCGGCTCTCGCCCTGCCCTTCCCTTGCGGGCGGCAACCAAGAAGCACCCCTCATCCAGGTTGGTGGTCTGGATGGGCACATACACTCCCGATCGGAAGGTGTTATGCGATCCGTGCCGAAGTAGATTCGTGGCCCTCAGGAAGCGGGGCTCTGCGGCGGCGGACCTTTATTTCCCTAGCTGCTCGTGGGAACACACATGGCAGAGATAAAAAAAATAAATTTAACTGGTCAGGGGTTGGAACCTACCGACAAATCTGTTCCTATGGAGGTGGCTTCGGCCCCCGTAGAGACCGCCACCCCTTTGAGGAAACACCGGTCAAGGCAAGCGGAAGGGTTTGACGGAGGCTGGGGCTAGAACCCGCCCTGTCGTCCCGGAAGCCAGTGGATCCACTAGGACCTTACTACGACAAGAGAGAGTGAGGAAAAGGAAGGAAAGGAGTACTTCTAATCCTACGCCAGAGTCGGCGGTCAAGAGGAGTAGACAAGGGTCTAGGCCTGCTGGGTCGGGAGGGCCGTCTTTCTCGTCGATCTCCGCCAACCTACCGAGGGTTCTTGTGACCTTTGGGGATAGTGTAGGCGTGAGGATGGAGATGGCGGCGTTCGACAACCGGATTCTGGACACTCCTAGTGGAGGTTTTGCTCCGCGGTTCAGAGACACTTACCTAAGGGATGGAGTCGCAGCATTTATTTGTGCTGAGGAGGAATCGGCAAAATGGCTGAGAGAAGTGGTACCGTCAGTTAAGCTCGCGGACGGGACTCAGGCAAGGCTAGTCCAGCCTGATGAACTGATCAAAAGGGTGAAAGTGATGGTGCTAGTACCACCACCAAAAAGGGAGGCCACTCAGTTGGTCAAGCTCATGGGGATGCAAAACCCAGAAATCGACACTTCGAAGTGGAAGATCCTACATTGCATTGAGCGGGGACCTGCAAGCCTCCTCTGCCTAGGATTGGATGAGGCATCGGCCAGACTATTAAAGGCAAGAGATGGGAAAGCCTTCCTGGGGACTGCAGAGGTCACTTTTAAGTGGAACTCTAAGGACCCGGAAGAGAAGAGCGAGAGAGAGAATCAGGAGAAGGCGTAGGGGTCAGTTGGATATGGCTGACCCTCAAGCAATGATCCTGCAAATTAACTTGCACCACAGTAAAAGCGCCTCGGTGGTCCTAACCAGGTGCTTAAATGTGAGGCACACATTACCAGCGCTTGTGCTAGTGCAAGAACCGTGGCTGGTCAGGAACCGTATAAGGGGTCTGACTGCAGCTGGGCGCACCTACGCAAGTGGGGAACATGAGGGGCACAGAGCATGTGTGATAGTCAGAGGACTAGAAGCCACGCTGATTCAAGAATTCTCAACTAAAGACCTTGCGGTGGTTAGAATTCGAGGCAAGAGCGAGGTAAGTGGGAGCAGGGAGTTCATCGTGGCCTCCACTTACTGCGCCCACAATAGAGAATCGCCCCCTGCAGAATTACGTAAGTTAGTTCGGTACTGCAGGGAGAGGAATATAGGAATCTTAGTGGGCTGTGATGCCAATGCTCATAATGAGGTGTGGGGCAGCACAAACACAAATGAGCGAGGTGAGGAGCTCCTAGCCTTCTCGATTGAAGAAAACCTTGTGGTTTTAAACACAGGTGTCGAGCCAACATTTGTCACTTCAAACAGAATGGAGGTTCTAGATATCACCTTCTGTAATAGACAAATGGTAAGGTAGGTGCATGACTGGCAGGTTTCGGATGAGCCCTCCATGTCTGATCACCGGATCATCACTGCTACGATGAGGGGAGTTGTCCCCCATGTGGTGTGGCTTAGGAACCCGAGAAGGACAAACTGGGAAGGTTTTAAGTCCTCGGTGAGGAGGCGGATGTCAGACTTCCGTGGTAAATATGGTACATCAAACGAACTGGAAAATACTGAGGCCTACATCAGAACTGCAATTTCCACGTCGTTTGAGAAAAATTGCCCTCTCTCTGGGCGCGGTAAGCTTAAGTGGAACAGCGAGTTAGAGGCAAGACGGAAAGAGACTAGAAGGCTCTTTAATAGGGCAAAGAAGAAGAAAACGGCGGAGACCTGGCAGGTAAATAAAGACAGCCAGGGTCTCTATAAAAATCTTATTAAAGAGGTTAAACGTGCTTCTTGGGAAAAGTGGTGCTCAGAGACAAGCACACTGAGTGATACTGCTAGACTGTTTAAGGTGTTAGCAGGTGGACCGAGGGGAGAGCTTAAGTTTGTCAAGAAGACTGATGGTAGCTTTACTGACACCCCGGAGGAAACACTGCGTCTGCTTATGAGGAACAGTTTTCCCGATATTAGACCGGTAGGGGACGGTGCTCAAAACCTCCGACATACTGGGCTAAGGGCGGACTGGAATATTGCTGGGCAGGTGATCTCAGCGCAACAGGTGAGAGAGGCGGTTCTGTCTTTTGAGCCTTTTAAAGCGCCTGGATTAGATAATATTACTCCAGCACTACTACAAAATTGCTTGGAGGAAATAATAGGGCCACTGACAGGATTACTCAGAGGCTGTGTTGCCTTGGGTTACACGCCCGGACAGTGGCTCAAAACGAAAGTTATCTTTATCCCCAAACCGGGGAGGAAAGGTTACACAGAGGTAAAGGACTTCAGACCTATCAGCCTTACATCTTTCTTGTTAAAGACATTGGAAAGGCTGGTGGACCACTATTTGAAGGAGGGACCTTTGAAGCAGTATCCGCTTCATCAGGACCAACACGCCTACCGAACTGGTAGGTCAGTGGAGACTGAGCTGTTGTCGGTCGTGGACTTTATTGAGGGTCAGATCAACAACAAGGGGATATGTATTGGGGCTTTTCTTGATGTGGAGGGAGCTTTTAATAGTACCTCTAGACTGGCCATCAAGAGAGCAGCTATGGATCACTGGATTTCTGATGGAATTATAAATTGGATTATGAGTTCCTTGGAAAACCGGATAAGTACTGCATCCTGGATGGGGTGCACGATAAATGGGACGGTCTCGGAGGGCTGCCCGCAGGGTGGAGTGTTATCCCCTTTGCTGTGGAGCCTTGTCGTGGACGGCCTACTAAGGACGCTTCAGAAAGAAACAAGTAAAAGAATGCTGGACCGCGCGCAGGGGCTCTTCCTTAGAGGCATAACAGCTACAAGGAGAAGCACACCATGTGCAGCCATGAGGGTTATGTTGGGTTTTCCATCCTTGAGTCTTCAAATTAGGATGGAGGCAATGAAAACTGCATACCGGCTGAGTTGTACCGGGCAGTGGAAGACAAGTAGCAAACTTCATAAACAGCTATTTGGGGATTCACTGAAGGAGCTCTGGATAGAACCTCAGGTTAAGATACTGTCTCTTAAAAGGGAAAAAGGAAACTACAAAATCCATATTCCTGCAAGAGAGGCATGGGCGGAGTATAGACCCAGACATGGTGAAATCTGGTTGACCGATGGGTCCAAGATGAAGGAAGGAGTGGGAGCAGGGTTTAGTGGACCGAGACACCAAGACAGATTTTGTCATCGTCTGGAGGACTACAACTCAATGTCTTCCAGGGGAAGGTGCTCGCGATCAAACTATGCGCTGAGGAAATAATAGGGTCTGGCAGGAGGGGCAAGACCATCTGGATTTGCTCGGACAGTCAGGCAGCTCTGAAGGCTTTAGGTAAGGCTAGTACCAGCTCTAGGCTGGTGGCTGAGACTATAGCTTCTCTAGCAGAGCTGAGTAAGTATAATTCACTCAACCTAACCTGGATAGGAAATGAGAGAGCTGACGCCTTAGCAAAACAAGGGTGTATAACTCAAGGACCGTTCCTGAGGGCAGTGGGCATGCCGTCTCAGGAGGGGCGCAAGAGGATCACGGCACATATAGACAGGTTGTGCAGGGAAGAATGGAATGTAACCTTGGGGTGTAACAAATCCAAGGTACTGTGGGGTTACTCAGAAGATTTGTGGGGCAAAGAACTACTCTCCTTAAGTAGACATCAACTCAGAGCTACTGTAGAGCTGGTTACAGGCCATGGGAGTCTGAGGGGGTTCCAATACAAAATTGGAAAATCTAGGTCCCCTGTGTGCAAGAGATGCGACGAGGACCAAGAGGAAAGCCCAATCCACGTACTCTGTGAGTGTCCTGCTTTGGGAGCTGCAAGGAGAAAGTGGTTTGGCTGGTAGGTATGTACACCAGAGGATATCAGAAGATTTAGCATCAGGTGGGTACTTAATTTCTGCAAAGAGGTAGTCCTATGGTAGGGATGGGAAGAGAGTACAAAGGCTGCATCTAAGTGCTCTACACCGATAAGGTCCCTTCGAGTTTTAGTAATAATACTTTAGCTTAAACATTTTTATTTACATCTTAACTTATCATTTTAATAAGCAGGTCTACATTCTAAAGTTCGTTAGTTATATAAAACCACGGTTTTTAATTAACTTGAAAATAAAAATTATAATCTATGATAACCTTTAAATATTTAAGTAACTTAAAGTAAACATAAAATTATTTTCCATAAGCATTACGTCAGATTGAAAATATTGTTTGGAAAAAATTTATTGCAGAACTTTGCATTGTAAATTTTGGAGTAAAAAATGTCACTAAAAATAAATTCAATTCCAGTGCCATTTTGAAGTTTTATAAGTCTAGACAACTTGTTAAGTTTTGATTTAGTTTCCCAGAAGACAAAACAGCTGTACCATTTCATTTCCTAACGCATTAACTAAAATAGACAAGACATGATTTGGATTCGATCAGGATTTACTGAATGAAAATTAGAGACGCGTGAGCCCTATCGTTATTGAGGTTTGTTGCACGCTCGCGTCTTTATATATATATAATATTTAGCAATATGTTGGGGAAAAAACTACTTCAGACTCTATATATGAAATTCATTGCATTATTCTGCTCTTTAATATATTTAATGACGGAGATAAAATGATTTCCCAAATTCCATTTAAATAGAGTTTTTTTTAAGAAAATACCTCTTCTAAATTTCGAATCTCTTTGTATTGCTGAAAAAACTTTGTGCATTGAAATAACACACAAGCCCATTGAAAGTGCACATTTAGTTTTTATTTTATGCATTTCAATTTACTAGTAAGTCTTTGATGCCTATTGTTTTGTTGACTCACTCTTCACCTGTTATTGGGTTCACCTGGTCAATGGACGGACGAGAACCGGTATATTCAACATGGTATGGCCGTTGGCTCCCCCTGGTCAATGGTAGATGAGATTCTAGCGAAACTTCGGAACTGCGAATTTATGCACTGTAGAATGAACGGATGTACTCCAGATTATAACTATTCATCATATTTTTCCATCCTTGAAGGAATACGTATCAGCATATATATATATATATAAATATAATGTATGTATGTGTACATCGAAACAACTGCGGATTTCCTGATTATGTTTTAATGTTTGCCAACGAAAAGGTTTGAACAATAAAAATTAATTCCTATATTTCAATATCCTCAGATGTTTTGATTATTACACAAGAATTAATATAGGCCTAATGTATATATATATATATATATATATATATATATATACTCGTGTATATACATATTTATATATATATAAATATATATATATATATATATATATATATATATATATATATATATAGAGAGAGAGAGAGAGAGAGAGAGAGAGAGAGAAAGAGAGAGAGAAGTAACTATAAATTATAGTAATATATAATTGATACGTATTAAAATAAAATTGATAAAAAAAAATAATAATTAACGATAACAATTTAGGTTAATTAATAACATTTATATTATTTAAACTTACAATCAAACCTAATTACATGAGTCTCATAATTCGGAGAAAAAATTTAATTCAATAAGTACATTCGGAAAATTTAACTTTAAAACTTGCATGTCGTGAGTGAACGAAAGGGTGTAAGTAATCTGTCAGAAGTTACAAGATCTTTCTACTTCGGAGTTTTTCACTTCTAAGGCAGATACGTTTATCTACGTTAAAGTTATATGATTCTGTCTGAAGGTACAGTTTGAATGAACTTTTTAACAAATAATTACTCTTACATTAAACATTATTTGAAGTTTATGTTTTATTATTATTGATTTTTTACAGTTATTTATTGATAGTTAGTTTCTACTAGGCTCTTGGTTCCAAAATGTAAACTCCTATGTGTCAACAAATTGGTTGTACACATCAACTTGATAAATAAGGTAGTAATCTATCCACTATTTATTTATCTTTGATATAATATTGGTACTGTTAGGTAATTGGTAAGGGTTGATACTCTTATAGGTAAAAATTTGCCCTGCCTTTAAAACAAGAGAATTGTTTACTTTAATTTAAGTAAAAAATTTATCTGGGCGGTTGAAGCGTAGTGCTGGCCATATTACCTTCTTTGAATACCGTAAGACCAAGTTAGGCAGTTCTTCTTTGTTCCTTCTGCAATATATATTATGATAGAAATGAGTCATTGTTATTATTATAAATAATTTATATTTTATAATATTTAACAAATTTTAATAATCATCAGCTCTGTAAAAATCTGCTCTAGTAACTTAGAAAAAGTTCATCGTAGATATTAATGGCTTAATTATATGAAGAGTAATTAATTTCGACCCTGCGCCCCCATATCGATTATCGTACCCACATGAAGCAATCGAGCCAATGGAAATAAAGTTTAGCTATTATACGCACACTAACAACCTATAGATTAGTTTATAAAATAATATCAGTAGTTAAACATTGCAAAAAATGACAGGTAGTTAAACATAATCGTCACATAAATCATTCGGTGGACTAATAAATGCGATCGGTTCCTTTGTTTATAGCCGAATACATTATTTGCGGAAGATGTATAGAAGTCTCGACCACCTGTATTTTATTTATTGTAGACAGTTACAATTGAATATATATATATATATATATATATATATATATATATATATATATATATATACACATATGTATATAAATGTATATATATATTATATATATATATATATATATATACATATGTATATATATATTATATATATATATATATATATATATATATATATATGGCCTATCCTTTAAAATATTAGCTTATTATAAATTACTTGACAATAATAATAAAAATTATAATTTAAATTTCATTACACACACACACACACACACACTACACGTTTTGTAAAACCAGATATATTAAATATATAAAAAACTCCAAATAAAATTTTAAAAATAATTTATTTTTTCAAAACAAATTTGTGTTTTCGATTCTTTCTAGAAGAGACACAATTAAAAATACAGTCAAACTTTCTACACTGTTAATGACTATATTGATATAATACATAGTTAAAATTTGGTTTACGTTGAATGTAGTTTTTTGTAGTAATCGTATATAGGTTTGATACTCTAAGCAATATAACTAAAAATAATAATTTAATGAAATACAAATATAGGTCAGCGCCTCTTCAATACAACAAATCCACTCGAGGTGTGTGATATAGTTTAAAACTAATATCTGGGACAGAGCTTCTTTCCTCTATTATTTATGTAGTATATTAGTGCATCTTGAAGGTAATTCCGTCAGTAAAAGGTCAGTGATTTGTCAATCAACAAACAAATTCGAAAACTATATGTCATAGGTATAGCAACAAAATTGTCAAAATCTGGGTAAACTTCCATTTATCAAAAATCTATATTTGTCAAAAGGATCCATGTTATTTATACTAAAATATACTGAAGTTCAGGTATGGGCCGATTCCGATTCTCGATTCCAGGAATCGTTGATTCTAATTTTATCGAACAATCGTCGATACTTGATTCTCCTTTGATTAAAGCGCCAATTCCGATACTTGTTTTTATAACTGTTGAAGTATGTGTTCCGTGTAATTTGTTGGAAAAATAATTAATTATCAACTATGTTTTATTTATCTATTAGTTGCATTGAATAAATTATACGGTTAAAGTAATTGGTGATTTGAGATAACGAAAATGTAATTATTGTTTATGATGCAACAATAAAGACGATCTGAAGCATTTCTGGTCCATTTGTTACGTTTATACGATACGTTTGTCATGAGTTCTGAGATTCCTAAATCAAAGATGAACGTTTTGTGTAGCCTATTAGCCTAATATGACCAAGATGTTTACTAAGTTATAATTAGAGAATATCATATAGACCCTTATAACTTGAAATAATCGAGAGTTAGCTTAAGAATCGAGAATCGAAAGCAGATTTTTAGAATCGAAATCGCAATCGGAATCGAAAATTTTAGGAATCGGCCCATCGCTACTACAATTGCTGTTCTTATACCACTTAATACTAAACTATTTATTTAAAAAAACTCTCAAAATAATGGAGGATTTATGTAAAAATCTAATTAATAAATTATACTCACAACCTCGTCACATCTATAGTATATATATATATAAAATTTCGATGTATGTACGTATGTACGAATGTATGTATGTGTGTATGTATTTCATGGACGCCCAAGCCGCCGAACAGAAGTTAATGAAATTTCGAGGGATTGTATAACATATTCCCAGGATGGTTCGTGTGAAGTTTTTTGTAAATCCATTCACAGGGTTCCTACCCATAGGCTTAGGATGGTTCAGAAACCAATGGATGCATATACCAGATGGGCTCCACCCCAGACGTATAGGATGGTTTATCGTACAGCCTTATAAAGTTAAAATGTATATTTTATATATACATACTAGCGTTACGTAATTAATTTAAACATAATATAAAAATTATAAATATAACGTAAACATAAAAATACATTATTTATAATTTTAAATTGTTTAAAATTTATAGATTCTGTGTACAATTGGTTGGCACCACACTTATTGACATTAAAAGTAGGAACGCCGATAATACTCTTGCGAAATTTGAATCCACCAAAGCTCTACAACGGACCAGATGAAAAACAAAACTGACACTCAACTTAATCGAGGCAGAAATCATAAGTGGCAAGTTCATAGGAGAGATGGTATTATATCCAGGAATACCGATGATATCATCCGATTTACCCTTCGATTTCAAACGACTACAATTTTCTTTCCGTCTTGCATTCGCAATAACAATAAACCATAATCAAAAACATTGTCCATTTCTGGATTAAATTTGGAACATTCGCGCTTGTCTCACGGACAGTTATATGTTGCGTGCTCACGTTTTGGGACACTTAAACATTTATATGTTTATACTTCTAATGAAATGACGAAAACATTGCTCTATCCTCTAGCATTGGAGTAAATGAAATATAATTATTTAGATGTTTGATTTGCTTTCCTTATTGGAAAATTAATTAATAATTTTCCATCTTCCATTATAAAATTGTGATTTCTGGTGCACCAATGTGCGCCAGGTAGCACTAAAAATAATAACAGTATAAACAATAAACCTTGAAATAGCCGCAGCAGTTCTGATTGCTCAACGCTTCAGGCTAATGCTGCGGTTGATTGAATATTTATTTGCCTCTGTCTTAGAAGAAGGTTGTAGAAACTCCTGAAATCGAGCTTTCGAGAAAATAATAGCTCTAGAGGTAGAAGTTACTCTATATAACTCCTACGGAGGGGTTTTATGTCCCTATCTTTACCTTACTCTTACTTATATTCCCAATTCTTTTCTATCCTTCTCAGATATAATCAATCTGGTTGAACGCCTCAAAACTACAAGAAACTATCTCTTTATAGGTTTAGGATACATTATGCAAATGAAAGCCACCAGTTACATAAAATTGTAGCCCACATGCGTTGCCTCGCTAGTTGATATCTGTTAATCATTTGATTAAACTTTGTTCTATAGTCTTGTCTTTCATCTCATATTACTCAATACATTAAAACTATATTGAAAACATCTTTCTAGTCTCTCTTGCTCTTAATACCCTTATACAGCACGCAGAAGAAACAGAAAGGCTTGTACTAAGCTTGACTAAGCGAAAATAACTGATTGTTCAACCCACCGGGCCACGATCTTGGTTGACTTCAAACCAATAATTTTAAGCAATAGTTTGCTACTATCATTTGAAACCGATATTTATGAGCGGCATTTCTTTCGACAAATTATCAAATTGTCTTTTTATTGTAAAAAGAAGACAAAGTAAATCATTGCATAATCTTATTTGCGTTTATATAATCTGATTTGATTGTAAACACCTCAGTTACTTCCAAAGCTTATCGTATGAGTTCAGCTTCGAGTTAGAGATATCTATTTTAATAATGCAATGTTTCGGGAGCTAGTTCGTTGCCCTTATCTTTACTAGTTGCCGAAACTATGCATTATTAAAATAAATATCTTTTACTCGATGATCAACAGTTTTCATCTAGTTTATGAACTAGAAATAAACAGGCAAAATAATAACGACATTGAAAGTGACTTTTATGAAAAGGTTATTAATGCTTAGTTTCCCTTGAAGATTTTGCAAAAAGAAAACCCCAAAGGAAAATGAGTTCAGTGGTAAGCTTTAGTTGGACACATGAAGATTGTAGCGATGATTTTATTTTATTTTATTCATTTTATTTTACATTTATTGGAACTGCGATTCTGATAATATGGACTGAATATATATTATATTATTGTCTCTTTATAGTTAAATGCATTCTTAACATTTTTGACGACGCGACAACTTAACCCAAGCACATTGGCAACTTTCCCCGATCGGGGTAAGTTTGCTCATCATACATTAGCTTATTAAATATTTTTTTAAAGGCTAGAATATTAATATAATCACATGGAAATTACGTAAATCCTTACGAATCTATGTACTTTAAGCCCTGTGGCAATTTATTTTATAAAGAAAGTAAGAAGATAAAATTTCAAATAATGCGCCTGCTAGCTCTGGTCTTCTCTACTTAATGAAAAATTTAAAAATTCAAATTATATTTATTACTTTTTAAAGTACAAGAGATATTCATCTGAACAATAAAAGAAGAATACAAGCCAAAATATTAGGTTTACCAATGTCAAAACTAAAATATTAGTTTTTAGCTAGGAATCAAGTTTTAACCTAGAAATCAGAAAACTGGAGGCCATTGAAAGAATATATAATATGCGTGAAACGGCTAAGAAAGTATTGTTTTAACAAAATAGATCAGACATGTCTGGGTAGTCAATAGATATAACATATATACAAAATCAAGTTTAACTGTCAGATTTGAGTTTCTATTGAACATTAGAAAAAGAAACTATTTTTTAATAAATGTAATTATTAAATGCAATAAGTCAGTAATTAAAATGAAAGTAAAGCAATACTGTGTAGTAGAATTTTAAAAATGTATGGTAGTAACTTCAAATAAATAAAACATTATGTCAAGGCCTATGTCCTTTAATATAAATATTATTTTATACTTTAAAAACATCCTTTTCAAGAATATAAAAAACGAATTTACTATCTTTTAAGTTTAAAAATAAACTCTTAAATTAAAAAATACTATAATAATATGTATTTAGAAAAAATATTGCTAAAGTATTCTTTATTCAATTGTTTAAATAATTTAATTAACTAATGACTTCCGGGACTTATAAATTCAAGAAAAACATAATCAGACAAAACGTACAAAATGAAGCAAATAAGACTAACCTACTCCTGACATACCCGTGATCATACAGTTACAAATGAATATAACTCATCAACAAGGAGATTGTAGAATATCTCTACAGGTTTAGTATTTCTACCAATAAGGATACGGATTGGTTGCGGAGTTCTCAATGCCATGGAGCGTGGTGGGAGAAAATTTCACAAGTTTTATAATCAGTTCATAAGGTTGTAGTGTTAGTAAACACTATACAGGCACCATGGAATGGTTCAAGTTGGTTGTTTTTGGCTGTCTTGTTGCGGCCGCTAATGGTAAGCTATAAAATAAAATTCTCACCGTTCTGTTTGATAAAAAAGTGTTGCTTAGGACATTTCTTTAATTCATTTTGAACAAAAATTAATTTTAGATTCCAGATTTTTACAATAGTAATATTTTTGACATTTTCGACATCTATTTTATTGAATTTTTGTGTGTAGTTGTTTAAATATTATATTGTTTTCAACTTTTAAAACTTATTAAATAATAATATTGAGTGAAACATTTTATTTTTATTTGCAATTTAAATTATATTAGTTAAATAATGTATTAATTTTGACAGAATTTATTTACTTGGAATATTTTTCAGTTTTATCGGAAAAGCCAGGTAGGGATTAGGGAATATTTATATAGGCCTACTAAGAAGAAAAGAAGGAAAAATTCAAGATTTCATAACTAAGGAGAAAAAGTATATGTTATTTTGAAATTTAATACATATCTTTTTCTTATAGAGTGATATATAGGTTTAAAAAAAGAAAGTGTGTTATCATTTCCATGAAAATAACTAGAGCATCACCAATTATTGATTTTGAAAATCTATCGAACATATACATGTGTAATATTTACTATTTTGTAACGTTATTGAGTTAGCAAACCTATTAATAATTTGTTTAATATAAGGTTTAAATTGTATTAATACAAGAATATACTACAATACTAATTACAAAAATAACTTACCCCTTCCAAGAAAATAATTACTTATGAAAGTGACATAAAATTATTTCTACCTCAGTAAAAAATGGTAAAACGTGTTGGCACATAGGATGTTATGCATGAATGTACTAAGAGTCATTGTTTATGAAAGAGTAAATAAATTAGTTACAAGCAAGTCGGAAATTATTTATGTTTAAATATACATCTTTCAACATACATAACGCCTTAAAGTAGGCTAGAATGAAGTAGGCCGGATTCATTTCATCGTATTACTAAACTAACCTATACACTTTAACCCACGAATCCTCTAACCTCCAGACCAAAATGGTCATATAATAATTTTGAAATTTCGAAGTGGGTCGGACTTATATAGATATTACATGAATTTAACAACAGTTTAAACTGAGTAAAAGTAATATTAAAATATCTTCATTCCTCAACATGGTTAAGGAGATATAGGCTTGATTCATTATTCTCAGAATTTGTTTATCAAAATTAAGTATTATAATAAGAAACCTATCTTTAAAATATCATTTAAATCATTATTCTATAATCTTGAGGGGATTTCTTATTTAACATGTTTCGTCGTGTAAAATGATTGGTCGTAAATGTGTGCATTTCCGAGTATTAAAATAAATTTTCTTGCAAAACCTTTAATATTCCATCGAGTATATATTTTCTGACAACAGAGAATAAAACTGAATTATGTCGTAATTTATAATAATGCTAGCGTCCCCTCAGATTGAAAATCATTTAGATCTCGTTTTGATACATTAACATCATCAGGAACAATACTTTGTATTTACAAAACAATATGACTCATTGCTACAAAAATCTTTGAATAGCTAATGTTTTTTGGGAATTTTGAACAGAAAATTCCAATTTGTCAGACAGGTTTTTCTCAAATGATCCCCGTAAATGCATTTTGTATCCAGTTCGTTTAAATAATAGTTTTGTACGGAAAGCCTTAAATTAAAATATAATTCATGTAAAAGGTTTGAATTCTGAGTAAAGCTACATAGAGTTAATTGAAATGTGCTCTTAAATATGTTTAGTAAATCCAAGGTGCCACAGTCCTGTTTGAGAATGCTCTAGAACGGGTTTCGAGTTTTCCAGCATGACAATATCTATTTCACTTTAAAATTTCGTGACTTCAGTGTGGTACAAAAAGTCACATAACACATTCACAATAGCTAATAGTTAATTTTTAAACTGAAAATCCATTCTTCGATTTATAATTTTCAATAGAACTAATAATTGACGTTTAACATTTCAAATCAACTTTCTCCCCCATGTACCATGTATGGCGTATGGTATAAAGTTGTTCGGTAGAGAATGAACTCCTTAAGTATAAATGATAAAGCAATTTATTAACTCTGCCAGTCAAACCGATATAGTATCCCCCATTTACACAGCTAGAAGGTTTGGGAATTCCTCTCGCCTAAGAAGGATGGTGCCACGTATGGTGGGGAGGGGCTGAGAGCCGTGACACGGGTAAAAAAAGGAAAAACAAAAAATTAAAACCCTGAATTTAGTCTCTTTTTAACCTATTATTAGCTCAAAAATGATTTTAATTGACAATTTTAACAACAAATGTGACATTACTGTAATTTCAAACTGTTATTGAGAAATTTAAATACTATAACTATAAGATAGAGAAACAGAATTATATAATAACAATTCAAATACAATAACTCCAAGTTCGTGTTTCTATAAGACAAGCGAGAATGTACCGAGAACTGTTAATAAATATCCGTTTACAAATGACCTTTAACATTTCAAAATACTTGAATGCGCTTAACTTCATTTGGCAATGTGCCGCATATTTGAGGAACAAATCTTACGAAAACCCGTGGATTAGGGACGGTTTATATCCATGAAAGAATCTGCTGTAACAGAGGTTCAATATTTTTATGTAGGATTACAGTTCGTGGGAATGGAAATTTAAGTTTTCAAGACGTTGTTATTTCTAACAACTCTTTATTTGGTTTTACTAAAAAATGCTATTTTATACTTAGTTAAATGTGTACCTTAATGTTCATTGTGCAATATTTACATTTGTAATACTGTATATTAAATTCAAAACACTTGAACGTATATTAGTATGTTATTCCTAAATATAGTAGCACTTAGTTTTTGGATTATTGAGGACGGCCGTTCCGGGAAATGTGTTCTATTGACAAACCAGACTGTAACTAATGTATGTTTAAGTTTTTAGTAGTAGCTCAAGTGAAGATGGAATCAAATAATACAAATAAATAATTAGATTAAGAACGAATTTTGTCAATTTTAATTATAAAAATTAGATAAAGCTATATTAAATTTTCAAAATTCTACCTTGGATATATAAATTAGCTCATAGTCCCTCCGGAATGTAACTGTTACCGCGTTCCTGGGATTAACCACGGCACTCTTCTCTCGACAGAAGTAGTTGCAAGAGCTAGATTTCCCATGTTTACTTCTAATTAAATGTTTCTATCACACTGAAGTGTATATTTTCTCCAATAGCAGTGAATTGTTATTTATTCAGTTTATTTCTAACTCTGATTTGTCCCACAGAACAGTGTGGTTACTTGTAGCTTTTATCAATCGCTAATCAAATACTTGAAACACTTACAGAAGTTCTCTTAAAATTAACGAATATCTACTACAGATCCCCCTAACTCTTCCATTAACTGTACTAGCATAAGAAACACCAGCAAACATTCTTACAACATTTAGACATTCCTTTATCTGTTCCTAAAATAAACATTGTAACAAATTCACTTCTTTTTAAACGCTCTTTAGCAAATGTTGAAACAATACATTTTTCTAATCAAGGAAATATTTTCATATAAAACTGAGTGTGACTGGTAGACGTGCCTTTACGTCCCCAGGAGAGAGTAGGTCTCCTTGAGGTGTACCACCCACTAAACGTGACGCATAATCCTTCCTATATCCTCTACAAGGTGTTTTGTGTCCCTACTTTATTACTTATATTCACAAACGTTATTATACTTTGATTTAAAGTAGAATAGGATTAGGTCTGTGCAGGGTAGGGGTGCGATGTTGTCAGTTCGAACGCATTGACAGTCAACCCGCCACTGCCAGTCACTCCACCACAGTTACGATGTCACTGAGCGACGAAAGGAAGTTTAACGTCGAATTGGCAACAAGGCTCACCCACGCAGCAAGATGTGAAGTTCCTATTCGCTCAGTCTGCTGTAATCCCAACTCCCTCTGGTCGATTTCACCTACGCAGAATTCTATTCTGTTTTAAATCACACTATAGTAGGGTTATTAGTCATAATGGCTGATGATCTTGAATATAAAAATAAATCATTTGCAACTTTTAATACCGTTTTATTGATGTGATTGACCTTTTGTTGAACAAAACTAACATAATTTTCAAGTTCTATTCTGTTAACTCTGTTACAGGGTCTATTCTAGTCAGGAAAGTAAAATATCAATTATTTAGCACTCTGCGAGTAATTAATTGACTATTCGTTCGTTAGAGACAAGACTTTTACTGTCCTAATTCCTCTTCTTTGAGGTTTCTCAAGTAAAATACTTCAAATGAGGGAGAATATGTATACGTAAAAATAAACCTTTTTAAACAAACTTACTGTTCGCTGTTGGTAAGGTTAAGGAGTGTAAACATTCAAGGTCAAGGAGTGTAAACATTCAAGGTCAAGGAGTTTAAAGGGAGCATTGCAAACTTCTAATACACGTATTTTGTCCATAAGAATGCATCATGCACATTACCAAGCAAAATATTAGTGAAAACCATGTACCAGACGGTAGGGATCACGTGCTTACTGGTCGGAATCTGTGACGTCACAGCCCTCAAGCCCTGCTGTTGGGGCGCGTCTAGCGAAGCGTGAGAAGTTTCGCATTTTGCGTTCTAATAAAATTCTCTCTTACAAAGTGTAATTATTGCAATTTAGATCGGTAAACAAAGTAATTTACAGTTTTAAAACACCCAATTTGTCAAAGTTGTCTTGGTTTTATAATTTTAGTTGTATACAACTACTTGTAGTTCCCCCTCTACAAGTCATCTCTCGCACACTGTGTTCTCCTTTTCTTCTCCTCTTACTTTACAGTAATACAACAATTTACGTGTAAGGTATAAACGTTTACTTTGTGCGATCATTTTAATCAATATGATTTTCCGAAACAATTGCTTGATAAATATAAAACCCATTTTAAGGATTAGTTTTTCAATTTCTTACACTTCTTTCTTTTTTTTCTTTGTATATTGTTGTTAGGGGTTTGAGATTCCAATTTTTTAAGTGATTTATTCTTGTTTAAATCATTCATTGCTTGAAAGATCGTGTTCTTATATAGCAGGACAAGGCAAAGTCATCAACAGAAGAAAATTTGGGTTTGACAATTTCTAAAGGTTTGTTCATGACATCACGTCATTTAAGACCGTCCCCATGAAACGTATGAAACTCCTGTTGTAGTTTAAGTCACAGTTTCCAGTCACACATTAGATGGGTTTATGAGAGCTTCTCTTGACAAAGTAGAAACCCAGTCATTGTTTGTCTGTCCAGTTCCAGTATGTTGACCGTAGTCAAATGTTTAGACCCCTTTTCTTGCTCTAGCGTCCGTGAGTGAAAACATATTCTAACAGCACATCGAAGGCGATATACAAAATATAAAATATCTATTTAAAACATTCTATAAAAGCTGTTTTATAATAAAAATTATAAATTATATTTAGATATATTTTATATTTATTCAAATGTAATACTTTTAAAATATTCTCAGACAGGATGTTAAACTCTCACGGGCCGGATCTGACCCTTAGGCTTGAGTCTGTTTTAAACCATTTGTCCATCACATACTACGAGTTGTGTTTCCTTTGCTCACAGATATACCGTCTCTACCCTTCTGTTAATATAATAAATGTATGCGTACAATTTTCAAAAGCTCTCAACGTATACCAAAGGTCAATGATTTGGTCTTGGTGTAAAGGTCAATGCACGTAACACCGACTACAAACAGTTCCGTCAGATGAGACCCCGTCTGTTCTACAGTTTGTACATTTGAATCCAAGTTGCACCTAAAGTGCCTTGTAGAAGTTATTCCTTCAACAATAGTTTTAAAAAAATTATACAATCCTATTTATTAGGACTCAGTGTGTCACTGTATGTTTTAAGATAGAAATCCAATAATTTTTCCGGATCAAGGACATAACATTTAATAAAATATCCTCTCCAGATAAAAATAATACGAATGCCTGGAACAAATAATTTTACCTCATTTTCTTTATGAATTACAGTTGTTTAAACTTGTTTGTAGTCTAAATGTGCCCGTACATGTACGTCGACATAGATAATGTGTGTAAATAAAATGTAGATAAAATGCATTTCAAAATTAAAGTTTAATTGTAATATCGGTGTCTATTGTTTACTAAACCTATTTATGATATAAATAGAAGGTTATACAGTTTTAATTTATTAATAACAAGCATTTCTCTGTAATATCAGTCTGTCGGAAGGGAGCATGGATACAGTTTCTAACAATGATAAGGTCAAAAGTTCAAACAAGTTAGGCCACTATTTCTCAGATAAATATTCATTTTTAACAAATATATATAGAAAAATGACCAGAAACCCATCTACTTGGTTAAATGATATTGTAAGCCAATATTGAGTTCAATTGCAAATTTGAGAGAAAATTCATTTTTCCAAATTAGGGAAATAGGTTTTCAGTTTAAAACTTCAAAAACTTGTACCACACCAGGAATTTTTAAACTTTGACGGCTCGTAAGGCAGACTGCAGTCGGTGAAAATAGTGGTACTGTACCACTAAGTTGCTCCGAAAGTGATAGATTGAAGTACATTTCGAATACTGTGGAAATGGCGGTAAGTTTTTCTGTAAAGTTAGACGCAATTTTCCCGCCACCAGTTGCGTTTCTCATCTTTGGCCCTCAGGAATGAGCATTGATACTCCTGCACCACCTTCAATAAAATGGAGTCAGAAGGTACATAAGTGAAATGGGGAGCCCTTTACATGTCGCTCCTCGGGGGGCGGACAGGGTGATGCCTAAATTGGTTAATCCTTTGGATGGCAGGAGGAAAATAAAATATCTCCCGATGACCAAAAGGTAGAATTTCAACTTTTTCGGAGGCTCTGACAACCCATGTCCTCTAATGATGTATTCAAATGTGTGCCCTAATCATGCTACCGAGCTGCCCAGAGGCAGCCGAACTGCAGTCCTGGATCCTGCCAAGTATGCTCCGAGGACATCGCTCAGTAGTCTTCAGTTAAACATATTCAGTACTTAGACAAAAATGGATGAACTACAGAGTGTCCTTCGTGAAAATAACATCCACATTGCATGATTTGAGGAACTAAAACTTGGCAATGGAAGACATTTTTACCCATTACATCTAATGAATGATTACATTCCTAAACATTGTTATTTAGATGGTAAAGATTTTCCCATATATTTTGCTTCATTACACGATTCTTCATTGAATTGAAGTTGTTATTATTATTTCAACAACTTGGATTTTTACTGAATTGTTCTGGATCTTAAAGGAAATAAAAAGAATCGTTATCATTTCATATCAAGAAGTAGTGGTGTCTTGTTCCTTACCATTTTTTAAAAAAATGTTTTTTTTTACTTGTTCGATTAAAATTTTTTTATCTCTTACCTCTTTGTCTCTACAAGAAAAAACAGTAGAATGAAATTAGGTTTTATAGAGCAGAGGTGTACCAGGTCTTCGTGTCGTACATGCCATTAGCACACCGAGTTGCCAGCTAATGACTGTAATTCCGCAAGTTGTAAGATACGCTTTTTAAGCAAGGCGGTTGCAAGGACTTTGGTTCGTTGAACGGCCCTGGTGGCTGTAGAAGTCACAACTTCCAGTAGCATTTCAGACAGACGAAGAAATAAAAGATAATTATAATAATAATAAAAGAAATAAAAAGCACAGGATTTATTAACTCGATATGTACCTAATTTCTAATTTCGTAATGGATATGAATGCAAGCACTGAAATATAATTCAAAATTTTAATTTACAATTACTGATAAGTTAAAAGTACCACAACTTGAGTTTATAAAATAAATAAAACAAAACTTTTATTTGAAACTTTAGTTGTAAAATAGTTTGAAAACTTGAGAATTTCAACGTAAAAGTGATATTGCATTTTTTTAAAATATAAATTTGTTGCCCCTATTACAAACAATTTGAGCCAGGTTTTCATGTTGTCTATGTAATGCCAAGGGCCAACAAATTTATATTTAAAACAATGCAATATCACTTTTACGTTGAAATTCTCAAATTTTCGAACTATTTTACAACTAAAGTTTCCGATAAACGTTTTGTTCTATACTTACTATTTATTCTATATAAAACTTAACCTGAGACGCCAAATAGAAACTCTACGAATTTGAGAAAATAGTTCACTTTCTATCACATGTAAACAATATCCTCGCGAAACCTATCTCAGACTCGTGACTGCTACACTCGAACACTGAGGGCTTCTTATCACAATTTCGTGGTGCAAGTATCAAGAAGCTCAAGAACCTTACTTTAAGTATTACAACTTTTAGTATCACTTGGCGAAAAAAACACTGTTACTGATATTTTTCAGCAGACGCGTTTATTGGACAATGCACTAACCTAGTGCAAAATGCGTCTGCTGAAAAATATTAGTAAGTAGTTGTTTTTCGCCAAGTGATACTAAAAATAGTAATATAAATAAAAAACTTCAAGATGTACAACACAAAAACTGCAAGACTTATTAAAAGGCCTGAAATGGTAATCCAGCCGCTCTATGAGCGAGGTTATGCCTCCATCCAGGTTTCTTTCAGAACTACATTGATAAGACAGAATGTAATTCTATCGGCCCAGTTTTCCGTTACAGTTTTCATAATTACTTTTGGTTAGTTCTTCTGTCACGTGCAAAATAGACACTGAAAGTCGAACCCCAGAATAGAGACATGTATAGGTTAATAACGAAACGATGTAACCCAACTTGCCTACCGTCTCTTTGAAAATGGGTACATAAGGTAGAAAATTTTCAAAACATTGAGTTATATTATGTTGAATTACATATATATTTCAAATAGAATAAATTTTGTAGACTTCAGCTGTCAAATATCGATAACGATTGGTTTAGAATATAATGGAAATTTCTTTTTTAACTGGAAAGTATAATATCGATTACTATAAACAACAGAGATGCCGAGATGAGGGTTGAATGACAGGTTACGCCACCAACAGTTGTAGTACAAAGTTAATTAAACTTTTTATGATAATAATTACCTTAAAGATAATTGTTTTAAAAAAGTTTACAACGTTTTATACGATTTTTGTTTTTTTGTAATTTAATTTGCAAATTGATGAGGCCAAGAAACTGAATGTATGTAGAACATCATTTGTGTTTATAAGGACAGTATTGGGAGCTCCTGAATTCGGAGGGTATATGCACGTAATCTTTGAGTGAGGGTTTGGCACTCCTGAAGTAATATCAAGAATTTTTATTATAGCAAGTTCGGAGTAGACCTTATCAACTGATACAAATATATCGGTTTATTGGGCACTCAATGCAAATACATCAGGGTACACAATAACGTTTCTCCGGATATCTTGTATAGCCTATTGTCTCAAGCCTTGCTTTCTACTATTTTAAGTCTAGAAGTGGGAAACATAAGCACGCTCAGAAGTATTTGTTTAGAACAATACTACGCCGGCCATATTTTCAGGTTGGGTTAACGACCCATTGTGTACAAAACACAAGGACTAAGAAATCGGAGCATGGTGTAATACGCCTACTCGTAGTTAAACGGTTCAAGTAGCATGACACAAATATTGGTGTAAAATTTCGGTCTCAGGATATTGTATAAATTGATTTTATAGAACATTGTACCTTTTCCGCATAAAAAACAAAATTCATCTCTGAAATAATACATTAATAGGGTTTTCAATTTCGTCTCATACGAATCTGTATTTTTGTGTCCATCCAAATTTTGAAATATATATTTTAGAATTGTTTAGATTCATAGAAATTTTGTTCGGAGTACATCTTCTGGATGCATAATATTGTGGCAGAATTCGGTTTATACAGTTCGTTCAATTTACATCTAATGGTAGGCCTATACAAAATTTAAACAAGACATGAAAATATGTTTAATATAACCATTTTATCGACAAGGCTACGACTGTGATATTTGAATAACACTTTTAAGTAGGCCCTACATCTTAATATATAAATAATTAATTTAACATAAGCGACAAACATTTATTTTTATAGTTTAATTAAAACTTCGTCAATACATCAACGGTGTTTGTAAACATTAGTGTTTTTGTCCACTTTATTAGCTAAACCTTTGGCTTATGTTTAATTTTAATAGTATTTTAATCTTTGTTGACAATAGCATCATTATTTTATCGATTTTGAAATCCCTAGTCACTACATAATCCAAAGGCTACAATTACTCTATCAGATGAAAATTTACTGAATTTAAAACAGCTGATCGCTTACACGAGCCACTATAGCTACAGTTGTTCTATCCCATGACAATTTATTAAATTTGAAACAACTTCGCTTACATTAGCCACAATAGCTATAGCTGTTCTGACAATAACAAATCAAAATAAATTGAAAATTAAAATTTTGGAAATCGTTTCTCACATACCGACCTTTTTACAAATATGTTTAACAAATCGCTTCAAGTTTTTTGCAAATCGTCACAGATACAGCTTGAAAGTTTCAAGTTGTGACTCAGTCAGTCAGTCAGTTGGCCAATACAGTGCAGCTTTATATATACTCGTACATAACCTATAAATTCTAAGGCATATACATATAGAGTTTCAATAACAAAACCTATATGGTTTTGAATAGTAAATGGCAGAATCACAGCTGTTCACGAAAAAGCTCTACTATTACAAGTAACTAGCTGGAGTCGTAAATGAATTTATTTCAATAAGGCCTAGCACTTGTAAAATATGAGAGCCAAATAGCTGCGTTCTTGGTGTTTCAACAACCTTGGAACTGTTGACCAATCTTTGCAATGAACTGGAACTGTAAAGTTCTATGAACTATCCGATACTAATATCTATTATTTCATTCTTAAGCCAAACTTCAAAATTTCTCAAGTTTCAATTACCCAAGTTTGAAAAAAACCCGCTAAGCTTTTCACCTTCCACTTTCCTTCTTTTTTTAATAGCTTTCTCTTTTTCGGTATCTAGCACTCTTATTTTTAGTTAAATACAAATTATCCCTCCTTATGCGTTTTATAATGCATACACAAACAGAAAAATAGGTCAATATTTTTATTTTATATTTTAGTATACTACACAGTGTCAAGAGACTCAATGCAATAGTTTCATTTTGTGTGTCATAGCATTAAGATTTACACTAAGCTAGTGCAAATCGCGTTTGCTGAGAAACTTCAGGTAACTACTGATTTTAACTATGTATTTACATTTTAAAAATATTGAACGATAAAATTTAAAGTTACAAAAACTAAGTAGAAAAATGTTTTTGATAGTTTGGAAAATGTTAATACTTTGAAATAACAATGCAATAAAAATTATAACCTTTTTGATATAACAAGGTTTTACCACACAAAAATGATCATACCTACATAAGGCTATAGGTTAACAGTAAAAATTTTATTACCTTGTTTTTTCATACATGTTAGGTAGCATTTTTTTTATTAGCTATGAGCAATCTAACTGCAAATTAAATCTATTTATTATAATTTATGGTGGGGAGGAAACATTTTAAAACGATTACTAAAAGTTTTTGACACATAAATTATAAATTATTATAAATAGCCTATTATAAGTTACTTGAAATAAGCAAATTTACTGCAATATACCAACAATACAAATGTATCAACCCTTAGATTTTTTGTTTAATTAACTTTTTTAAATTACTAGCTTTTATTATTGCAATTAGTTGGTATTTACAGAATATTTTACACTAAAAGGTAGGAGAATTGTTTGATTCTTTACTCAACACATATTTAAATTCATTTTGTAAATCGTAGGAAACCAATATTATTTGATTCAAACTTCACTTCAGCTAGTAGTTTTACACTGAAAACATTTGAAAATATTTTAGTATGTTACACTTGCCTATAGTAGTACTTACTTTTCTGATTATTGAGGACGGCCGTTTCGTAAGGTGTGTCCCATTGTTAACGCTGACTGTATAGAGGATAGTCGTCCTCTATAATCAAACAAGTAATATGAAACAAATCGTTAAAGTTAATTCCTACTTATGTCAACGAAAAAAAAATTATTTTACTTACTTTTAATTAAATAATTACAATTAATATAAATATGTATACACATATAACAGAATCACAATATTAAATGGCAAAGTAGAAAATGAAATTAGCCTAATTACTAAAATTAATTAATATGTAAACAAACTGTATTAACATCTTGTGCCATCCATTACAGTTTTACAAAATGTATTTGAACTTGAGTGGATGAATAAAAAAGTATTTTTATTATCAATAGAGTATTTGAACAAGATAGGTATATAAATATATATAGAGAGAGTGTGAATTAATAGTAGGAATTAAAAAACGTAAGTACTACTTTAGGCAAGTGTAACATACTAACAGGTTCAAGTGTTTTTAGCGACAGAAAATCATTTAAAGTACATTAAGTATTTACAAGCTATATCAAAACCTATGTTAACTCAAGAGCCAGGGGAAATGGTGGCTGTCGATTTCCTAGGGCAACTGCCAAGAAGCATGGGAGAAGTGAGACACATCCTCGATGTGTTCTCAAAGTTCCTGGAATTATATCCAGATAAAAGCTCGAACTATAAAACTTCTATAGATCGCATGCCAGATTATTTTAATACAGTAGGCAAACCGGTTAGAATTCTTACAGATATCGGCGCGGCGTTTACCTCAAATAGTGGAAAGAATGGGTCGAGGGTGTGGGAGTCAGACGCATACTAATGGGTAGAATTTTACAGACTTACTGTAGTAGAGCGCAGTCCTCTTGGCAGAAATACTTGCGATACATAGAGAATACACAACAACATGCCACGTGAAATTACGGGCTACACGCCAGCAAAGATTCACAGGGGAGTGGAACCTAACTATGTATGGCAAGGATATATTCCAGAGGACTTAATTACATCTAAGTTATTTTTAAATTTAATAAAAAGCTTTAAAATAATTTTGTATCAACAACAGTGAGATTTTAAGGTTAATACAAAAACCTGTCTCTCTGTCTGTCTGTCTGTCTCTCTCTCTCTTTCTCTCTCTCTCTCTCTCTTTCTCTCTGTCTGTCTGTCTGTCTTTCTCTCTTTCTCTCTGTCTCCTCTATCTTTCTCTGTCTCTCTCTCTGTCTGTCTGTCTGTCTGTCTGTCTGTCTGTCTCTCTCTCTCTCTCTCTCTCTCTGTCTCTTTCTCTCTCTCCCTCTCTCTCTAGTATTGTACCGATATAACACGAATGAAATCGAATATATACTAATGACTGGAATGACGATCTTCTTTATTTCTTACAGCTTGGTACCATTTTCTGCGATATTTACCTAATTTAAGGAGAAGATTGGGGATTATTATTATTTTTATAATAATCAGAAAAATTGGTTGGAAAATAGTTCATTTGATAGGTTGTATACCCAAGCGTAGCTATATTATTTAAAGGCGCAGTAGAGTGGGCATGCTCGCGTGGTAAGAAGAAACAGAGTCGTTAGGCTTCAATAGACCAAGACAATGTCATATTTTCTCTTTTAATTTAAGGGAATTTGTTCTTCATATTGTTATTGAAAATATCTTATATGGTCTATAATTGTATGATAAATGCTCAATTAAGACACTGTAAAGGTATTATTTAGTCTAGTTCAAACAGAATTAGCTCTCTCACTTCAATGAAATTCCAATTCCTATACTGTTTAACAAATTTCACGTGAACCGAAATGTAATAAAAAATTTACATTTCTAAAAAAGTTACATTATTTTCTTGCTCTTAAATTTATTATGTGATTTTATTTTCACTATTCGGAGCACCAAATACCAGGATCCAAACAAGAGACAATTTTGCTATCGAAATCATAACTCAAGGATTAAGAAGTGAAATGAAGAAAACTGAATTTAAGTGCTTTGGCCCGAATAGGAAGAAGTAGGTTTGTTGCTGGGTTGTACTTTGATTTTTTTAGTAATACTTTTAAAGTTTCATTAACGCATAAAGCTCTGAATTTAATTTATGTCATCACCTTATTTGACAAAAGAAAAACTAGCAGTACTTTTGAAAGAACAGCTTAAATTCTGACGTTAGTGCTTCGCTTCAGGAAGAATCAAGTTTGTATCAGTTGTACAGATTTCTTGTCACGTATTCTAGAAGTTGTTTGTTCCGTTTTAGGACTATTTTGTCGTTTGCAAAAGCGTTATATAAAATATGACATCTTCGTAACTGAAATTTCTTTGATGGAGCATTTTTCGCTAAACTTTCAGCATTTATGCTCCATATATTTTTATTAAAGTTTGAAATACTAAATATCGCCGTCTGAAGCCTTTTTGACTTTGAAATGGTTCTTATAGGACTTAATTTACTTTGATACTTGATATCCGTGCGCTTTTATTTAAGTAGCCTACTGCTATTGGGTACCCAAAATGATGTTGATAGTATGAAAACATCGATTATTCAAGCCAGTTTGTTCTTAAGAAAATTTACAGAGCAATATGGAGAATAAGGGCTGGAGGTGAACAAGAACGAAGTAAAATACAGGTGCATTAGGAGAAATCGAGAAGAACTAGACAGCGTCAAGAAAATACAGGAATGTGCAGAACAAACATCAGAAATAAAAATCGTAATTATTGGAAGAATAGGTAAGGAAGCAGAGGAAAGAATAAGGAAAGACTTGGCGCACTAAACTCTATTCTCTAACGAATTTATCCAGTTGCAGAAACCATTTATTATACAGAGAAACATTCGAAAATATGGAGCTGGATACGTTATGAATCTGAAATATGGCAGGTAAATAAACCTCAGCCAGAAGTTCAAACGTAGACCGGATACGATATGAACAAACAGCTGAAACAATGAAGATGGAGAACGGTATCACAAAATAGGTGCCAGCAAATAAGTTAATCTTCTATGGTCATGCCCAGAGGATGGTGAATGGTAGGATTTCAAATAGTATGGATTGGACACGTTAAGGTAAAAGGGAAAAGGGCTGGGCTAGCTATCATGGGCGCAGGGTGTCCAAGAAGGTATATCAGAATGAATTGCGGCGATTGCAATGATAGAAGTGGCTACCTATTATGAGTCGAAAAGTATCGATACGCTATAGACATTATATTATTATATATAATAACTTGTAGTACACCTAACTGCAGCACAAAGTTAATTTTACTCTACTTACGTATAATTTAAATTGGAAATGATTATTTAAAAATGCATACTCAATAAAGCTTTTCTCAATAACGTTTTTTCTCTCATCTGTGATCTATCTTGTGTTAGAATACTATGTAAAATAAATGCTGTGATTGTCTATTTTGCTTATTAATTATCTTATTGCTCATACTCCTTATTAAAAAAAGAAGATTCAACCAAATTTTTTTTTAAATTTTAAAATAACGTATTATTGTTTCCAAATCACGTGGTATGGGGTTAACTATAGTGGGGCCACCGGGAGGGTTCTCCTTTCATTTGAAAAATCACTTTGATCGGTTAAATACTTCCCAAATTATCGTGGAACATACATAAAAAAATATACGGATCAAATACAGAACTTCATCCTTTTTTAAAGTCGGTTAAAAATTCTCAATAAAGTGGCATTATGCCACCAATTCTGGCATCGAGCAAATGGTTAACTAATCAAATTGTTAATCAAGCATGATTACTTATAATGATTGTTCATTATTCAACAAGTTATTAAAATAAATCGATGTTAATAATAAATGTTGTTGTTTCCAAAGTATCCATTTATTATATATTATCATATATTTACATGAGATTATTGTTTCTTAATGTAGATTTAAAGCTTTTATAATTTATTGGATCTCGTGTATCAAGGCTTTCTCACGATTACGTGCCAGGTAGTTAATTTAAACGGATTAATAATTGTATATTACAACTTTAAAGTCACGATTACACTGTTATTTTGCAATTATTATTTACATTTTATCAACTACTAAGAAAATATATTATTAGTTTTTTAAATTGATCAGAATTTTTATTTAAATTTATGGTTTTCAAATTTGGATGTCGGTCCAACTGCTTTAATTTTTACGAGTTTTATCAGTAAAATCACAGACATGCTTTATTACCTGATGGTATTATTGGTGTGAGTGTTTCTGATTGTATTAAAATTTAGTAGGTTATATAAAACTACTAGACTGATACAGCGTACGATTTAATTGACTCACTCTCCTAAAAATGGAAAAAATGTGGTAAAAGGTGTTAGTTTAAATCGATTAAGTTATATTGAACTTGAGTCATATGTAAATTTTTAATTCGTTTTTTAAAAGTCTACATTAAAGCGACAGTAATAGTCAACAAAGATTGGTCCAAATAGCAGGATCGTAATGGCTAGGATAGGTTTAGTTTGAAAAAATAACTTTCTACCGTAAGCTAAACAGTTTATGCATTGAAAGTCATATTTTACAAACTTTTTTTCTTATAACCAAACCTTTCCTAACCGGATTTGTTCCTACGTTATGAATTGACATTTCATAGTTTAATGTAGTGTTTTGTTTTATAATACAATATCAGGAAACCTATCTACGATATGATAATACAATGACTGAGTCAGAAATTTTAAACATTATGTTTCCCGTATAACGTGGATTGTTTGGTAAAAGAATGGCACGTATGTGCATAAAAACGGAAGTTCTTAAGCCGATACCAACATAATCAAAAGTTTGCCTCTGTGTCATAGATTTTCATGGCAAATGCTGGTCTAACTGGGAATTGATGTATTTGAATAGATCATCCAAGTTAACTCTTGCTTGAGTCCGATGTATTTCTGGAAATATGAACTTCTTAAAAATTTTCGAAAACTTGATGATAGATTTTTCTAAAAAAAAGTCAGTCTATTGGATTAATAAGTTTCTTATTACACTTTTGCTATTACTTGCGACCAGACTTTTTGTTAACTAAAGTTGTTAAATTGTTAACTTACACTTGGAGGAAATGTTTTCGTCTTACGACTTCATCAGCCTCGTATTTTTGCTGCTAGGAATGCTGCAGTTGTGCTTCCTCGGTGCCATTATTTTGAAAGTTAGAAGTGATATGATCGAAGAGTATGTGTGATTAGTGCCGTGTTTGTTCATTTAGGATGTCATTTTTATGTGTGTTGCTATGTCTATATTTTTCATACTGTTCTAGTGTGTTTAATTTTACCTTTGTTGCATTCCTAGCGGCAAAATTACGAGCCTGAAGAAGTCGTAAGACGAAAACGTTTCCTCCAAGTGCAAGTTAACAATTTAACAACTTTAGTTAACAAAAAGGCTGGTCGCAAGTAATAGCAAAAGTGTAATAAGTAATTTACAACCAGCTCGTCATGAACAGCAACAAGTTTTCGGATTAATAAGGCTAACCCCCAATATACCAATTTCGGTACAAACACTTAAAGTAGCATTAAAATATTAAAATGTTTAAAGATTTTCGAAAACTTGATGATTTTTCAGAAAATTTTCACTTAGCCCATTAGATTGCAGAGGTTAACAACCCCCTATATCCTCATTATTGGGAAAATTCTTGGAGTAGTTTCTAATGTTGAACAATTTTCGAAAACTTGATGACGATTTTTCATAAAATTTTCACTTAGCTCATTAGCATGGAGAGGTTAAAACCCCCTATTTAGCAATTTTAGTGAAAAACCCTAGAGTAGTTCCTAAGGAAAAACTGATAAATAAATATATAGGTTTATATATATATATATATATACAATTTTTCGAAAACTGATTACGACAATTTGTTACCAAGTTTTCACTTAGTTCATTGGATTCCTGAGGTTAAAAACCCCCTATAAACCAATTTTGGTGGAAATTCATTAGTATTTTCCAACAAAAATTTACAAATACATATGTATATATATATATATATATATATATATATATATATATATTATAATAAAGATGATTATTTTTTCTTGATTTGTTATAATTATTAAATAACTTCAAAAAGTTCATAATCAAGATATATTTTATTCAACATTTACAATTATGCTGAAGCTTTTCGCCGGATTATAGTTCCAGCATTCTCAAAGACTATATATATATATATATATATATATATATATATATATATATATATATATATATATATACAATTTTTCGAAAACTGATGATGACGATTTTTTAGCAAATTTTGACTTGGCTCATTGGATGTTTAAAAATTATCTATATACCAATTTTGGTGAAAATCGTTAGAGTAGTTTTCGAGAAAACATTTACACATACACATATTACATACGAGTATATACAATTATTAGTCGTTTAAGAATATTAGATATACAATTATTAGTAAGAGTAATCGTCGTGTTTCCGCCTCTGACGTACGCAGATCCGTATCACGAGACCCTTGAATAACCACACGTAATGCATATTCTGCGGTACCTAACAATAACCAACGAAGCTTCAAATCATCTTGCTGCTAAACAACGTACTGTAATACGAGTACAACAGATCCACAGATGACCCTCAGCCTTCAGGATGACTCCGTAGTAATTCTACAATGCTGATGGGTACAGACCTACTCAAATTAAACGCCTCCGGTGGTACTACACGAATATTTCTAGCACTATTGAACTCTAGAAGTAGCTGCAGCTCTCTAAGCAAAAAAAGAGCCGCAGCTCTTGGGAGGTCAGTATTCCAAAGACCCAGTTACGGTTTCCGGACTTTCAACAGCTACCACGATAATAGTTGGGTCAATGCAAGTTGACATTCAGACGCTAATGGGTCGCGCGATCGCCTTTAACAAATCTTTATTTGTTGTTGACCAAATGGCTGCAGAGATACCCCAAGTAAACGCACCCAGAGGGTGGCGCTCTTTATTCTCTTGTTAGCCGACCCAGCTTTCGACAATAATGGGCCTGTCCAGGTGCTCCTAGGCTCACCTCTGTTACAGTTGTAGCTGACTAACGACCAACGATCGTTAGGCCAGAATCTTCCGGTGGCCATGTGTACTCACTTTTAATTCTTGCTCATGGGGCCGATCAAAGTTTATTAGTAAATCACTGATAAAAAATATAAGCTAAAAGGGAATTCAATTAATATAATTCCTTCGACAATCAGCAACAACAACATACATGTAACAAAATCCATAGAAACGTCTAATTCTATTGTTGTATTCGATTTAATTTCTGTTGTGAATAGCCCTCTGCGGAGCCAACATCGGTTAGTTTTATTTAATGGGTGCGGCCCGTCTAAGTAAGTCGTGAGTAATCCTCCCTTAGGGAGCCGACACGGGTAGGCGCGGCGACTCCTACTGTAACCTGACTGGGGTTGTCTGGGGGTCCCACAGTTATACGTTGAAGGCTCAAGTTATTCATTCTTCATTATGATTTTACCATAGAATACTTTGCTTTTTCTCTGGTACAATCATTTTACCTGATGAATCCTTGACCCTTCCTCGTCTCACTGCTGCACTTCTGCTCAGTGCCATTCAGTTTACAGTTGGGGTCTCCCAAATAAGCATCAGTGTATACATGTCATGTAATAAACAAAATAAAATGTAAAACACTGCATAATATAATTCAGTATGTAAATTAATTAAGATAAATAAAATTTATATTCAAAGTTTACTAAAAATAACCATAAATGGCAGAAACCATCCCACTATAAGTTTTATATTTACTGAAGTTTTATATCAGGAAACCTATCTATATAGGATCATACTCTGAGTCCGAAATTTAAAACATTATGTTTCTCGTATGATGTGTTACAATTACCAAATAGAGTATTGCAAAAATCTTGGTAATTGGTGAGAATAGGTATTTAGGCCAAAGTGCCTAGATTTGTAAAAATTTTAAATAAAAAAAATAAATATTGTAAAACAGAATCAAGTGATTGAAAGTAGGTTAGATTCGGCCTAAGTTTAGTAACTTATAATTTAAAAATATGCTAAAAAACCAAAATTAAACTAATATTTAGAATCTAAAATCCAGGCCATTAATGTATACAGCTATATTTAACAAAATCGTGAGAATCAAGGTGTTTATAAAATCTACCACCAGGGGCACAAAAGGCACTGCAAACAAAAAGAGATGCGAAAATAAAACAAGAAAGTAAATCAGTTTGAAGAAAACTAAATAAATTGTTTCAACAAAACTGTAAATTTAAAGTAGGACATCATGTAAAATAAAAAACTCTGATAAAAGTAAAAATAAAAGAAAAGAAATACAAACAGAATGGATTGGAGATTATATTTTAAACAGCATCGCTCCTAACGAAGAAAGGCTTTGATTGGTTGATTGCGAAAATGGGGTTCACCAACGGATGATCACGCTTGGGAAAGAGGTAGCATAAGTTAGAGTGAGGAGTCGTACTACAACCACCAAAGAAACAACTTGTGTATTCAGTTCCTGAAATGATAATGCCAAATATGGAGTAAAAAACTTATAATAGTGCATGATGTGATACAGGAGTGTTCGTGTATTTGAGTTACATGCTCAAATATCTAAGTTTAAACCACCTCAACCTGTGAGAATTACGAAAGTGTAAGACGCTGTAATACTTAAATTTGGAGAAAACGCCACCTATTATAGTTTGATTTAAAACAGAATAGGATTATGCATAGGTGAAATCGATCACAGAAAGTGGGGATTACAGCCGTCTGACCTAATAGGAAATTCACATCTTACTGCGTGGGTAAGCCTTGTTGTCATTTCGACGTTAAACTTCCGTTCGTCGCTCAGTGTCATAGTAACTGTGGTGATTTACTATTGGTGTAGCTTGCTTCGTTCTGTAATTTCAGTCGCTGACAGTAGTGGGTTGACTGTCAATGCGTTCGAACTGACAACATCGCATCCCTACCCTGCCACAGACCCATTTCTATTCTACTTTAGATCAAAGTATAGTACATGTTTAAAAGACACTGTGAAGTGTATTGAAGAAGTTTTGACCAATCAACCCATCGTTTCGGCGCATCGTACTACGTATACAACATTAATACCTTTAAAGTATCCAGTTCGTATAGATTTGGTTGTAATTTTATATAAAATTACTATATAGACCCTATCTATATAAATATACCTATGAAGTATTCAGTCAGGATGTATTTGATTTTAATTTTATGCAACATCTAACCAAACAAATTACGCTTGTAAGGTAAAAATAGATATCACTTTTTGACTTACCTGGCAAAAGGTATCACTCCGCCGAAGCAGGCATCAAAAAAGTTCTCAAATCTGAATAATTAGCGTTTAATAATTTTATTTCCCAAACAAGCAATATCAGTAACTTTTAAGAAAGAAACTATAAGTTAATAATAGAACTAACCAGAGGGTCGATTTAGAATTTCATCCTGGAGGGGGACTTAACAATAGTACCCCCCCCTATTGAGAGAGTAAAAGGTCTATGGAATACCTACCAAAAATGAGGGTTTTGAGGACCTTCCCATTGTATTTTTTATTTTTATTTAATAAGATAATGTACGATTTGAAGATTTCAAAAAACAAAACTTGCCTTTAAACTAAACCTTTTCCATTTGGGTTTGGTTTGAGGTAATATGTAACATAACATGAATATGTTTAATGTAAATTTTGTTTTTTCATGCTCAAAGGATGATCTTCGGCAATTTTGTTTGTTTTTGTTTACTAATAACATATGATATGCATTAAAAAAAGAACATAAAGATTTAATACTGTTGATAAAGATATTCACAATTTTTGTTTATTTTTTATTTTAGGAGTTTGCACAAACAATTACTACAAACACCTATACTACAAGGAACTGCAGTGCAAGCCTTTGTTTACCAGTGATCCTGAATGTCCTTCTAGCTATGATTGTAGTAAGTAAATTGTCACACCTAAATATAAAAAGAAAATTTGGAAACCTACATGACAGCAGGTTTAAGAGGAATAAAAGCCGACATTGTACCTATCTTTCTCCCTTAACCAAATTAAATGACATCCAACAATGTTAACGTTTCAGCTAATGGGGTTACATCTATTGGTTTATTGCTTGTTCTGATGCTTTTATACTGATACATTTATTTGTAATGATCAATAAATATGTCCAACTTTAAAACTTTGGTTAATATTGAACATTTTTGCCAATGTTTTATTTATATTAATCATGTTTTTTTAATAATCATTTTAAAGTCTAGAGGAAGAATATCAACTTTATTTTTCTGCAGAAAATATGTAAAGTTAATTGTTTTTCCTATTTTAGTTGTCAGTCTGTAATGGGATGTAGGCCTATAGCATGAAACAAACTATTAGGCTACACAGCAATAGAGTGAGGGGAAATGTTAGGGTTAGTATTCAAATAAATTATTTTGAACCAACATGCAAATTAACTGCGGAAAATACGCTAAAGTTAAGTTGTGTTAGGTTTATTTACTCAAATTTAGTTGGGACAAAGTTTCTTGACGTGCAGTAGCAACAGGGCACTCTACTACTTCTAGACATGAATATACCCTTACAACTTCCAGTTATAATGGATTTGGTTATAACTTTATACAACATTACTATATGCATACAGTATATTAAAATAAACCTATGAAGTATCCAGTCAGGATAGATTTGGTTGTAATTTTATACATTACTACGAACCCATATTAAAATATGCCTATATAGTATCCATTCAGGATATATTTGGTTGTGATTTTATACACATAAAATATACCTGTAAAGTATACTAATGAAAAGTAAATATTTCCATCTGGGAAATAGATATCTTTTTTCGTGGATATTTGTTCTGGTACAAAAGAATAGTCCCAACTAAAATGTGAACAAAAAATAACTTTTCGGAAAATAAAGTAGCTACTCGTGTTCTATATGTTGAAACAAATAACTAAAAAAAATTAAAAACATTGGCATGGGTCTCAATATTTACCAAATTTTTAATATTTTCTCACTATCGAAAACCTGCCTTTAAAATCGTCACCACTTAACCTAATAATTCCAAGCAGAAGATACTGATGAAGATCACCACGAAGCGATCAAAAACGTTCTGTCTTAGTAAGTTTTTACAAAATTTAAAGTTCGGATAGTCATAAACTAAGTAAAAGTGATTAACTAATTTTTACTCTATAATAATGTCAGTTGAAGACATCTATTGTGGTCCTTGTATTTTTTAAAAACAATTATAATTTTGATGTTTGTAATTTCCATTTTATTATTTCATTTTTAACTAAAAATATTTGTTTTTTTAAAACAGTTCATTAAGGAAATATATAACACAACGGTTCCCATCAAAAATTTGTCAATGACTTCTTCATCGATTGCTATATTAACCAGGACCCCTCAAATTCTTAAGCTTAAATATTAGGTTACACGCAAAATAATTTGAATTGTATTAGATATTAGTAAGTAATTTATAGTTTACCTACCCACTTACTTCAAGGTGGAGACTGTTCTTTCGCGTGAAAATTAAATTTGATGCTATGATAAGTATATTTGAAGTTCATTCAAGAATTGTTTTATTTTTCCTTTTGTTTAAGATACATAAATCAACAATGTTGAAATTTTTAGGTCAGGCAAAATTCATTAAACTTATTTATACCAATATTTTGTTTGGAACAAGGAGTTAAATTCGAGGAGTTGTAAAAACAAGTATCACAAGTCTGTTCCAATTGCGATAAACAGAGGAAAACTATTAAATAAAAAAATAGTAAGAATGTTAATAATACTATTTGTTCAAAGTTATCATAAAATGCAATTGCAATAACTCACAACTTAACAATAACATCAAATAGATGAGATGAATCTGTCCTTTGAGTTCATGATTTCAGAAATGTTACACTCTATACTTTTATTCTGAAATCTTTTTGTTGGAAAACACACACACTTCGAATCTAACAGCCTGTTCCATTATATAGTTAACAACTTGCCTATCCTACTCTTCTCTCTACACTCATAAATCATAAGCGTGAAAGAACACTGCCAGTTATTACATTTGCCATAATAGCAGGTTGCCAGAGCCCCGAAGGGTTGGACTTCAACAAACAACACAACAGCTGAAAGTGAGTATGGCCTACCATCATTAAAAAACAGGTGGAAACTTGCCTCTGTCAAATTTACGAATAAAATTAGAAGCTGCAATAAGCAGCATATCCCCAACATCACTTTCCACTCCTGGACAGCTAAAAATAGGCTGAAGAGATCCTCAACACTTCAGTTTGATTATGCCACAAGAAACAACATTAACTTGAAGCATTCAAGCCTTGAAATCATTCAAGAACCTTGTTTTCCAGTCAAACCACCTCCCTCTGTTAAAATTATTTTAGACTTGCTTGAACCATGCAAAAAAACAAAGCCCAAGAGCACAATCAAAAGGAAGAGCATGGGTGCAATTCTCGGCCTCTTTTAGTAACCGCCTACACAAACGGTTCTTCAGACTCGAACTGCAATAGGGGTGGTTTGGGTATATTTCTTAAGTACCCAGACAACTCAATTTCAAAGCACATGGTCTTGGCACGGCAAACTGCATTCAACTTTACATGCTAACTTATTGCAATCAGAACAGCCCTGGAAATCTACCTTACATGGACAGGAAGTGCTAACTCCGAGAGTATTGTTGTGTTCTCGGATTGCAGATCTGCCCTTGAAGCCATCAGAGAGAGGAAAACTAGGCTCACTCAAGAAATAGCTTCTTTTATGTTCTCCATTGCTGCAATGGGCAAATCATGTACCCATCAGTGGATCCCATGTTGACATCGAAGAAAATGAGGTGGCAGACTCCCTTGCCAAAGTAGCCAGAACACTCGAGCCTGTAGCTTTCTGTACTACGGTTTTTGATCCCAACGCAGTCGCAAAACTAAGGCTCTGCCCAAACCTAAAGAAAAAATACTCGCTGCCAGAATTACAGCAGAGAAATTACAACAGTAATAGCAAGACTAAGGATAAAGCATTTTAAGGGTATGAAGATCCTGCCCGATGGTTCCAGAACATATGAAGATTGCAGGCACTGCCCAGGCACGCAACTGGACCCCAAGCACCTTTTCAGCTGCCCTTCCATTGTTCATGCCCTCTACAAAATAGACAATGACTGCAGTATGGATACTTTATACTCGAATAGCGCCATTAACATTGCCAAGGCTGTAATTCATGCATTTGGCAATGTTTAAATTCCCCCCCCCCCCCTAATTGCATTTGCCATACACGACAACAACAACCACTGCCAGTAGATTGTCTTCATCAATGAAACCATTCTTTCAAAATACGTCAGGAAGTAAGTTTAAAGTTTTCACTCAGTTAGTCAATAATTACTTAAGATGTAAAATTTATGATGTAGTATCCAGATCTAGAATTAATAAAAGTATGCGAAAAGATTTAATAATTGTGACAAATAATAAATATTACAAAATGAGCCAGTATTTAACTGCTGGAGAGCAATACACATAAAAGAAACAAAGAGGAATTGGGTAAATTTTAATGCCAACTATTTGATATAAATTTAAAACATTGAAATGTATGTTATATTATATAAATATTATTTATGCATTACTACTTTTAAGTAGTACTTATTAAATTTTTTTTTTTTGTTTTTACAAATGGCTACCTACAGCTTATCTGCAAATGGAACACAATTAAAATGTGAATATTTTTAAAATTACAATAAATTTTAATTGAATTGAGAATGCTGTGCAGGCAATCTAGCTGAGAGAAAAGACAACAAGTGCTATTACAAAGGCAAAGAATATGATAGAGGGGCTATACTGGAGGAACCTGTACTTACTGACAGCCCTTGCACTGTAGAGTGCAGATGTCTAGAGAGTTATAATAAAAAGTGAGTTACAGTTTTGTTTACTGCTAGAATTTTTTTATACATTTCTGTTCAAAATATATAGCTCTTGTTATATTTCAACACAAAAGGATATATTTTAGAATTATAATTTTGTTTACAGTGGCACTGTAAAATTTAACTAATTTTTTCTAAACCTTATTCTTTTAAAAAATCATTTTAATATAAAGAAATATCCACAAACAAAAATAAATCCAGATTAAAAACATACAAGCACAATCATTACACACTATTATTACCATTAATTGTTCTCTTTCACTGGTAATACTAATTCAATTTGAATTAAAAACACATTGTGCTTCAATATTGCTTTTTCAAATATCAACTGAAAAGAAAATTTTATTTATTTTTTATTAATTGTTCTCTTCTATATATATATATATATATATATATATATATATATATATATATATATATATATATATATATATATATTTTACAAACAGTGGAAATTTGAAAAAAAACGGATTTTTTCCATTGCTTTTCATCCCAAATCTATTTTGTTTCTAAATGACCATTAGTGTTTGGTTGAACAAATATTTTCATTTTTTATTCTTGCTAACTTTTACTTGTTTTTCATTGTTCTACCTCATGAACCTTTTCATTGTCCCCATTATCAAATAAAATAAATTAAATATATCTGTACACAGTAATGCCAATTCCTCTTTATAGTACTCGCCCTTTTCCCACACATAAACTAGTATACATAAAACCTTATTGGTTTGTCCTTTTAATTCAACCTTTATTTTAACAAATCTTAAAAAAAGTTTGCATGAATATTATAAAGACCCTGCTATAGACAAAATTTCAAAAACCTTTATGGAAATAATATTGTTTGACTAAATATCATCATCATTCTACTGTACAGTAAGTCAGGTGTTAGATATAGAAAGATCAACAATTCTACAATGGAAAATTAAACTTTGTGCATATTGAGAAGGTTATATTAAAATACGTTTTTAAATTCACAGAACAAAAATGCAGACAAATAAAGATTTTAAAATGTCAACTTCATAATAGACAAAATGGGTTCACTCTTGAATATTAAATTAATTATTTTACTCAAGTACAAAATCAAATGCAGTTGCAATAAAAGGTAACATAAATAATAGTAATTTTAAAAAGTAATTCAGAATTTATTTTATTTGTTGTATGTATAACAAACATATAATTTATATCTAGATTACCATAGTAAACTAAAATTGAAGTTTATACTATGCATTAATCCATTGGTTGTACTTAATACTGAACCCCCAATGTTGTATCCCTCCAATTATTGTTGTTGTTCCTAAATATACAATGGTTAAAAACACAGGGTGATTCATATAAAACTCATTATTTCCATTTTATGTTTATTTTAAGAAGTAAAATACAAGTGATTTGTTACAATGTGTTACTTGCACTAACTTTGAGATTAATTGGTTGTAAAAGGTTGAGTTGAAAATGTCGTTTGTCTACCTCTAGTACAGCTGAAGATATCGTTCCATGTTTTTGGCAGTTTCTGGAGCATTGTCAATACTGTGTTGTTGGTTTCACGTGTAATATTCTCCATCAGATCGCCCAAACACCGAGGGTGTTTAGCAGTTTAGACTCTTCCCCTAAGATAACCCCACAGCAAAATTCTGGTGTGGCCACGTCCGATGATCTTGACGGCCACAAATTCCTGAAAACTGTGCGGTCTTCAAAGTAACATTGGTTCAACACTACGTGATGTATGGCAAGTGGCACTGTCCTGTTAAAAGTACCTTTGATGCAGCTCAATTTAATCCAATTGCTCAACAAATTTATTGAAAATACATCGGTAGTCTTCAGCGTTTTCTGTACCATGGAAACAATTGGACCCAGGATTCTCTCTGCAGATACTGTGCACCAAACTCAGTCTCAGGAAATTCTCTCTGTTGACAAATGTCAAATTCTCTCCTGACAAATGCACAACATACAATCCAAACTCCAAGATCTCCTGCATCATTTGATAGTCAAAGTCAAATGCCTTTTGGCGCATTCCTATTCAAATAATGGACAAATGAAATTCATGAGTTTTATTCGCTCTTTAAAATTGCTTTTTATTTATTGTTATTCTCATTACCTGCTTGTAATTAAAGTCCTTAAAAGTCAACTCGCATAAATACAAAGTAAGATTTTGCTTAAGTACATAATGTGATAAGTGAATACAAGAAAACAGTGTTGCAAAGTTAATTATACATATATGCAACTTTTAAAATTCCACATAAACATTGAAAACTCTGTTTCAATATAATCTGCAATGATTACTTGAAAATGATAGCTGTTTAATTTTTGTAGAACTGAGTTTACATGTGTTACTGCAGAATGTCCTTCATTGTTTGCCCCACCTTTAGAAGAAGGATGTGTAAGACAGTACTCATCTCTGAATCAGTGCTGCTCTGATAAGAAATACTGCAGTAAGTATTAAATGGCACCTACTGATATAGTTTTAATATTTATACAGTTTGACTTATATTAATATTTGATACTTGCATTTACTTCTTGTTTAATGAGGATGATTGTTTCAGGGGCCCCATTTTTAATTCAGATTGTAACTGACCTTCTGGATGTTTTAATTGGAGGAGGGATGGGTTAGGTTACCGATATTAGGTGATATTTTAGAAAATTTTCAGATTATGATGTTATAAAATGTGTGTGAATTATAATTTAATTTGGTGTTGAGAATATATGTTGGATCTAGATAGATATTTGAACAATTTGTACTGTTAAGTTGTGTGGAGTGTGCTAGTTTGATTTAAAATATGTAGATTGTAGGTTTAAAGTGATGCGTACTTGTGGTTTGTGGATAATTAAGAAAAGTTTGATTGAATGGTATGGTTTGTGAGTAATTTAATGTGATTTTTATAACAAGTGTAAAATGGCCTTCCCGTCTATGTTGTTTCTAATCATGTTTTATTTACGTTATTCATTGTACTAGAAACAAATTTATCATATTGTAAGTAAAAATAATTTGTTTATTTTTTTAATTGCCTTTCACAAGGAAATGAAAAGTCTGCAATTACAAAGTGTTTGTACAAAGGAGAAGAATATGTAGAAGGGCAGAAGATTTATCCTGAAGATGAACCGTGCAAAGAATGCATCTGTGGACCTGGTTTTAATGGTCAGTTGATAAACTAATAGTTTGTATCATTTGAATTCATTTATATTACAATATATATTTTTCAGATAACTTTACAGCTTTTACATACATAGGTATAAAAGTTTAGTTTTTAGACATTTATATTAGTTATTATAGAGCTCCAAATAATGTATAGTTTAAACTGAAAATGGTTTTTTTTAAAACTTTATGTCTGGTACATAAAACTAAAACAAATTATATTACTTACAAAAAACTAATGTTATAATTCCTCAACAAAAATTATTGTTATTTACTAACAACTAACTCTTAAACTTATTATTATCTAAGTATACTCATAATATTTTATGAAGTAGATTCCTGAAATTTTTTATAGTACAGTAATACCCCATACTTACGCGATAGGTGAGACCGAGCGATAACCATGTAAGTCGAATTCATGTAAGTCAGGGTATAATTTTACATACAATCACATAGTAATCATATTTAATTGGAACCAAAGACCAAATAAACTAATAATTTAGAAGAAAAATGTGTTTGTATTAAAATCTTAAATACATAATCCAGTTCAACAAAAAATTATATTATATACATACATATTTCAAAGAAGTAAGTAAAAAGAAGTTATTTTGACATGGAAGGCTTCATAAAATCTAGTAAATTTTTTTGACGAATTGAAGATTTTTTCTTCTAACACAGAATTTCCTTGTAACTCGCTAATTTTTTTATTTTGTTACAGAAATACACTTATTGATGGAGTCTTTGTTTTCCAAAAACAACTAAGGTTTGAAAGCCTTGCTCAATTAAACTATGGCCTTTTATCAAGTTTCTAACCGTCATTTCATCTTCTACGTCAACTGGATCTAAAGAATCTACGTTTTTAAGGTCTTGTTCATGCTCACACATTTCTAAGAGCTCATCAATTAAATGTCAGCTCCTTGTTGTGTAAATCCAGCAGTTCTTGAAAGTCATCACTATTCACTTCTAAACTGAGTTGTCTGGAAAAGCCAAAATCTTCTTCAATCACATCAGCAATTTCATAAGACTCTAGCACTAATTCTGCTTGAGTTTAAGTGGCAAAAAACACACCTTTTTCCAAACGTCATTCAAAGTTTTTTGTAAAACTTCATTCCAAGATCGTCTAATGATTTTCAAAGCATCTAAAACATTGAATTGTTTCCAAAAATCTTCAATACAGATCTCATTGTTCTGTCTCATAGCTTCTGAGAGGTTGCAACTTACAGTCACCAGCTGTATTTGCGCCAACCATCACTGTCATTCGATCTTTGGTGGCCTTAAAACCTGGAAATGTTTTCTCTTCATGCACTGTAAAAGTTCTTTTAGATGTTTTCTTCCAGAACAGGCCAGTTTCTGCGTAACTCGGACAACATGATTTAAAACCGCGTATCTTGGGAATCGTGTAAGACGGGGTAGCATAAGTCGAGGTATTACTGTACTATCTAAAAAGTAAAAAAATGTTTAAAATGTTTTCAAAATTAAATACAATACAGTTTTGTAAATATTGCTGTAGTACAGGAAATATGTTGAGCATATAACAAAGTATATGCTAGTAGAACCTAAAATAAAAATCAATGGTATTAAATAGCTCTCTCTACATAAAAACATGTATTTAATAAAAGGCTTTTATATAAATTTGTTGATACAATTTCTTCACAGATTGAAAATATGATGAATAGTAAATATCCACAGTACACCCATTCATTTTGTAGTGCATAAAAAACGGTTTCAAAGTTTTGCCTGAACCTCATCCAGCATCGACAAGATAAACCCAACAACAGTTGAAACCGGACTCAACAGTTAAAGAGGGACTTTTGAGGAGTTCACTTTGTCAATGTTGATTGAAATTCTGATGAAATGTTGGAACAGCGTTTCATGCACTACAAATGAACATATGTATCAACAAATTTATATATTAAGCTTTTATAAAATAAATGCTTTTATGTATCTTCATAAACTCAAAAAAATTATATATTTTTATAAATTAAACAAAAAATGAAAATAAAAAAATAGCTACATTATGTATTGCTTATACTCACACTACTATTGTTCACAGTAGAAAATAATTTTGGAAAATAATTACTTTATTGAGGAAACTATTATAAATAAGCTAAACAAAAATTCAATAAATTTTCTGTAACAATAGTTGTTAAATAATGGAATATGCTTATAACAATGTATGGAACGAGTCTATGCTAATTGTCAAATTAGCAACTCTGTCATAGTTTTGAATTATTTTTTCCAGCTATTCAGCTGACAGAAAATATATATCAATGGCATAAATGTTGTGATATAACGAAACTTAAAATTTTGATGAAAAAAAGAAATAAATGGAATTATTGAAATCTTGTTGCTTTCATGACGAACTGGTTGTTAATTACTCATTACCCTTTGATATTACTTGCGACCAGACTTTTTGTTAACTAAAGGTTGTTAAATTATTAACTCACACTTGGATGAAACGTTTTCTTCTTCTTCAGGCTGAAGAAGTCGTAAGACAAAAACGTTTCCTCCAAGTGTAAGTTAACAACTTAACAACCTTTAGTTAACAAAAAGTCTGGTGGTAAGTAATACCAAAATGTAAAAAATAAATGGAATAAATTACAAGAGCCAGAGCTATATTTGAGTTGATAAGAATCAAGAAATGAAATAGTGCAAGTGATGTAAATTTGAGTATAATAATCAATCTGTTAACTTTCATGGAATTTATGTTTTGTAATTGTTTTACTTTTGTCAATTGATTTACAACTTTTTTGGAATTGAAAGTTATGTAAAATACCAGATAAATAAAAATAATTCATTATAAAATAACAATTGATAATAGATTTTTTTCTGTTGAATTTGAGTTACTATGTATCCATTTTGACAAATAGAGGTTACATTTCCTGAAAGCAGCATTTAATTTTTGATAAATGAGAAAACAGCGCTTTTTGGAGTGTGATATGATCTAATTTGACAATGAGAGTTATCTTTTGAAATGGCATTTCTTATAATAAAAGTAAGTGCTTCTTCCAGTACAGTTTATTTGTTAATTAATTGTATAAAATAATATGTGAAATGGAGATAATATACATAGACATGTAATTAATTACGTGTATAATTGGATTTTTATTTTCAAAATATATAATGAAAATACAAATAATATGTTGTGAATAATTTTTTATATTTTGTATCTCCTTTAGAGAGATGGACTGTATACAATACATTCTTCTAATTTGATTTCTTATAGATCAAAAACACTTACTAACATTGGGATTCAAATAAAGTATAAAAAAGTTTTAGTTAAATATAATTTTTAAAATGTTCAATTACATAACATAATGAAGTTAATTGAAAAGAATGTAGATTAAATACAAATACGATTTTAATAAACTACCAGCCATATTTAAACTTATAGATAACCAAATCGTTAATGAAATTAATAGTGTAAATATTAACTTTATATTTTCTAATATAATTTATATTATATAAACTAAAAATATTCATCTTAAACTTTATCGACTTTAGGAACTCTGAGTGAACCTTGGTGTAGAACAATAAGCTGTAAATACGAGCTATTCTATGCAGACAGGTTGGCAGAAGGATGTGTGCCTTTGTTGTATAAGGAACTTAGTTGTTGCCCAATAGATTGGAAGTGTCGTAAGTATATAAAGATAACCAGTGGTATTTCTTAGACGCATAAAAGAACATTTAAAACTTTTATATCCAAAGTAACAACTTTTATTAAAACCCCTAACACATTTTTTAAAATCTTTTATAGCCGACAAATTTTATAAAACGATTTATATAGAACGTTTAATACATAAAATACTTTGTGATATTTCAATTGAGTTTAGTAAATTTCATTTTCAATTCATTTCACTGTAATAATTCCAATATATAAGTAATTTATGATTTCAATTAACAGTTGCTTCAATTTTTAGTTTTTCTTACAAACAATGAAATTTATTTATAATGTTTAAGAACATTAAAAACTGCAAACAGAACTGGTTTTAAAGATTTTTAAAATTTGTGTTAAGTTTAAGAAAGGTATTAAATATTTTAAATTTATTTCAGCAAATGAAGGGAATTTCAGTGTACTTCCAGGACCAGACATAAAAACTGTGGCTCCTTCACAAAAGCATGGTAACTATTTGTAATCACTTTAAAATTATTGTACAAAATACTAATTTTGAACTCATAAACTAACCTTGTAACAATGAATGTATATATATATATATATATATATATATATATATATATATATATATATATATATATATATATATATATAAAGAACAGCAGATTGGTACTGTTAGCCAACGAAAAGCTTTGAATTGTAAATTCAATTATAATTCTTGTATTTGTATTTGTACCAACATCCTCAGCTATATATATATATATATATATATATATATATATATATATATATATATATATATATATATATATATATTCGTGATATATATATATATATATATATATATGACCCTAACAGACCAATATACACTGCTTGTATGGATGCCCAAGTTTTGTTGCTAATAATCAATATCCAATACTTCTACACTTTAGACGAGTTTTTTTCAGATAAGCTGAGTTAGAAAAGAACATTGAATGCTGGTAGCATTTCCACCATTAGGTGAGAATAAGGTTCTGAATCTCCCATTCTTGCAAATTATGAAAAATTAAGACAACTATATCAGTAGGCTAGATTATAGCAATACAGATGGTGTACATATGGTTATGGTTAAAATTAAAATGTATTTGTACAGGTTATTATGTTATTGAAATCTTTAAAACTATTACAATCTGAAGTTTTTTGATGTAATCATCTTGAATTCACTGATTAAACTAATTTTAAACTACTTAACTGAATACGTAATTGCTTACTTGCTGACCCGTTTCCAAACGATCATTCCTTTTTCAAAGCTAACACTCTACTGGCGGCTTTTGGTGTTTACAAACGGTATGACAGAGTTGGATTTATGACAGTGGATGATGTGTCGGCGTCTTGTGTGATGTATTGGAAAAGGCTATTGGCTTCAAAGTGTGTGTGGTTTAATATATTTTCCCTGTCTGTTGCGTAGTGTTTGTAGATTTCATATTTTTCTAAGGTTGTTAGTTTTTTATTCTGTTTTAATGTGTGTAGAATATTTAAATTAGTGTGTATGTCGGTATGTGTGTGTTAGGTGTTATTTAGGTGTTTTGCGTAGCTTGATTTAGGGTTTGTATGGGTAATGTGTTCATCGAAGCGTGTATAGAATGACCTGCCGGTATTTTTCTAAGGTTGTTAGTTTTTTATTCTGTTTTAATGTGTGTAGAATATTTAAATTAGTGTGTATGTCGGTATTTGTGTGTTGGGTGGTATTTAGGTGTTTTGCGTAGCTGGATTTAGGGTTTGTTTGGGTAATATGTTCATCGAAGCGTGTATAGAATGACCTGCCGGTTTGACCGATGTAATAGTTGAGACAATCGTTGCAAGTTAATTTGTAAATACCTGAGAGTTTGTATATGTCAGTTTCTTTTTGAAAAGGTTGTATATGTTTTCTTAGAGTGTTTGTTGTTTAGTAGGATATTTGGTAATGGAAGTTTTTGAATGTGGAGGCTATTTTGTGTGTTTTTATTGTGGTAGGTGAGGGTGTATAAAAACACACACAAAATAGCCTCCACATTCAAAAACTTCCATTACCAAATATCCTACTAAACAACAAACACTCTAAGAAAACATATACAACCTTTTCAAAAAGAAACTGACATATACAAACTCTCAGGTATTTACAAAATTAACTTGCAACGATTGTCCCAACTATTGAATCGGTCAAACCGGCAGGTCATTCTACACACGCTTCGATGAACACATTACCCAAACAAAACAAACAAACCCTAAATCCAGCTACGCAAAACACCTAAATAACACCCAACACACACACTAATTTAAATATTCTACACACACTAAAACAGAGTAAAATACTAACAACCTTAGAAAAATATGAAATCTACAAACACTACGCGACAGGGAAAAATATTAAACGACCACACACACTTTGAAGCCAATAGCCTTTTCAAATACATCACACAATACGCCGACACCTCATCCACTGTCATAAATCCGACCCTGTCATACCGTTTGTAAACACCAAAAGCCGCCAGTAGAGGGTTAGCTTCGTAAAAGGAACCATCGTTTTGAAACGCGTCAGCAAGTAAGCAATTACGTATTCACTTAGTTAAGTATTTTTAAAATTAGTATTACAATTTAATAATTTCAAATATAATAATAAGCCTGAAATCATAATCGGATACTTCCAGTCAAATAATAGCACTAAAATTATAGCATTTTCTAATACAATAATTTAAAAAATGCAACATAGATATATACCTGTTGAAAATTTAGGTACATACAAGATACATTAAATGTAGAAAATTATGTATCTAAAACTATAAATTGCCTAATATTTGAGAAAAAGTAATAAAATAAGGTTTCTATAAAATTATACTACCAATATCAACTCACAACATTATAGCATGGTATACAAAAGAAACACATATAAACATTTTTGAAAACATTTTTATAGACTTCATATAATTTAAAAAAATATTTTATTAATTTTTTTAGAGCAATGTATCTTTGGTAATTTGAAGTTTAATATCGGAGACCAGTTGGCTTCAGAAGAAGATGACGACTCTACTTGTTCATGTATCATTCCTCCACATCTTTTCTGTGTGAAAAAGCAATCACAATAGTTTAAAACCTACCTGTTTAAGGTGATTTGTATATCATTGTTAAAAATCTTTACTTAATAAAAAGTAAACCACTATAAAGTTAGTAAAAAAGAATTTAAATTTAATCATTTAAATTCAAGATGTTTATAATTACTTTTATTTTTACCTTTATTAAACTATGATTAAACTATGATTGGTCTCATTGTTAGATAGCATCTAACAAAAGCAGTTTATTGGGAAAAATTATGTATTCTTAATTTTAGTCCCTTATACCTCATTAACTGCTTAAAACTCTATGAGATGTTTTTTCTCCTGGGATTAGAATGGCGCATAAAGGGGAGGGAAACATACTACTTTATGTTTTCATTTTACAATATTAACCACAGATATTTCAAATTATTGTTTGGTATATATGAATTTTCGTAGGCGGTTTCATAAAGTTTTAGATATTTTAGTGTATGGTGCATATTACTGACAGCTTTTATGTATGATTTTATTTAAAATAAATATTATTTTTTAACATCTAAAAACCAAGTGAAAATGTTATTTTCAGTTATATAGAAGACAATTATTTACTTATTGTACTTTGTAGTGATAATGAATCTGATCTATATCAAAGCTTTTATTAATACATAATATAGATTCTGAGCTCTCTGATGCCAGAAAACATACCTATACAAAGATTTATCCATCATATCTGTCTTTGTTGCTTTGTCAACTACAGATTTACTGTATCTTGATTCTGCAATGCTATTGTTCAAATCATTTTGAAATGACAACCAACATAGTTAAAGTCAAATATAGAACTAAAGTCATCCTGTTCCACAACGAATTTGGAAGAATAATGTAATATGATGCAAATATAAGAATGACTGTATAAAAATATAAGGAGATCCACTTGTCAAAATATAAACATTTATTGAGCATTATAGGGCCTGCTAAAAACTGTAAAACAATTGCTTATCATTAAAACCTTTCAGCCCAGTACAATAATTCAGAATATTTTTTAGTTAAGAATTGTTACCAAAAGCTGAAAATTGCAACTTAAGCAAGATGTTAATACACCACATCACTGGTTATTGGTGAATTTAAATATTTTCCAAGTATAATTATTTTCTAAAATTAGTTATATTTACTAGTTAGTAAATATAGTAATTACTTATGTAACCATAATTTGTAAAACCTAGTTTTTTAATGATTTAGAACATTAAAATTACTAATATTAACCCCAAGCAGCACAACACAAAAACTGCAAAATTAAAATTGTTCAAACTTTCATACGTTTTCACACAAAAAACACCAGTTTAAACATATTTCATCCAACAATTAAGTCATGTTCTAAAACTACCAAAATGCACTTTGAATCATAAAACTTTCATTTGGTATTAATTTCTATCATTGCATAGCAAACACTCTACTTTAAGAAAATTCATTATTTGTAATGCCTCCCTAAATTCTTATTTTCTTAATTGTAAGACAACTTTAAAATAATAAGAAAATGTATTTTATTTAATATTAGATTTTAACATTTGTATAAGGTTTTGTGATGGTTATTATTAATTTTAATTAAAACAATAACATTAACACTTGGACATATATTTATGTGATATTTGCCTATAGTATCAGTTAATTTTGTTTAATGAGGATGATCATTTCGGCAACTCAGACAATAAATCAACACATATGCTTGATGTTCATAAATCGAAGATTAACCATGCTTGGCTTGTATAATTATTATTATTTAAAACACTTGTTTATACAGTAATATGTGATACCTGTAGCAGCCCTTATTTTGTTATTTAATAAGGATGGCTGTTTCAGGAGATGTGTCCTATTATCAGATTAGATTGTAAATATGATTATGGCATTCCTCATTAAACAAAAAACTAAGTGCTCTAGAGGTAAATGTCACATATTAATGTATGCCCAGGTGCTTAAGTGTAAGATAATAGCCCAAGTTGAAAATGAAATCGAATTATCAGAAATAGTAGAAATTTTAGCTTTTATGATATGTGCCCAACTCTTTTTAAAGATAAATAAAAGAAAAACAATAAAGACAGAATTGAACAGCAAAACATATTGCTGAAAAACTTAGTAAGGTGGTTATGAAGTAACACAAATTGCTGAGTTAACACGTTCAGCACGGCTAGCGTACCGGCACGCTCTGGGTTCCCTTACGAGGCACTGAGAGCATGCCTATGCACTCCCCGCTTCCCTTCTTAGAGACGGCGAGTGCACCGGCACGCTCACTCGCAGACTAATTGAAACTTCTCTAGTGTCAATACGTGTTTGTATAAAGGTTTGATTTTTACGTCAGTGCTTCAGAAGTGTTTGGAGAACATTGTGCCCGAGTCTTTTTTAAATTCGACCAAGTTAACTTTTGATGCTTCAGGGAGTTTTTATGTACAGATTTAATTTGGTTTAACTTTTATATTCTAGTGCCAGATAATCTGTCTTGGTGGTTAGATTAGAGTTTGTCAAGTTTCCTGTAACAATATCTTGAAGAACCCTCATCAACCACAACTAAAAATGTTTATCTAACCAAAACATCCTTCACATGAATATGTGATGACCTTTAGAGAGGATCTCTGAAGATAGATGATTGGAGAAGGATCGTCCAATTAAGAGTAATAAGATAAATTCCAACCAATCCTGTTACAGTTAGAGTCCACATGGACTGTCACAACTCACACTTTAATGTTTTTTTTTAGTTTGAACCACTTATTGCGGTAAAATATCCGGTAAAAACTACGATCATAAAAATAAACTAAGCTTTCTGAACGCAAGAATAAACCATAACTGTCCTATTAGAATGAATGAACCGACTCGAGGTGGGAACAGACTATTGTAAATATGAGTCATTGACAAAATGCTTGGACGACCGAAAACCTAATGTCATAATAAGATTGTAGTAAACAAATGACAGCTAATCTCGTCTATAATTACTGTCAGACGTGACATATGCATTATCTATGTCTCCGTTTACATTATCGATCTCTATGGCTTTGTGAAATACATGACACAAACAGAAACAAACATTCTGAGTTAAATGTTGAGTGCTTATTTTAGTATTTTAGTAGTAGGGTCTTTAGTTTTGTATGTAAATTACCTTTTTTTCTCTGTATTTTTTATTGTTTTATTATTTGTCACACAGTATTTCATCATTTGTATTTCTTTTTTTTAATTGTGACCCGATAAATAAAACAATATTTTATTGCCCAATCCCCTGATCCAATATAATGTTTATACGAAGGGAGTCGACCGTGTAGATCAAATAATGGTGTACTATCCTGGAAGAAGATTTGGCTGTTTCCAAATTTCCAGACGACGAAGACATACTCCAAAGCGTCCAGATGACAAACTCAAATGAACTTTCGATAGATGATGACGATGATTGTGATGAATCTGAAGAGAAGAACTCTACAGATCATGAAGTTTTACAAACTTTCAAAATCATTAGGCAAGGATTTCAACTGAAAGATGATGTACCAGACAACATTTTTGATTGTCTGAATAAATGTGAAACATTCATTGAACATGATGTTTTATTCAAATGCAAAGTGCAACAAAAAATTACTAACTTTTTCAAGTAAAACTTTGAAAACTAGAAACAATTTAAAAAGTACCTATACAAAGTTACTGTATTTACAGTACTGTATTACAGTACATTGTATTTTATGTTTAATTTAATACAGATTTTTTTTCTCCTGATATGGTGTGTGTAGTGTATAAAACAGTTTGTGTTTGAAATTGAATTGTGTATATAAAAAAAACTACTAATAGATTGTGTGTATTCAAATAAAATCAGTATAGGCAGTTAATAAATGTAATACGGTTAATAAATAATACAGTTACTAAATTACGGCCTACTGAGTTTTCTCCGATTAAATTCCACTACGTTCAAGTCATGCTTCCTGAAAATGAATTGGTGAGTGTACTTATTTACCAGTAAGTTTTCATAAGCATTAGATAACTTATCATAATAGCCTATACAGAGTAGACCCTATGAAAATTATTGAATATGGATATCTAATACAATAAAGAAACATTCTGAAAACATCAAAAAAACCTTTTTAACAATTTGAATTTCAAATAAATTGAGACATTATAAAACATTATTCTATATTAACATCGGTCTATTACACTAACTACGCTCGCGATATTATACTGTATCCCTTTTATTGGTATGCGTAATACGGTAAGATCAGTAAGATGGGGTGGGAGCATTCTTGACAACACAACCTCTCAATAACAAATACCTCTCTACAACTAATGTTTTCTCTGGATAATCGACTTCTTTATACAGAGGTTCGACTGAATATATATTTTTTCGACCCACCCTAATGTACAGTCTCCAAAATGGCTGCCTGATGGTATCTTAATGAGTTTCCGACAAATAGTAACAACCAAATATGATAACTGTGATGTAGGTGTCAGTTTATAAAATACCAAAACTATCCAGTTCTTTATTTGATATTTTTTTCAAACTTCAGTAGGATACAGTTGTTGATACTTGTAAATACAAGATAAAAGCTGACTTGTCAAGAGAACATCCTGTAATGTATAAGCCAAGGCTTAATATTTATTATCAAAAACATAATAGACCAGAACATAATGTAAGATTATTACAAATTCATTCATTTTTTAACCAATTGTAAAAAACTCTTTAATGTTTTATATGGGCTGCACGTAAAATATAAGTAATCACATGTCAGTGTTTCTAAAAGCATAACATATTTTTTTGTTTTAAGCTGAAGTTTTTCTAACATACAAATATAAATAAACATTAAAAAAGTAAACAAAATACATGTAATGATTAAAATATAATAGTAGCTTTTAAGACTATAAAGTATACACTTAAACTTACAGAGGTTTCACAACAAAACAAACAAAAAAATGTTATATTACAGTGAAATAAGAAGGAATTCATATACACTACTCAAAATATCTTGACCCAATTCCATTGTTATCGAATTTTCAATTTCAATAAAAATGGCCGAAAATATAAATTTATACATTTTTCAATCAATTTTTTCAGGAATGTATTTGATAAACACTAATATTTATTAAATTGAACTCAAACGATGATCAATGCCGAGTTTATTATTTTAATATAATAAAGCAACGTCCCTGTCACATTTTAGGTGGCCCTTTTCAAGTTTTAAAATCTGCAAACATAACAATAATCATCAGATTGTAATAGACAAAATTAGATACACAATAAAACTGCAAGTTCTACAAATTTAAACACAATATGAAACATAGAAGCACTGGATAAAAGTTAGTCAATAGCAATCAGTGCTTACACTTTCACATTAATACTGAGACGAACAACAGCGAGTTACAGTAAACAGGAAGTAGTTCAATCAATCACATGAAACAGCACTATTCAAAAGATCATTTAATCAATTTGAGAAAGTTATTAACACGTTCAGCACGGCTAGCACACCGGCACGCTCTGGGTTCCCTTACGAGGCACAGAGAGCGTGACGGTGCGCTCCCAGCTTACGTTCAATACGCCCAGGCTAATTGAATCTTCTCTAGTGTCGATATGTGTTTGTATAAAGGTTTGATTTTTACGTCAGTGCTTTAGAAGAGTTTGGAGAACATTGTGCCGGAATCGTTATTAAATCCGACCATCCCAAGTTAACTTTTGATGCTTCAACTGAAACAATGTTTCAGGGAGTTTTATAAACAGATTTAATTTGGTTTAACTTTTATATTTTAAGGTTTTTTTAAAGTTTGAACCACTTAACACTGCAAAATATCAGGTAAAAACAACGAACATAAAAATTAATTAAGCTTTCAGAACTAACACAAGAATAAACGATAACTGCCCTATTAGAGTGCATGAACCAACTGGAGGTGGGAACAGACTATTGTAAATATGAGTCATTGACAAAATGTTTGGATTCCCGGAAACCTAATGTGTCATCATAAGATTGTAGTAAATAAATGTCAGCTAATCTCGGCTATAAATAGTCTCGGACGTGACATATGTATTATCTATGTCTCCGTTTACATTATCGATCTCTATGGCTTTGTGAAACACATGGCACAAACAGAAACAAATATTCCGAGGTAAACGTTGAGTGCTTATTTTAGTATGTAGTATATTTTAGTAGTAGGGTCTTTAGTTTTGTATGTAAGTTATCTTTTTTATTGTGCTTTATTATTTGTCACACAGTATTTCATCATTTGTATTTCTTTTTTTTAATTGAGACACTAAATAAAACAATATTTTAGTGTGTAATACACTGTTCTGATGGTTAGAAATAAAATTATTGAGATGAAAACAACGGGCTCGATAATTAGATGCTACGACGAGCTATGCATAACGTTCCACTGCCATCAGAAGTGGAAGTTAACGTAAAACAGACAGTAGTTTTGATGAGATCACCAATATCGCCGCCGTGCTGATGAAAGTGTTAAATACTCTTTTTAAATTATCAGTATCTGAAACTCTGTTAACACTTTGCAACTTAGTTATATAAATCATTTCCGACAATAATCTCTTTTGTTTGTTGCTTTCTTTATCCAAAATTTTAACTCTGATATAATGAAAGCCATGACCGGTTTCTATCATGTGGTCGACTAATGCAAACCTTTCTCTATCATTTTTGCAACCAGAATTATGTTCCTTGATGCTCTGTTCTAAAATTCTACCAGATTGACCTATGTGACTAAAATCACAATAAATACACCACAGAATATTATATACAACATTAGTACTTTCCCCTTTGTCTATAGGGTCTTTACCCAACTGATTAAAAGATTGGATTCTGTCAATGGATTTAAAAACGTCAGTATTAGGACTCTTTGCAACTTTTTTTAACTCTGTTCTGTAATCGTTCAACAAAAGTTAATACTACAATTTCTTTCTTTTCATATTACCTATTAATGTTATCAATCTTTTTTTACTTTAATACAGCCAATCCCAAGTTAACATATTTATTAATAAACTGAAGAAGATAATAATAATTTGTAATGGATAATAACCACTTTGTGTTCAACAAGAAATATTATTGACAAAAGTTTGGTTGTGAAATGGGCAGTCCGCTTAGCCCCATATTGGCTGAGGTAGTTATTGAAGATGTGATAAGGGATAGCTTGTTAAATTGTACTGATATTTTATTTCGGAAAATGTACGTGGATGATGGTTTGGCATGTATCCGATGTGATAAAGTTGATACAATATTGAAATTAAATATTGATAGATAAAAAAAATCTACTAAACGTGTTGGATATTCTATTTTTAATTTCCGGTGATACTTTATCTCAAAACCTCTTAATGTACCACATGATGGTTTTTCCATCTGGAGCAAGAATCACTAAACTACTAGAAAAGCTTACTCTACATTGTAGAGTCTACAACATGTAACATAAAGTTGTCCATGTGAGAAACAGTCATCTCTCAAATTAATTTCAGCTATTTGAGTTTCATCTAACAGTCAATGAATGTTGTGTTAACTTTAGCTAAACTTAATTTAGTACTTATGAAAATAATAGCTGCCCTGGCAGACATTGTCCTGTTATATGTATAAATCAACATTCGAACAGAAATTAAAAGTAAAATAAGAAAAAAATGTCCAAAGTATAATGTCTTTTTGTAATGTACAACAATATTCAATTTGTTTTAGATCATATCTAACCATATAGGCCTAGGTAGGGTTACTGAAAAACAACTGTAGCCACCTCCATATATATATATATATATATATATATATATATATATATATATATATATATATATATATATACTTAAATACTACATAAATACTTGAAGTATTTTATTTTATTCTCTCATATTTCTTTTTGTGTTTTCTCTTCGATTGACAAAGACCACTGTGTGGTTGAAATATATCATTGTTTAAGTGCTTTTATGTGTTTCTATTTCAAGACTACAGAGTGGACTCTTACCAAGGTAAGTCTGTCAGTCTCCTAGTCCAAAAAATCTAAATAATCTTTACCAACCAAAACTAACCTAAAAATATATAAACATATATATATATATATATATATATATATATATATATATATATATGAAAAAATAGTTACTAAATAAATTTAAATCAATATTTCTAGAAACTAAGTGTAAATAATAACCTAATTCATATCTTTCTCAAAACAATTTAGTCTAATTCTATATCTAATACATTCAAGTATTACGTTAACACATACAAAACTAGAATCAATAACTATTATTTTAAATAATTTAGTAAGATTTATTTTATAAATTAATATATTTATTAACTCACAAATTGAAGAAGTTTTCAATTAAAGCATTTTAACCTAATACTGTTCAGTAAATAAAGTAATATAAATACTTAACTGTTCATGTGTTAATTAGCTGCTATGTAAACTGAATAAAATTGTTACATAACTAGAATATGTAGCTAATTTTAGATGCAACTTGTGTACGTTTATGATTATTTGAGTTATGGGGCCGGACTTTATATATTTTATTTCATATCTGATAATAATGGGTCACTTAGTTTAGTACGGATATTTTACTGGGAATTCTGTCAACAAGTGTCTAGTAAAAACATTTGTGTTAAGTTTCTAGAGTGACTAAATGTAATAAATCTCAACTATTAAGTACAAAGTAAAAACTACTTATGAACTAATAATATAAACACAAACAGATAGTCAAGGAATATGTTTCAAGTGAAATCGTATAAAAGAAACGCAGAAAAAATATGATTATAAACAATAGACCGATAAAGTTTTAAAACTATATAGATACAAAATGATGCCAGATAATCATCAAAAAATACAACCCTGGCTAGTTTATCCACAAACCATCCAATATATGATCAGAGACAACTTCAAAATCAAATGTTTTTCTCAAAAAATATTTGCCAGTAAAAAATAAAATTGAGATGTAGTAGGCAGGACCTTGGCAATAAATCAAAGCGACAAAAATATACAAACATGAAAGTAAATTATTCTGCATAATATCTTATGTAGACAATACAATTTTAGCAAAACAATAAAATTCAAATAAAACTGCTATGCAGTATTTTAACTAAAACCCTAATTACAGCCTCAAAATAATAGTTGTTTAGCTTTCAAGTAAGCTGTAAGTTTAATAGGTACTTTTACAGAAGTGGTGTTTACCATTCCTCTAAATATCTCATAAATTGTACCTAGATAATGTAATGGGAAAAGTTGATAGAAAATTTCCTAGAAAAATTACATTAAAAGCTGAAAGATATTTAGACAAAATATTAACAGTAGTGGAAAAAAATCTTACTATTGATGAAAAAACATTATGTTTTAAGGCAAGCTGAGTTTGAGGAATATTGGCCTATTTACATGAATTGGGTAGTAACAGTACATTTTGTCCTTTAACAAGAAGTAACATTACAAAAACAAATAACAAAATTGCATTCATTCTTCTTCTTTTTATTAAAATCAATCTCAAAATGGAAAATTTACAGAAAAGGAAAAAACAAGTATTTTTTCCCAACAGTAATAGAAAATATAAAACATAAAATTTGTTTTAAATATCAGACACAATTAATTTAAAAGAATATTTAAGAAAAACTAAAAAAGTAAAGATACCAAAACTGTTGTTGGTTATAATTTAACTAATTAATTTATACCTTTATTATTAAAATAAAAATGCCATTTAAATCTTGTTTCACAATTCAGACCTTAGTAAAATTACAACGGTATTTAATTACTAAAACATCATATAAGTACTTTTAAACCTTAAAATAAACAACTCTAAAAACATATATATATAATAAAATTTACACATTTAGAAAAAATATAATACCATTTTTCTACAGTTTCTTATCGTGTTAAAAAAGTTTGAAATTTGCAACTAATATATTTTATTTTATTATAAACTCATATATCTTTTTACTGTTGTGTTGGAAGGATGATAGGTGCCAAAATATAGTATGCGATAGTATCAGGCATGACAATAGCTAATAATACTTTTGTGTCATCTTGGAACCTTTCTTTTAACTCCATAATTTGACCAGGGCCTGGTATTTGTGATGAAATTCTGAAACAGCCAATGCAATATAATTTATAAAAATCATCTCTTTTAAAACTAAAACAGATTATATTACTAACATATTCTTAGAATTTTTAATTTTAAAACATCTTTTACCTCACATTTATACAAAAAACCTCCATAATAATAAACAAATACAGCACAACCTTAGTCTTTAAAAGTTAACATGGAACAAGTTAAGTCTAGTTCTAAAGACATTAAGTCTCTACTGTAATTTATTGGTATGCTCTTTTTAATTTATACATTTTCCAGATTTTAAACATTCATAACACATATTAATAAAATTATAAATCAAAATTTGATGTATGAATTAATTTACATAATTAGTAATCTAGATCCAGATTCAAGCGATCTAGAATTTAGATTCAAGTTCCTAGAATTTATGAACTTGAGAAAACATAATAAATTCTCGGAGCCTTGCAATTCCGCATGATTGGACAGGCGTTATGGAACAAAGTCTTACAATTAAACTACAATGAAGAGCATTATGTGTGATAGTCCCCACCAATGTTGAAGTTCTATGGAAAGTACCTTCCTGGATCCAAGCAAACTTGCAAATGAAAACTTTTTGGCTCATGTCATCTCTGCTCCACAATGCAGACAATAGCTCTTTATATTTTAAGCAGCTGTCCTAAAGCTTTGAATGATGCCAGGTATATTTGGTATAATATCAAAGTCCTTTGGCTCATGTCATCTCTGCTCCACTACGCAGACAACACCTCTTTACATTTTAAGCAGCTGTCCTAAAGCTTTGAATGATGCCAGGTATATTTGGTATAATATCAGATTCCTTATCATCTTGAGGGAGGACTTGAATCTTTCAATCACAAGAGGCAGGAGAAATCTGAGTTCTTGGGCAAAAAAAAATATTAAAAGTGGTTTACTCTTTTCATAGGATTATATGTATTCATGTGGATGACGAATATTTTGCCTTCAACTTTGGCTGTTACTTCTCTCCGTTCTGAAATTGTTACCTACTATTAAAAACCTTGACTTGGGTGTCTTTGTGAACTCTTCCATGGAAGACAAACATTCCAAAACCACCACTCTTCAAGAAAAATAAATATATACTTAACACGTTCAACATGGCTTGCGTTCCAGCATGCTCTGGGTTCCCTTACGAGGCACAGAGTGCGTGCCGAAGCACTCCTAGCTTATTTTCTTACGTACGGCGAGCTCACTGGCACGCTTACTCCCAGACTAATTGAAACTTCTGTGTAATTGAAACTGTAATGTCGATACGCGTTTGTATAAAGGTTTGATTTTTACGTCAATGCTTCAGAAGAGTTTGGAGAATATTGTGCCTGAGTCATTTTTAAATCCGACCATCCCAAGTTAACTTTTGTTGCTTCAACTGAAAAAATGCTTCAGGGAGTTTTATGAACAGATTTAATTTGTTTAACTTTTATATTTTAATGTTATTTTTTAGTTTGAACCATTTAACGCGGCAAAATATCCATTAAAACAACAATAATTAAAATTAACTAAGCTTTCTGAAGTAACGCAAGAATAAACGATAACTGTCCTATTAGAGTGAATGAACCAACTCGAGGTGGGAACAGACTATTGTAAATATGAGTCATTGTCAAAATGCTTAGACGCCTGAAAACCTAATGTGTCAACATAAGATTGAAGTAAACAAATGTCAGCTAATCTAGGCAATAAATAGTTTCAGACATGATATATGTATTATTTATGCCTTCATTTACATTATCGATCTCCGAAACACATGGCACAAACAGAAACAAACATTCCGAGTTAAACGTTGAGTGCTTATTTTAGTATGTAATATATTTTAGTAGTAGGACCTTTAGTTTTGTATGTAAATTTTCTTATTTTCTCTGTCTTTTTTATTGAGTTTTCTTATTTGTCTTACATTAATTTATCGTTTGTATTTCTTTTTTTTAATTGTGACCCGATAAATAATACAATATTTTAGAGTCTAATACACTGTTCTGATGTCACCAATAAACATGTATATGTTAGAAATAAAATTATTGAGATGAAAACAACGGGCTCGATAATTAGATGCTACGACAAGCTATGCAACCAAGCTAAGCGTTCCACTGCCGTCAGAGTTGGAAGTTAACGAAAAACAGATAATAGTTTGATGAGATCACCAATATCGCCGCCGTGCTGAAAGTGTTAAACAAAATTACTTTCAAGTGTTGTAGTAGTGTAAGAGCTTCTAGTAAAATTTATCCAAAGGACAATAGGCTAAGAAAGAATACATTAAATATATTTCTTAAACATATTTCTAGGACTTCATTGGAGACATAGTTTTTTATGATAGGGTGAGAGCAGGAAGGGATGTCGCCATAGTATTTTATCTTTGTAACCTGGCCTTAAGACTTAGATCACTCTCTTTTCTTTCATTGGCGAGCCTTGTATCATCAATGAATAAATCCCCTACTCTGGGTTGTTAGCCTACTTCATTAAATTAGAAAATAAAAGATTTAAAAAAATAACTATTATAAAAAAACCATTTACATGCATAATTACCTATAAAATAGGTTTCCATTTAGTTGCATGATTCTAATTTCAAAAATAAATCTATACTTATAGTAATAAATATGAACTATATAAAGTTATTATAGTCATAAAGTAAGGTTAAAATAGGATAATAAATATTGTATAGTATAATAACTAGCTTCAGATAACCTAAGTTAATCACCTTCAGTAGCATATTTCTATTGTACTACTTCTTCGGCTACACATGGCAGTGCTAAGATGGCCTCACATTTGTGTTCAATTTGTTTTTTTTCTGTTTTCAGACAATCAGCCAGAATGACTATTATAGCTTAGAAAAGATAAGAAAGGATAATGAATATAGGTAGAATTAGGATAAGGTTTAATACAAGATGTAAGAGATACACAAGCCCCTTATAGGGGAGATATAGTCTCACACTTGAAGCAGAACCACTCTCCATAAAGATATGCCTACCTATTACACTTCCATGTAAGAATGAGGAAAGGTAAATGAAAATACGGAGGAGTTTTAAGTAGGCTGAATTAAAATTCATGAACGAAATAACTTTGACATTTTTTTTGCAAGGCACAGCTATCAGGTTTTACTTTTTTTAATCAAGGGATGATTCAATCTGTCCATAAAGAGGAGTATAAAGTGTCTCAACAATTACCGAATGAAAATCAGAGTCATTGTCGGGATAAGAATGATTTGGAATTCCATGCTAAAAAATGTATTTAGGATTGGCTTGATTTTTTTTTTGTTTTTTACAGTTAACTTTTTTCTGCAAGAGCTACATACTTTCACCTCCTTAGGTAAGCTTAAATCTTGAAAATAATCTAGCATCCATTGTGTTAATATTGTAAGCGTATTTTAATTCCTTATTTTATAAATTTTTTTTCAAAAAAAGATTGAAGCATTGCAATGTTGTATATCTTGCATTTTCCATTTTAATTACAAACTATCTAGTTAAAATGAGCCAACCAATAAAAACCTTTAAATGTGACATATATTTCAAAACACTTAAAACGTTTTGAGTTAAATTTGAATTATTATTCACTTATCACGAGATTTTAAAAGTCTAAAAATTCCACAAGTTTTATTGGAAAAATTATCTCTTATCTTCCTAGCCTGATTATGAGAGGTGTTTCAGCAGTTTTAAGTTTCACAAACAGGCCAATTTTGAGCATTTTTTGAAAGTTTTAATGAAGAGTAATTTTGAAATCAGTTGAGATACCAAGTTGAAATTTGTTGTTTTTCTTAACCTTACAAGGGTGTACAAGTATAATAAATTACAATGAAATATAAGGAGGTAAGGTTAGTTTTTTATTTAACTGTGCTGATTTACCATCTGATTTATACAAACCTGATTTTAATGGGCATCTTTATTTGAAAGAGTTAAAAAACTTTAAATTGGGCAAATAAACACCCTTTTTGATTTCACCTCTCATAAACACTTATGATTTGTCTTGATTTAAAAACAAGTCTTAACTAATGAGCAAAAATAAGAAAATTTTAGCTTTTAGGGTTTAAAATTAAAATGAATTAATAATAAAAATCATAATTTTAAACAAAATGCTATATCTAATAAACTTATTAAGCATAAAAGTAAATTATTATATATATTTCTAAATTAATCACATTTTTGTTATAATGCAATCCATTTTCAAATATCTATATATGTCATTACTCACTTTATAACTACAATTCTGTATGTAGGCAGACCACGGGATGTTTTACGGAATGTCACCGAAGGCAAGTATAAGTCAAACATAATCTTTAATTTCTCTGCTTCGATAACACTGGGTGAAGCAGTTTTAAAGATCTGGAGTGCTGACAAGACGGATCCTGTTAACAAAGAATAGGAAAAATAGCTTTTACATCATGATTATAATGACTGTAAATTATGCATGATATTTAACCCTCAAGGACGCGCGCTGTTGTAAAAAGTACAACAGTTTTAATATTTTGATTCTTGTTGAAACCTGTTGGTAGTTATTTGTTCAAATCACCGTTCTATTCTTCTATTGGTCCCCCCACTACTCTTATCAGTTGTCATCAATGTCTTTATTCTATCAACATAGCCTCAGTGTGCGATTAGTTCTGGTCAGTCATCACTGTTGTACAAAATACAACAAGGCGCCTTCTGACGTTTTTATTTTTTCGGTGCAGTTTTTTTTTCTCCACGATGGAACGTAAGATTTTTATATACATTTTTTTAAAGAATTATGTAATTATTTGTTTTGTTCAACATGTTTATAAATTTTCATGTTTTTAGGAGTGAATTTGGAAGACATTCCAAAAATTTTACAGTATCTTTCTGATGAACAAATTGATAATGCTGATTTTATTGAAAGTGACGATGATCTGAGCGACGGTGAAGCTGAAAAAAGTGATCATAACTCAGAAAGTGAATTGGAAGGTGATTAGCACTCTACGTAAGAACAAACGGGAAATTCCACCAGAATTTCTGCCTAATAAAACCAATCAGCCAGGTATTTCCTTGTTTGGGTTCCAGAATGATCGAACCATGGTCTCATACACGACAAAAAAAAAAAAAATTAATAAAGCTGTAATATTGATTTTGACTATGCACGACTCAGATGATGTTGACGAACAAACAAATAAGCCAGAAATTATATTGCAGTACCACAGAACGAAAGGTGGAGTTGACAGTAATGACCAGCTTTGTGCTACATATAGCGTTGCCCGCAGGACAAGAAGATGGCCAGTTACATTATTTTTTGCTCTGATAAACATTGCTGGGATCAACTCACAAGTAATTTTTTCATTGGTAAAACCAAACTTTTAATAACTCGATTGAAAGTTAAGGAAAATGTAGAAAACCGAGATGTTGTATAAAATACAACAACACGCCTACTTACGTTAGATAAAAAGGCGCGCGTGCATGGGTTAAACAAAAATATTTGTAACCATCTTACAAAATCAGTGTTTCTAAAATGTTTGATAAAACAAAATTAAAATTAAAGCTCTGGTAATTAAAAATAGCATGCTGCATATGTAATAGACTATTTACTGCTGGCATGAAATTAGTGTATACAAATAAATGGTCAATTAATTTTAAACCGTATTTTAATTTTTATATGTATGTAAGGATGAGAAAAGTAACAAGATTTTTTTTTCAGTAGTTCAAATATTATATACAAGTCTAGAAGATTCCAAATTGTAAAAATAAAGTCACTGCTCAATCACATGATAAGAAGTGTCTAATGGATTCTGAGAATTCATGTCTCATGTAAATGTGCCGACATTTTAGAGGCTGGCCATTGCTAAGATAATAAATTACTGATGAATACCAAGTAGTTGAATATGATAAATGGAGTTTAGGTGCTAGTTTAAACAATGCCGATAATATACAACAAGCTATTTGATTTTTTCGAACTTAATACAATAAAGATGTTGAAACTTGTAAGATTGAGATATCACATTTGCCGAAGATCTGACTTATTAAGATATCCCATAATATGCGTGCTAAGAGTTAAAGAACAAGACTGCAGACGTACAGGATGAAGTTGGTAGTTGAATTATACTTCCTAATCAATCATCTGTAGTTTTATCTTCCTTGAGCCTTAGTTGTAGAGGACAATGTTGCATAGTAGTGAGCAATGGCCAAAATGACCGGTGCAAGAAGTATGGTAATAGTACAGAATATGTAATTAGGCCAAAATGCCTAATATTGAAATTATTAATAAATGATATAAAAAGTGGTAACTATACGGAAAAGAAGTGTAAACAGGTTTACTGAAACTAAATTGGACAAATGTGAGTATTAAAACGTATTATAGACAAACAAATCTAAAAATGGGAAAGCCAAATCGACCGGTTTGGATTAAACGGTAAAAGTGAAGCCTAAGGGAACAGACCAAAAGGCAAATTATTAAAACAATTTTAACCAAATCTATTAATGAATAGTGAATATAAGAAATATAAGGAGAGTAATTTATGCCTAGCTAGGGAAAATTGTAATTCTTTAAAGGTAATAATTGTAATCTAAAATGATATAGCCAAGAATTGAAGTTAGGAATAAAATTATATTTGATTCGGTTTCAAAATGTGTAGAGAGATGTTTATAAGATCTTGCCACACAGAGGAATAGCGCTGCTGTCGTAATTTGATATAAGAAAAGAAACAGTAAATTAAATAAATTAGAAGAAATATAGACAAATAAAATATTAAAATGAAAGTTGAAAAATTAAAGTAACACATTGCATTAAAGAAAAGACTTGCATAAAAATCGAAAAGAAATAAGTTGATTTAATAGAAGTAGAGTGGTTTGGAGATTAAATATAAACAGTATGGTTACCAGGGTACCCGAATTCCCTTTGGTTTAAAAAATTAAGATGGAAGAAATGACGTAGGATTTTGTTCTTTTGAAGAAAGCGTACCTTTGTCCAAAGAACTGGAGTAGCGTCACTACCACCGTAATGAGTGGTCGTTGTTTATCAGCAATCATTGTTCAAGATCCAGTATGTTGTAACACGACTGTATAAAGTGCTTCGATGTGACAAGGGAGAGTAAGGATATTTGAGTAGATGCTCAAATATCCTCATAACATCATCTCGGCCAAGAAAATGCCCAAACACTGAACTTAGAAAATTTCACAGACACCATGTTTAAGACATACAACGAAAACATACAATTCACCTTCGAAACAGAAACAAACAGAACAATTAACTATCTTGATACTACATTAAATATAAACAATAATAAAATAGAAACCACAGTACACAAAAAACCAACTTCCAAAAACACCACAACACACAACAAATCTAACCACCCCTGGACACACAAAATTAACACTTACAGTGACATGATGAGTAAAGCAATAAAATACACACAAGATAATAAACAAAAATTAACTGAAGAATTTTCTAGCATCCCAATAGAAGAAACCATAGAAATAATAAAAAACAAACTAATACACAATAACGAAAAAAGAAACACAATAGATAGTATCATTACGCTAACCAAACACATATGTAACCAAAATTACTTCCAATTTAACAATAAATACTATAAACAAACAACTGGACTCCCCATGGGATCACCCATATCATCTGTCATGTCAGAAATATATTTACAACACTTTGAACAAATAATAATTAAACCTATACTAAACATACACAATATTTCACTATGGACAAGGTATGTAGACGATATACTTGTAATATACCAACCTACCATTCACAACGAACACATCATAATATTAAACAAACTAAATACATACAACGAAAACATACAATTCACCGTTGAAACAGAAACAAATAGAACAATCAACTATCTCGACATCACATTAAATATAAATGATAATAAAATAGAAACTACAGTATACAAGAAACCTACTTCCAACAACACCACAATACACTACAAATCTAACCACCCCTGGACACACAAAATTAACACTTACAGTAACGTGATAAATAAAGCAATAAAATACACACAGGATAACAAACAAAAATTAAATGAAGAGTTACATAACATTACAAAAATAGCAATAGAAAATGGATACAACAAACACCTTATAAAAAATATATACAATAAATTCACAAAAAAACCTAACCTCAACACAACACTACAACCGGAACACAAAAATAATAAAAATAAAAAAATCTACCTAAAATATTAATACACCAATAACAAAATAGAAAAACTAACAAATATATACAACAAAGAATACTACACTCCAACATACAAACCAAACAACAAAATAATAAAATATCTTAATAACACAAACCACAAAACAAATTCAGAAAAACATAACCAATCAGGAATTTACAAAATTACATGTAACAACCGTAACGCATTTTACATAGGGAAAATAACCAGATCATTTAAAATAAGATTTGAAGAACATTATAGAGCATTCAAAAACAAAAATTCAAAAGTATCAAATGTTGGAGCACACATAATATCACATAAACATGAAATAACAAATTACAAAAATAACCTAACCATACTTGAAATAAATAATAACCCAATAGAATTAAACTCACTAGAAAAATACAACATTTATAAAAACATACACAACAATTTAATGAATCTACAAACAACATATACAGAAGACATACTATTCAAAAACATAATACACAAGACTCAAGAGGAAACGTATATGATGTCAACAATTACCAACACGACGGACCGAACATCCGCACCAGAAAAATTAAGAAAAAGTAATCAGTTATTCGACAATGGTCAAGTGACCGAAAGGCGCCTCATCACTCAAGGTAAAATCATTGCACTTAATGGTGGATAAAATTACTTACAATAGTATTATATTAACTTCATATATATATATATATATATATATATATATATATATATATATATATATATATATATATATATATATATATATTTAGGTTAGTTTTGGTTGGTAAAGATTATTTAGATTTTTTGGACTAGGAGACCGACAGACTTACCTTGGTAAGAGTCCAAACTGTAGTCTTGAAATAGAAACACATAAAAGCACTTAAACAATGATATATTTCAACCACACAGTGGTCTTTGTCAATCGAAGAGAAAACACAAAAAGAAATATGAGAGAATGAAATAAAATAAATATAAGTTGTAATCACAGATTGTGTAGAGTAGAAATCAGATGTCACAGATTAAAGATATATATATATATATATATATATATATATATATATATATATATATATATATATATATATATATATATATATATATATATATATATATTGTTTCCATTAGCATATGAGTGATTATAGTTTATATAAGTCTGTCAGGGGAAAAGAGATAAGGCTATTAGAAGAAAAAAAAAAAAAAAAAAATGAATGGATTTATCTGATGTTGAGGTTAGGGGATTCTCTGGACTTGGTATACCACTGGTATGATAGTTCCCACCTTCTCAGTTCTGAGGGATTGCAATCAGAGGGGAGTGATTTAATTATTTTTGTGGTATAGCAGTCATCAAAAGTTGTGATGTTGTGACTAGCAGCATGTTGAGCTGTTGGCCTATCCATATTCATAATTTTAACAGAACAAAATAAACTGTCTTTAATAATAGACTACCATCCTGGTCTACATAAACTCAACAAGATATTGAGAGATGGCTTCAAAATTCTTCAAGCTTCCGTCCACACCAAAAATCTTTTCACCGATCCACCGCAAATTTGGTACAAGCAACCTCCCAACTTAAAAAACATCCTAGTACATCCTAAACTACCAGACGCTGATGCAGAGAAACCACACAAACTTCCTCATGGCTCCTTCCCATGCAATAGACCTAGATGCAAGACGTGTCCAATACACCCCTCAGCAAATAGTTTCAACAGCCAAACAACAAAAATGGTCTTCAAAATACAGGGTCATCATAATTGTACATCGAAAAATGTCATATACCAGCTACAATGTAAACTTTGCTCAGCACAGTACTTAGGCCTGACCACGGATGGTCTGAATATCAGAATGAATGGCCACAGACATGATGTTATTAAATCCACTCATTTTTTTTCCCTCTTAATAGCCTTATCTCTTTTCCCCTGACAGACTTATATAAACTATAATCACTCATATGCTAATGAAAATAATATATATATATATATATATATATATATATATATATATATATATATATATATATATATATATCTTTAATCTGTGCATCTGTGACATCTGATTTCTACTCTACACAATCTGTGATTACAACTTATATTTATTTTATTTCATTCTCTCATATTTCTTTTTGTGGTTTCTCTTTGATTGACAAAGACCACTGTGTGGTTGAAATATATCATTGTTTAAGTGCTTTTATGTGTTTCTATTTTAAGACTACAGTGTGGACTCTTACCAAGGTAAGTCTGTCAGTCTCCTAGTCCAAAAAATCTATATATATATATATATATATATATATATATATATATATATATATATATATATGAAGTTGATATATTACTATTGTAAATACTTTTATCCACCACTAAGTGCAATAGTGTGGAAGAATTTGGAATTTTGTGTGGTGGTTGCTATAATAATTCACTTAGAATTTGGATAGCAACGGCCACGCAATATCGCGTGATCGGTCATCCGGTAGGATCTGAAATCACGCGATATCGCGTGATTGGCAATGAACGTGTTAAAATGTTTACAGCTTACATGTATTTATAAATTGAATTTATCTGTTAAAACAAGAAAGTTATTCTGAAACCATTGGTTGCATATTATAACTTACCTACAGTTTTACAATGTTGAGGTTTAAGCAATGGTTGAACATCACATTCCTTAAATTCTTCCACATAGTTTTCCCCTTCTTCATATCTCATTAGTGTATTAACTTCTTTCTTCAATTCTGCCCAGCAACTAATACGTTCATTATTACAAGTAACATTATTTTCTAGAGCACTATTTTCTTCTACATCCGATATATTGGCTCTCATTTCTACAGCATCCAACAGACTATTCATAATTTCAATTGTAGTGTTTTCATCAGATAATCTGACATCCCTATTTTCAAAGCTTTGAGTGTTTTCCTTTTGAAATTCTTCCTCAACAATATCCATATGCATTTCATCAACTGTATTAAGATCATCTATTTTTTCTTGCAATTGTGTTTCTTTAGATTTTAAAACATTCCTTTCGCTTGTCCCCTCGTGTAGTCTTTCAATTTCATTCATTTTATCATCTTTGTGTGTTTCTTCATTTGTTTTTTCATCAATTTCCATTTGCTTGCAATCAAACTGTATTAGGTTTGATTTTTCTGTTTTAACAATACAATTATTTAAACTATCTTCTCCACTTCTCAAATAATTTATAACACTTTCTTCTTTTTTTTGAGCTACATCATGTTCCACTTTAACACTAGTAACATTAGGTATTATTTCATCACTGTATGTCACTTCTTTAATTACATCTGGTTTTTCTGTTTTAAGTTTCAATACATCCACAATTTCTCCCTCACTTAACAATGTATTTACAGTACTATTTACTTCACAATCAGTTTTTTCTTTTTTTACATTACTAATTACTCTTTCTGTTTCTAGCACTCCTCTTTCTGTTTCCTTTGCTGATGTTACATCGGGCATTTTGTCTAATTTTTCTGTTTTAATAGGGTACAGTTCTGTAAAATGTTGAGATGACTCTATTACTTTCAGAGCAGCTGGCGGGCTGAGACTTTCAGTTTTTATGTTTTTTGTAGAAATCGAAACAAGTTGAGCGGAAACATTTTCAAGAGTTTTATCAATTTTCTCATTTTTAACTGAGAATGAACTTTCTTTAGTAACAATACCACTACACATTTCTAAATTTCCATTTCCTTTTTGAACTTCTTGCTTTACAACTAAATTTTCAACACCATCACTGGAATCATCTTCAAGATTGATAACCTCTACATTTTTTGGTTTGAACCTCATCCTAAATTTTCTTCTTCTCTCATTCTGTCTTTTTTTTTGCTTTTTTGTTGGTAAGTAAAAATATCTTTGATTTGGATTAGATCTTTTCTTTCCTGATCTTTTATACTCATCAGGCATTTCATTTTCTTCGATAACAACCACATCACTGTCATTGCTATTTGTGTATGAAGTAGGCAGATTAGTGTAATCTTTATTGTGATAGGAAATAGGTCTATTAAAAGGAATAAAGTCATTTGTAGCAGGAATATCATCACGTGTATATGCAGGATCACAACTTCCTTCACTAACTGATGATGATTTTTGTTGAATATTTGGTTCATGTTTGAAATCTAACCTAGGAGGAACATTTGATGTGTCTACTTGTATTTCGGAAATTCTACTTGTATTTGAAAAGTTTGAATTTGTTCTGTTATTGGAAGAATTATAACCCACTAAGTCAAAGTCATTTTCAATTTCTCGAAATCTTTGATAGTTGGGCCTATTATAACCTCTAGATGAAATGTTCCGTTCATAATTGGAATTAAAATTTCTATTCCCAGCTGAATTATAATCACGTTCAAATGAAGATGAATTTCCATCGAACATGTCTGAAGATTGCTGTCTGAGATGATTTCGATTAATTGTTGAAAAGTTTGAAACTGGCATAGTGTTGAAATTTGAATTGTTCTGAAAAGTTGAATTAGAATTTTGTTGATAATTATATATCAAGGGGTATGATGATTGTGAAGAATTTTGTTGTTGATGTACTGGTCTAATTTGGTTTTGAAACCTTGGCTGCCAGTTTGTATGAAATTGAGGAGCCATTGTATTTAATAAAACCGCTGAAGCCATTTGCATTACACTGCGAGCCATTGTTTGCAACTGGAATATCTGATTCACTGGAGTGCCCCTATTATTATTGGACCATGGATTCCATGGATTATAGTTTCTATTTCTATAATAATTTGAGTTATATCGTCCACGAAATGGTCTTGGATTTACGTAGGGCATTCGCTTCTGAGTTTCTGACTTCATTGATTCAATGTTTATCCTATAAAGAGGAAACTTTGGTCTAACACCTGGGGGTAGGAGCCTTTCATTGGGTCTCGCAATAACAACATTCCCATCTGAATCATTCAGTAAATGCAGAGTATCCAAAATATCTCTTCTGCTTTTTGATATCATTAATCTGTTATCTTCTTCTGGAACTAAATTTATTACATCTATTTCATTATAAAATTTGTCTAGCTCTTTCTCCAGATTTGGTATTCCATTAACTGATTTGTTATGAATTTTATCTACATCATATAAAAATTCATTAACTGTAACATAATTAACTCTTACAGTTGGTAAGTTAATTCTATCTTGATTTTGTGAAACTGGCTGCCTTTTCCAATTTACGATACTGCTGCTACTAGCACTACTAGTACCATTAATGCTATTACCATCACTCTCACTTCCACTTTCACTACTATTTTCTTCAACATTTTCTTGGGATGTTTCTATTGGCATATCATCATCACTATCATCAATTTGAATCACAGCGGGTTCTTTTTCTTCTAACTTTCTTTCACTAATTAATTTTTTATTTGGAAAAATTTCTTCAATTTCATTTTCAACTGAATTATCACTAATCCAGATTTCGTCCACTTGTGTAACACTAGAATTTTCTTTTCGTGTTTTTTGATTTAACACATATTTATCAAGATTTATTTGTTTCTCATATGCTGTCACAGTGATATCAGGATCATGGCGGAATACACGAAATCCTTGCCTAGATAGATGCACAAACACACGATACTCACTGAGTGAGCAACCCGTCTCTGAATTAATAAGAACTGAGTATCCTCGCTGAATACTCATTGGTACACCTTCGAACATTAACTCCAAACAATTCTGAAACAAAAAACATACATAAGTATGTTTACTAAACCTGTTATATTTTAATAATACTCTTGATATTTTACAATCTTATGATAAAGAATACAGTTTAACATTATACTGCAATAAATACCCTACTAACCAGGGCTTGAATACTCAGATTAATTCATCTGACAGATTAAATTAACTCTTTGAGTCACTTTTTTTTGTGGACAACCCATATTGCTGACCAGGTAGTTTTTAATGAAACTCCAATATCTAGCACCTGATTTTTAAAATTTTAACTGAATGTATTTCTCCACCCAAAGATATTTTAAAATCATTTTACTGACACACAAGTCCCATAACATTAACTACACAATTAATTTGTAAGGAATATTTAAAAACAAATTTACATAAAGAAAGTAAATCTTATAAATCTTTTTTTACACTTTTACTAAGGGTATAAACTGTTACAAATCTGGCCTTTTTCTTTAAATGAATTTATATATGCTGCATAACGGGACTAGACAAAGGAGGACCACTTCTAAGTATACCTGAGACACTCATCGATATAATTATGGACAGGAAAAATGGTAAAAAAACAAAACATTAAAAGCTACAAAACTAAAACTGCTAGGCAACCTGTCATATTTATGATTCTACTGTGAAAGAGAATAAGAATTTAAGATGTATATTTGAAAAAAAAGTTCTGGGCAAAACAAAATTTGAAATTCTAGGTGAGTACACAGCTAGATTATACAAAAGGTTTTCTACAAAATTTTTAAAAATCTAGAAATTTAATGAAAAAAAAAGTTTAAAACAGTTCAAAACTAGCATAAGCTATGAAATGATATTTAAAATAAAAGAATTGCTCGACCAAAACAGACAATAGTAAAATCAAAACCTTCTATTATCTGCCTAACATTTTCTCCATGAAACGAATCCAACATTAATCAATCTGTCCTCTTTAGCAATGGAAAGTCGAAATATCCATAGCCATTTAATAATGTTAATTAATGGTGCTAATTAACCAAATATCATCTTGGATTGAATGTAGTAATATTTGAAGTTGTTAAGAAATCGTCAAGGCCAAAATTATCTATTAGTGATATCTTAGATTCAAAAAAATCTACAGCTCTGAATGTTTATGAATACAAGAAATAATATTTGTATTTTTTCCAAGCAATGTAGTTTTATTTACCCAATAAAGGATCAGAAAGTGACCGAGTTGGTGAAAAGGTGTTACCACCAAAAGTAAATAGCTCATTTTTGAAAAATGAAAAAGGCAAGAAAACCCTAGCATAAAAAATGGTATTATCTACACGAGTATAGTCATAGAATGAAAAGGGACGTCACATACCATAAAAGTCTGGGCATAAAGTTTAGCTAAAGGGAATTATAACAAGTGAACAATTATAACTCAGGCTAAAGCTCTTGAAAATCCTCAAACTTCATAACATAATACCCAAAGAAATTATTTTATCAAGTGGTTTACTCGCAGCAATACCTGAGATGGAAACATCAGCAACCTGATAAAAACACACTCAGATGGTTACTGATGTTTCATAAAAGGATGAAAACATTAAAAAATCTTGATGTTCATAATGAACAACACTTCGACAGAATTAGGGACTAGTCAGCAATGAGAAGGAAGAAACCTTGTTTATAATTTCGTTTAGTTTTACTCAATGTCTAAACCTTTTGTCGTGTAGCTGTGTAGTACCAGTTGTATTGTTTTCTACTGCGTTATTATGTTTTGAACATAATTACCATACATTACAAAATTGAAGATTACACTGACAATTCTTTGTAAGCACTTTTAATAAACTATATCCCTATGAGTATTAGGCAATAAAATACCATCAATAGCGAAACAAGCAATTATGTGCTATTGCAATGAATTTATCCTGAATTTCCCAGGTGACATCATATCATTAGCAGCATTTTGTCACATTCATTTTATACCCGAGTCAAACATTATACAGTATTTTGGGCGGGTATTTATAGAAAATAGGAGCAATGAACAAAAAATTATAATTTATTTTTGAAGTTTAGAAACACGTGACTTGTTGTAAATAAAGGCACTAAGATTTGCTGATTGACAAAATCCTTGGCAATGCCTACTGAATCACTCAAACGTTCACCAGTTTTTAATGCCAGCTGTTAAAATGATTTTTGAAATTTAGTTTCCTTAGATAATAAATAAATTATGTTATAAAAAATCTTGTTTTAATTCAGTTATATATATATATATATATATATATATATATATATATATATATATATATATATATATATATATATATATATATATATATATATATATATATATAGAGAGAGAGAGAGAGAGAGAGAGAGAGAGAGAGATTTTTTGGACTAGGAGACTGACAGACTTACCTTGGTAACAGTCCACTCTGTAGTCTTGAAATATAAACACATAAAAGCACTTAAACAATGATATATTTCAACCACACAGTGGTCTTTGTCAATCGAAGAGAAAACACAAAAAGAAATATGAGAGAATGAAAAAAATCATTGTTTAAGTGCTTTTATGTGTTTCTATTTCAAGACTACAGAGTGGACTCTTACCAAGGTAAGTCTGTCAGTCTCCTAGTCCAAAAAATCTAAATAATCTTTACCAACCAAAACTAACCTAAAAATATATATATATATATATATATATATATATATATATATATATATATATATATTAAAACAACATAGGTTATTCAAATACAAGAATATTTATTAATTTATATTCAGAATATAAATATTCTTGTATTTGAATAACCTATGTTGTTTTAAATTAGTAAACAAGAAAACGTAATATATATATATATATATACATCTACCCGATAACCACTTTAGTAAATAAGTCATAGAACTGGTCTATACAAAAAGTGTTTGTAGTAGTTAAAAGATATACTTTTCAATCTTTAATTTTGTGAACACCAAAAAATATTTTTTTAAAATGTATTCAAAATTTATAAGAAAGGAAGAAACAAACAGTCTAAGTCATTCATAATCGAACAGTCAAGTGTACGCCAAGAACATGAAGCTAAAACTGTAAAATCTGGCACAAATCATTTAATTTCTCAATAAGAGGATAAATTTGGTTTGCTATGAAGGATGCTATAACAGTATTTTTTCCAGTTGATGTAAATTTATAATAAAAAATATTCTATAATATCAAGTAAAATTAAAATATCATTTCACCATTTCCATAAGAAATAATGCTTCTTCAGGATATAGCCAGTCAGCATTATCTTTATGATGGCCAAAGACATCCCAATGCTTGCCAGTCTTTTTTAGAATTTCAGCTTGGCAGATATCAGGTTTCCAGACTGCAGTTGACAAAGATCCCCTAAAATACATATGAGATTATTGTTTAAAGTACTCATAACTTAGGAATAAATAGTGCACAAATATATTACAGCTCTGTATAATCTGGGAGATATTGGGGCAGATCTGGTTTGTGAGTCCTTTTATGTGTTTTTCATAACATGTGTAAAATTATTTTCCTGTTTTGCCTACATAGAACTAGTTAGTCTATAAAAGCTAATGGAATTGTAAATGTGTTTGTGATATTAGGTTTGTGGTGTTTGTTGCGAGTGTTGTGTGGAGGAAGCTATTTTGTAATTATATTTACAAAATGTGTTGATTAGTTTATATATTTTTTGATGATCTATATTGTAGTGTTATATAATATTTAGGTTTGTAAAATGGGTTTCTGAGATTGGGTTGTTTTGTTTAATTTTCAGGTAGTAATATTGTTTACCAATCATTGAGGTTTTGTATCAATTGGCTCGCACTATGTTTTATAGTTTTTAATTGTGAGTGGTGTTCTGGTTTTTTAATGGGTTTTAATAGACAATAGATTATGGTATTGTCAACACTTCCATAACAAATAAAGTAAGTGCTATTTTAAGCAAGTGTGACACATTACTATATGTTAAAGTGTTTAGTGGAACAAAGTAGCTCAAGATGAAGATGGGATCAAATATTATTATATCGATTTATTGACAAGAGGAGATGAAATTGTAACTAAATATTTGTAAATAAATAACCATTTATTAGGTAAATGTGACTTGGCCAAGAAAAAAGATATAAGCACAGAAAAAACTGAAGTTGAACACTGATGAGTAACCTGTGATTTCCAAGCAATATAATGTAATAGTCATTACTCACCAATACAACTGTGCTTCAAATATTATATTAGACACATCAATGTTGTTATTCTGATAAATGTTTTCAGTTACTTCTCTGTTAGATATAATTAAACTAAGTAAAATAACAAGTATTTACTAAAGCTGCTGCCCGGAACTACATAACTTGGTACTTCAAAGATATGTCAGTATACTGGAACTAGTACAATCAAACAGACAGAGCAGATCTAACAGGTCATCTTTGAACACCATCACATTACTCGAAGGCTGGAGTAGTGTAGTGTCGGATTATTAAGGGACTGCTGAATTTTTTTTAAACGAAACACAAATTTTTAATAACTTAAAATTAGTACAACACAAACTGACAGCTGTTTAAAATGTCATGATGTTTTAAATTCTAGACTGTTATTTAACATGTAATTTAAAAGTATTATCTTCTGGTATAATAACCTTTATTAAATGAAAATAGAAAATGAAGTTTTAATTATAAATAGTTAACAATATTATCATAAATTAACAAAATTAGGACAATCAGGAATACAACTAAACTTCTATAGTGGAAACAAAATGGTATTTTAAAAATATATAAAATGGTGTCATAAAAAGTTGATAACAGTTAATGACCATGGAATTGTCACTTACCAACACTTTTAAACCTCCTCAAAGATCATATCTGCAAAAATACATTAATAAACTTATCACATGTAATAAGTACATGCTGCCGCAGCCGAGCCTTTACTCTCCATGTCAGGATGTTACCCCTGAGCACGCGTCCCCCCTCCTTATGAAACATAACCACATTCATGAGTTTTACACGATAGTTGTACATACTGATTTAAAGATAACTGATGCTGAAGGGCTGAGACGTGCCAATTCAACCACGGTCAAAGTATGATCCCACCCAACTTACCAGTTCTTGGTACCTGTGGTGTGTCGGGTGTGATCTGCCAGTGGATAAATCCTTGGACTATATTTAAAAACCAACCAAAATGCTCAATCATAAATATATGATTATATATTTTGCAATTTTGTTTACTAGTAAAATTAATGTACTAATTTGCTACTGCAAGAATACTATTTAAAAAATCTTTATTCTAGCTTGATTTGAATTATTGACTTTTGCTCTAGTTGATGGTTGAAAAATTTCAGAAATTTTATTTAGTTGATTAGGATAGTTATAATAATTTTAAACATCTTAACTTAATGAAATTGGAATTAAAATATAAAAGTAAAATCTTCTCTTCAAAATATGTTATAAAAATTTATCTCTTAATAAACGTTTGCTATGCTTCATAATTTTGACAAGTTATTATTTAATTTTAAATAAACATAATGTTCTAGGAATGCTGGCATGAAGTTCACCAATTAAATTGTTAACACTATTATTCAAAATTCTTTAACATTTGTAGTTATTTGACATTTTGGTTTTTTATACTTAAAATTACACACATAAAATGACCTACATATTTAAATACAAACTGATAATAATTTACACAAATTTGTTTTGTGTCCATTAATTTATTTCTAGAAGTATTAGGCGACATTACTTCCTAATCAATTTATTTTAATTTATATTCGTGCCCCCAAACATAAATCTGAATGATTACTCTTTTGCAATCTTATTTTTACAAAAACCAAATTTATATTAATTTCACTTCTACGGTTATTTGATCTTGGTTGCTCAACATATTTGATATGGACATAAAATAAGTTATATAAACTTTATAAGTGCGTATTAATTATGGTTTTTCTTTATGAACTTTTCATCCTATTACTTTGGTTAAATTTAATTAACCCATTACCTGCCAAATTTTAAAAACGAATTATTTCATTTTAAACACTTTCTAATGCCTTTAAGAATTTTAAAAAAAATATTTTTTTAAATTTAGCTGTTTTAGGCTTGTTTTAAATAAAAGTCCCAAATGGGAATCATGGCATATACATTAATATTTATTAGGAATATACTGTGATTGAATTTAATAAATACACAAAAATCTCAACCACAAACCTTCTTTATTTTTACCCTTATGTACATTTCAGTTACCACGTAACCATCTTCAGAGGGATAACATACAAAGACTAGACTCTGAAGATGGTTACTTGGTAACTGAAATGTACATAAGGATAAAATAAAGAAAATTTGTGGTTAAGAAGTTTTTGTGTATTTATTATGGCATATACAGGTAAAACAAATTTGAAGATGCAGTCGAGTCAAATAATTATTGTTTTACAAAGAAAACACTATATTTAACACATAAAAAGTGTATATTTTACAAAAAAAAGACTATATTTATAGGATAAAAGTTGTGTTAGTTCAAAGAGTCATTAAAGCCTCTCATGCAAAACCTAAAAACATTAAAGATAAACACCTGCATTAGACTTGGAGCATTGTTTTCTTACACTTGTCTTGCATACTCCACACTTTCTTTGCTTTTTGTTGATTGTTCTTTCAGTGTAATTTCTTGCAGAATCGAATCTTACATTTTCCAACACTTTTCTGTTATAAGGATTTGGTAAAACAGGTCTGCCAATGTTTTTTGGGATGGATAAAGAGGTCAGTGCTAGATACGTTCTAGCAATTGTTCTCCTGAAGTCTGTCCCTGACATTTTTTGCCCTGATATCCAAGAAAGAATGTGAGAATTGGCCCTTGTCATGTGAATAAGATCAGTGAATATAGGAAAGTACCATCTTTTAGCTTTGATTTTTATCCTGCACCTGCTTATGAACCAGTTTATCAACTCCACCCATGGACTTATTATAGGTAGCAATGAACTTTGCCTGAGATACTTTTATCTTCTCCTTACCAAGTTTTGACCAGACCAGCTAGTCACAGCTTACTGTGGTTCGATAAAACTTTTACATTGTTGTTATCTTTCCAAGTAATGGATAAAAGCTTGTTCTTTTCATCAAAACTTGTACCACGGTCCTCTTTTTTCACTTCTTTATCTGACTTGATAGGACTACTCGTACATTTTATTGTCTCGTACTGTCCCAGTGGCACAAATACTATTACTCTATCAGGCTTTTTATCAAGTCAAAACTTGTAAAAATGTTTGTCAATTTAAAAATATGATTTTGGGGAGTATCAGGTAGAAACTTGGACATAATAATGGATGAGCATACATAGATTGTTTTAGCATTGGGTAAATGTACTTTTCCTCTCTCAGAGTTCGGCAAGTTTCAAGCTCGTTTCTCCACAACATAATAACCACTGTTTCAAGCCAAATCTGATAGGTTTCCCACGTATAAATTGCTTCAAGACATGGTGGGCGTAGTAGCGAACCACTCAAGTTTGTAGAAAACAAGGTATAGTATCATGTAAAATATTTTCATCGATCTCCTCTAGGTCAGAGAGAGTTATCAACATTAACTGGCGGCAATAGAACAATATGTATTTTACTGTCATCATCAAGAGAATTCAAAAATTCTTTATCATTCATAAGTTATACTAGTTGGTTTAGGCTCAAGAACTCCCATTCAGCCATGCCTACAATCAGAATATAAAACGAAGTATGGGCCTAGGTAAAATACACTGGATATGCCATGATCCCCAAATGGGTATCACTATTAAAACGTCTATAGTTTGTAAATGTTGGTAAAAACAAGGAAACCGACCATGTTACTGGGTTATGGAAATGTTAACTACTGTCATATATCAAAGTGTAATGTCATAAAAAATGTTTACATACTGGAGAATATATAAAGAAAACACATAACCATATATGTAAGCTCCTTATGTGTATCAAGATGTGTAACTTAATACAAATACCACAAAATTACACCATTATTACCACTGTAATGCATGAACATAACCTCAATGATCCTCAATACAGGTGTTGAGCAATAACAAGCAAGTTCTTACGAACCTAACCTCACTGTCCTTTCCCTCGATGTCCTTCGGCTAACCCCTGTACACACCTCACCTCGATGACCATTCATCGTCCGCAAGAAAGTAATGGTTTATCCCTTGACTGCGAACCCTGGTTCAAGACCTGTATCTCAAGGAATAAACCTCTGAGTAACCAACCCCTGAATTTTTGTTACAAAAACCAATTACTTTCCTATAAGCCTTTTAAGTTTTTCGGGGTAATGAAATCTTCGAGAGACACTTTTGACTTTAAGACTATAACTGGATACCTAATGAATTTATTTTATCTCAAGTGAAAACAAACCTAATTGGAAAATATAAACTTTTTTATTTGTCTTTAGAATTTATTATTATTAGTTTATTTTACTTTACAGGATTTATCTTCTAAAGTTTTTCATTATATAATTTCATTTTTTTATTTTATTTTCTTTAAATAATAAATATTAATTTTTATTTTAATTTTGAATAAAAATAAAATTATTCCCTTATACTAAAAACGTTCCCTCTACACATCAAGTTCTTTGTTTACAAAAGCAGATAAACAGGCTGGCTTTGTACATTACACAACTTCCAGCTGATTCATTTAAAAAATGTTTTAAATACTTTAAAGATTTTGTATAAGGTGCAACATCTGCTACTTTGAGGAGGATTTGGCCATCTTGATGGTGCCTCTACAGAGCTAACTTAGTGCAAGATTTTCATACCTCTCATCAAACACCTATGACTAATGAGAGAAAAATCCAGCGCATAGATGAATAACTACTACCTCACTTTAAGCCTCAAGCAAATGGAATAAGTGAGAGCTCTTAAATAAAATCTATTCTTATGAACTAAAGTATCAGATTATTACTGTATCCTTTTATACAGTGCCGGCAAAAAGTTTAGCGACACCCCTACATTTATATGTTTTTGCTATTGTCCTAAAACTTTCTGCCAATCATATATTAGTAACTTATCAATGAATTAAGCATGAAAAGTTACGATTTTCCTGAAATTTTCATTCATTTATAAGTAAGGGTTGGCAAATTATAAATTTTTTTCCCATTTTAAAATTTGAGGAAACCCCTGTTTTTTTCTAATTAAAAATGTATAATAAAAAAAATACACATCTGATTAAAATGATACTTTGTACAAATGTTTAGCATAACATTTAGAATGTAAATATGCATTATTTATTATTTACAAAAAATCACCTCTCATTTGGTACCAGGTTAACTTTGCTTTAGATTTTCAGATTTTTCAGCATAAAATTCTCACATTTCAATAGCGAATATCTAGTGAACGGAGCCACTTAGAGCGGAACTGACTGTACCGTTGTGTTCCTCGCGTCATGGCAGGTCGGGGGTCATCGTTTCACAAGCATAGATGACATTAAAAGTGCATCTCTGAAAGAGCTCCAAGGTATCCCAAAAATCGAGTTCCAGAAGTGTTTTGAGAATTGGAAAAAGCACTGGCATAAGTGCATAATATCTAGTGGGGACTACTTTGAAGGGGACAATATCGATGTAGATGAATAAATAAATATTTTTTTCAAAAAACGAAAATTTCAGGTATTTTTTGAACACAGTGGTATATATATTTTGTAAAAATAAATTACATAGACATACATTAAACTTGGTTGTTGTGATCATCTATCTACCTCGAATTATCAACACTATTGTAATTGTTAAATTTATGCAAACTTTTTGCAGTTTTTTTCGTGCTGTTTGGGGTTTACTTATGCATGTGTTTTTTAAACTAATGAGCTCTTATATTCACTAATTTAGATATCTATCGATGCGTGCAACATATTTCTAATATAGCATGTAACTATATCACAGATATATTAAGATTCTAATCTCGACATACAGATTTGGGGCAGGTAGTAGAGATGTTGCCACTCATGTACTACAGCCAAGTAAAACAGACTATAAAGAAAAAATCCCAATACCGCTTACTTTAATAGAATAAAGTGGCAGTTTTTACATATTATCCAGACCCCACTTTCCACTCTTGTTTTATAGTTTTTACACCATGCAGATTTTCCTTCAGTATGGAATTGAAAATTAAAAGTAAAAGAGTTTCCTTTTTCTAAACTGTTTAAATTTTTATAATAACATTAAAAAATAGTAATTATAAATTTACAAAAAGAGATAATTAATGGAAAATTAATGTATTATTAAAATAAATATAACCAAAACTGGGCATTTTGCTTTTCTAGAAAATATTTATGAATAAAAATCATTAAAACAAAACAAATACAGTATATATATTTTTTTCTCAAAGATTTCATTGTACATATGACAATATGCGAAACATTTACATTTAACTTAACAAATCAACAACTTGCCAAACTCAAATTTAAGTAAGTTTATGAAAAACGTACTTATTAAAACATTTTTTTATCACATCAGGCACCCAAAATAAAGCTTAATGAATATTTAAATTTATTTAAATTACAAGTTTGATAAGTCATTAAATTGCTAAATTGTAATATAATTTTTTAATTCCATAATAAATGGAATTAATTATTATCAGAAACGTATTTAAACCTAATAATGACATTCCAATTATAGACAAAACATTTTTGGTTTAAGCTACTAACATGAAGAAGCTGATGAGTTTTATTAGATCAAGTAATTTTTAATTAAAATCCTATTATAGAACATCTAATTTTTGTTCTACCTTACTTTTTCTCAACTCTTTCCTCTTCAAGTAACAACTTTCTTTCATACAGTGCATTTTGAATCTGTTTGTTCTGCAGCCAACTGTTTGAGGGTTGAAATTCCTTAAGTCCAATCAGTGGCAATTCTCTTTCTAATTTCATATGGGCATTTACCAACTGCTCACCACTGTTTAAAAATAACAATAAATTATTAATGTGTAATGTCTATGATAATTATAATTACAAACTATTAATTTATGAGTAAACCCCTTTTACAGACTTTATTTTTGTTTGTGGCAATCAGATATTTTTGCTATTATTGGCAACTATTAAGATATGAAGCTTATTATAACTGTTTGTAAGATTATATCTGTCCCTTGATATGGAGATTCTAGGTTCCCGTACCTTAAGTAAGCAAACAAAGTCCATGTTAGGATCATTGAGTAGTGTCTACCAGTTACACCTTAAGTATGAAAAAAAAAAAATTAAAGTAGGGCAGGTTTACATCCCTGGTGTCTTTTTAATCAGGTCTTAAGAAGGTGTCTAGCTTTTTAATAATAATTATTATTTTACGATTTTCATAATTATTGATTTTGTGATTACTGACTAAACAAAAAATCAGTGGATATTCAACAAATTACAATGATTAAACACTTAATGAAATATAAACAGCATTCAAACTAGTATTCCATCTGATTTTTCACAGTTGTTAATAAGTTTCTTATGTAGTTTGATTTTATAATCTTAAAGTACAATTTGTCTAATCCATGGTAAAAAAAGATTAATTACACAGTAGCAAATGGAAAGTCACTATCAATAATTAATCCTCTCATATGTCTTTCAATGATTATCTCATCATCATTAGTAAGTATAACTACAGAAATTTTAAACAACTTAATAATTCACAATATCAAGAGCACAGTGGTACAATATATTACAATAAAAATATTGAAAAGAACCCCGATACCACAAAAATAATCAAAAATAACAAATAAGACAAGTTACTTAAGATTAAACCCTTATGTACATTTCGATGACCATGTCATCATCATCAGAGGGTCTAGTTACAAAACACAACTTGTGTGCTAGATTGTGTTTTGTAACTAGACCCTCTGATGATGATGACATGGTCATCGAAATGTACATAAGGGTTTAATCTTAAGTAACTTGTCTTATTTGTTATTTTTGATTATTTTTGTGGTATCGGGGTTCTTTTCAATATTTTTATTGTAACTTAATAATTCATTGAATAAATGATAAGCCAGAGTCAAAACTTTATTTATTTATTGCAACGTTTCCACAACTATTTCGTTGCCCTTATCAAGCCTGTAGTGCTTTGATAAACTAAATAAACATGAATAGCGACTTGATAATTCAGTTTTTAAGAGATAATTTAGAATGCATCTAATTATAATTACTGATTATAATATTTGTATCACTTAAACTTATTAAGACAATACACAATATCAAGAGCACAGTGGTACAATATATTACAATGAAAATAGTGGAAAGAACCCCAATACCACAAAAATGATCAAAAATAACAAATAAAACAAGTTACTTTAGATTAAACCCTTATGTACATTTCGATGGCCATGTCATCATGATCAGAGGGTCTTATTACAAAATTACAATCTAGCAAACAAGAAGTTACATCACTTCTAGTTTGTAACTTTTTGTTTGCTAGATTATAATTATGTAATAAGACCCTCTGATGATGATGACATGGTCATAGAAATGTACATAAGGGTTTAATCTTAAGTAACTTGTTTTATTTGTTATTTTTTATTATTTTTGTGGTATTGGGGTTCTTTCCAATATTTTCATTGTAATATTATTAAGACAGAATAAATTATTGAATATGAGTTGATATCATTAATTATATAAATGCATAATAACTTTTCTTACAACCTAAGCTCAAATTTTGGTAAATAAAATACAGTAAAATCTTTTTAATTATTTTTTCAAGGATCTACATAAAAGGATTTTATTAAACAGGACTACATATTAAACAAACGGATATATTATACAGGAATAAATTTAGTCATAAATAAACTGTTAATTATTCACAAGTTACTAATAGAAATACAGACATTATTACTATAGCACTGTAATTATTATACATTAACATCCGCCAACGTGGTTTTATACCCAGTTAAAATCATATCGTTAAAATACAGAAGTTACCGTAGCTTCAGAATTTGGCAGGATTGTATTTTCTGTTACAAATTTTATCTGTGGTTAATGCTTTTGGAACAGTTGTGTATTTTTTATCTCTTAACATGAAATGTCTCCAAACAGCTTTCGATAGATTCCAAGCATTCTTATAGGTTCCTAAGTTACTGAGCATCCCCTGAGTTGCTTCAATCTGGTCTAAGTGACTGACTGTGTTTACAAACTTCAGTTTGAAAAACGTTATCTGTGACTCAATATTTTAATCAAGGTCAAGAAGAAACCTAGACAGTTCAATATGAATATAGAGAGACCTGAATTTAAAGAGACTTGAAAATGGTAAAGTGCAAAACATGGTAATTTTTGGCTTAAATGTTGGGTAGACAGCTGTAATTGGATATAAGAACAAGAAAACAGAAACTGAATCTTAGTGTCTAAAAAAATGTATAAGAAATCTCGTAAAGAAAGAAAAAATTATGAGGTGTGCAGATTATGAGAAAGTTAGTGAGGCTTTATATCAGTGGTTTTGGATTCAAAAGAAACATGGAATGACTAGATAGGTCCCCTATATTAAAATAGAAAGTCCTATAATTTTATAAAGAATTAGAAGGGAAGGGTGAATTCATAACAAGCAAAAAACTGGTTTGATTATTAGCAACACAAATTTGGGATGAAAAAAAATTTTGTGTTTGTGATGAAAAATTATCGACAGACTCTGACAATATACACGATTTCAAAACAAATCTCCCTACCTTTATTGAAAAAAATGGCCTTAGAGTATCAAAGATTTACAAATATGATGGAAAAGGCTTAATTATGTTGCCAATTGAAAATTTAGTTTTCCATAGTAAACAAAATTTACTTGGTTAAAAAGTAAACAGCAGGTTACTATTATCACTTGGCGCTATAGTACAGAACCTGAAATAAAACTATATGTATGAATACAAATACTGTATAAAAATAAATAAATACTTTCCACCGGAAATTTTGTTAAGACAGCTCTTTGATAATTCTGATAAAAACCAGTCTCTTTGCCAGATGATGAACCTGACAAAAACGTTGATGAAATTGTAGAAGAAGACATAACAGGTGAATCTGAAAATGGCAAAAAAAGACTAATTTGTTAAAAAATGCCGCTAAAAGTCCACCAGGAAGCTGTTAAAGTGCAGTTTTACAATGGAAAAAAACTTTTTTTTAGTAAAAAAAACAAAAAATGCTGTAGTATACTGAACCAGGAAAGCAAGGGAGAACAGCAAAAAGAAACATAATTCTCATGGGAGAATGTTCACGCTACACTAGTGATGATTAGTAAGCTTAGAAATGAACGATGATTAATTGTTTTTTCAACAAAGACTGTGAGGTTCTGCTAGAACCTGTTGTGTTATAAAACCAATATTGTTTTTCATTCACTAATTCTTAGGATTATATATCTGAATAAAAATATTCTTTATTTTCACAAAATATTATAATTAATTTCATATTCTTGTATGCAGGGCTAACCATCTGAATAAAAAATGTTTATGTTTAGACGTTGAATTACTTTATTACAGAAAAATAACTCGCAAATCCCTTGATGAAAACAGTGGTCTAGTATACATTGCTCACAAGTTTTAACTATTCAAAATATTTTTAGAAATATGACGATTAGAAAATTAAAATTGTACAATAATGATGTCTAAAATTATGTACAATGCATTTATATAGTATTTAATTGTGAAGAGACCCAAATATAAAATCGTAAACCGTTTAAATGTTAAAGGCTATTTGTGCGGAATAAACCTCTGCAAGCGTCCTCTCCTGTTTGAAACTTTATGCGCCCTCTCCAAGGTTAAAGTAATTTTCTTCTGAATTTTGTTAGTTTGTGATAAATTTTCAGTATTAGTTCTGTATTATATATTTAAGTGTCTTATATGTATATAGTATGAGGATTAGGTTAAAAAAATAACATATGAAATCGTAAAATTTGCAGTCATTAACAGTATTTTCTGTCAATTGATCTTAATGGTCTGAAAAGCTTGATAACCCCAAAACTATTGTCTATAATATAGACAACGAAATTTTTAACAAATTAGCAGTTTTTATTAGGACCTGTGTTTCCCTAGGCACGCTGAAAATGTTTTTACTTCCAATATTTCCCCAATCCCATATATAGACACTTAAAATTTCCCCAAACACTATGAAATATATAGATAGAGGATTACCAGCTTACATAAATTCTATATTATTACCAATATAGTAATAATTTTGCAATAGACCTATTCACCTATATACACTACAAATTAGAAAGTAATATAATACAGTATTTTTAAAAACCGATAGACTTAACATATAGGATACCTAGATATTTGTTAAGGAAAATAATGTGATAGATCATGTTAACCTAATTTTAATTTTATTTATTAAATAAGGAAATCAGTTTTTAGAAACAAAGAAATAAGCAAATAGAGTGTGTGTTTTATTACATTATCTGACAAATTATGTAGTTATTAAGAAACTTAAATCAGTAATCAGCCATTGTCATTGTGAATTGAATATTTTTCATAGCCTCATATGTCTTGAATCACTGTGAGACTTTTTTAATCTTAGTACAAATATAAAGAAACAATCAAAAACAATGTCTGTGTTTTTAACTGACTTCAAAAAAGGAGGAGGTTCTATATTCAACCTGTTTTTTCTGTTTGTTCCATGATAACTTTGAAGTATTCAACCAAAGAAGTGATTTTACTTGCAAATAAAAGAAGAAACCTTCCCGGTGGTCCCATTATAGTTACATCCCAATCCACCTTATTTGGGGACAGTAATACGCTATTTTAAAAAAATTTTATACTATTTTGGAGTGTAAATTGTTTAATTTTTTTAAAATATGGATTATGAATTGTAAAATAATTAATACGCAAAATAATTATTCGCAACCAACTTCTAAAAAAGAGGAGTATGTTTTTCTCTGTTTGTTCCAAGATAACTTTGGAAATATTAAATTGATAAAAGTGATTTTTCTTGCAAACGAAAGAGTAAATCTCCCTGGTGGTCCCATTATAGTAACATCCCAATTTGTCTAATTTGGAAACAATAACACACTATTAAAATTTTTTTTAAAATTTTTGAAGGTAAAATTTTAAAAAAATTTTAAAACAAGGATTATGAATTATAAGACAATTAAGCGAATTGTGTGTGTCAATTATTTTAACAACGATCAAGTGATATGATTTAGAGGGGTACACATATCAGAAATTTGTGTGGATAAATAGTGGCATTTTTGCCAACATAATCAACGACATGAAATGAAATTTGATTATAATTTAAATAGAAATTAAAGATCTTAGAAATTAGAAATAAATTTGTTCTAAAAAATAACAGATCCGACTTCAAAAAAAAGAACCTGATTATAAAATTTTTACTTACTAAAAAGAAAAAAACAATTTTTCAAAAACAATAACATAATTTATCATAAGCTTATTACCTACAAAATTTTGATGTCAGCGCCACAAACATGCCTGCTATTTACTAACCCATCAAATCTATTCTGAACATTTCATAAACAATCAACTTTTCGATTGCTTGGTTTCCCATGACTAATTATAGCGAACCATAGAGTCTTCTCATGAAACAAAAATTTTGTATATTCGATATTATGATAAAATGCGGGACGATTATTGATCTTTGCTCTCGGTAAAAACCAACCAATATGTGATTATATATTTATGGTTCAGATATAGAGATTACGGACAATTCAACCTTCTTTGATTGATTTACACAGAATGTGATTACTGTAGATGCTTATAAATACAAGAGATATTTCCTTAATGCTTTTGTATCATAAATATAATAAATTTCTTATACTGTATCTATAAAATAAGTGTATGAAAGAAATGATTGAATAGCCTGTGTGTATCATAGTTTGTTAATCTACATGCCAAGGAGCTCCAATATCATGTTAGATTACTTTATTTGTTATGTTCAGTATGTTAAATATAAGTCCAGATATGAAATTCGGCGCCGACTGCAAAATTTTGTAAGCGGTAATAAGCTTATGATAAATTATGTTTTCGTTATCGGAAAATTATTGTTTGCTTTTTAGTAAGTAAAAATTTTATATTCGGGTTCTTTTTTTTAAGTCGGTTCTGTTTTTCTTAAAATTTTATTACTTTATTCTTACAAATGATTAGTTATTAGGAAACTTCAATTGGCCATGATCTTTTTGAATAGTGTCAATAACTTTTGATGTTCTATACACCTGGTGTCTGCTTTTAGAAAAATATCACTCCATGTGTCAGCTTGTTTGTTCATCCCCCTAGCAACACAAGCATGTGCGTAGCCTCCTTGATTTGGACAGTGAGGAACTTGTTAGTTTTTACGTTAGGTGTAATCTTGCATTCGAGTGGACCTGAGCAGCTCCTTGTTGCTGAATCGATAATACAATACGCTACTATAGTTACAAGAAAACAATAACAGACAACTACATACGAATTCTAACCTATTGCTTTGTTTGTTAAACGAGTTTTGGTATGTTTTGAATTTTCTTCTATTCAGAAACAGTTTATAATTTCTTCCATTACAAAAACAATTTTAAAAAATTGCATTAACTATTTCCTCAAAAATTTCTCTCGATTTTCCCCGATCTTAAATCACCGAATTGGGTGGGGGAAATCATGAGTGATACTCAGTGATACGAAAAAATTATTACAACTTTCACTCTAGCTCCAAAAAATTATAAATTTTGGAAAATTGAAATTCCCCCCATACGTGGTGATAATAGTACTAGTAAAAATGCAAATTCCCCACTCCCAATACAATGCATATAAAATTAATCAAAAACATGTCCTGAAGTTATATTGATAATGATTGTTACTACCACGGAATGTTAATTTTATATACCTATGAAGTATCTAGTCAGGATATAGATTTGGTTGTAATTTTATACATTTAACCAAATGTATACATGTAAGGCTAAAATAGAGATCACGTGACATCACCTGGCAAAAAGTGTTACTCCATGAAAGTAGACGTCTAATTAGGTAATGTTGTGTAAATTTACAACCAAATCTATCCTGACTGGACACTCTACATGTATATTTTATTATAGGTCTAGAGTAATGTAAATAATTCCAACCATATCCATCCTAACTGGAGACTTTATAGGTTATAGATATATTTAAATATGTATAAGTAGTATAGCGCAGCGTTGATACGCAGATGTAGTACTTCATACTACTATGCACTGAATTTTTTACCCAACTTAAATTTGATAAAATGGTATTTATTTCCCTTCGTAATTTTTTTTTGTACCTCTGATGACTTTCTGCGTCGGCCGGTATAATTCTTTTTGGAAAATTGTACCTTTGGATGAAGAAAGTCCTTAAAATATAATAACAAATGCATTAAAGACTATTGATTTGGTATAAAATTAAATCTCATTAGGACACTCCTGTTTGTAATGATATATCCCACATAATATTTTGGAGATCAGAAGATCTGCTCAATAGATGGTTATATTGTACTAAAAGTTCTGTGTAAGAGGTTTCTTTTCTTATAAGTTATGATTTTATAATTGTAAATTATAAAAAGTGGATTGTTTTCATGCACAAAAGATTACCTAGTCTCTGATTCTGTGGAATGGCAAGCAACGAATAAAAGGGTTCCTTCTTTATATAACCTTCAATGTTGACGGTGTTATTGTCATAATTAACCTGACCCAGTAAACATTGTAGCCAAAGAGGGGAATAGTAGCAGCTCAGAAGCAGTAGTTCACTTATTTTCCATTCACAATATTGACTTATTCCAGTAATAGTACTCCCACCCCTCCCACCATTCCCTTTTGGCACAATGTTTACTTTAGCTCCTACAAGCTCATATATTATCCATGCGGAATCTCTACTCAGCCTAGTAATAATGATACATGTCTGATCAATAACAATCACACCATGACAGTTATGATAAACATTAAAATATTTTTAAGAAGGATGACAGTGCACTTTATGCTTACAAAACTGTCCACGCTTACAGGGTTGCAGTATATGTAATGAATAAATAAATAAATAAATAAATAAATATATATATATATATATATATATATATATATATATATATATATACATAATTTAAATAGTGCTCTGTTTCAAAAGATAAGAGTTCAATTTAGTACAATCATAACTGTTTCATATGTATTGCAATTATCCAGCTAAAATGTGATTGAAAAAAATTTACCTTCCAATGCAATAAAAAAAAATATATCGATATAGCTTCAGGATAATTTTATGAGTGTATGTTTTTATATATATATATATGTCTAATCAGTTCCCAAATGTAAATAACTAATATTACGGTAATGGAGCCAAGTAAACATACTGGTTTAACTACACCGATGGTTTATTTTATATGGCAAGTTAACACTTTACTTTTTTTATAACCAAATCTATCTTAGATAGATACTTTGTATCTATATTATAACATAGATACATGGTAAAATGTAATTTATAGTTAACGAGTTCAGTTACAACAAAACCATTAGTTTATACTGTTGGTAATTATTCCGAGTAATTATCACCAAGAGTTATTCCTGGTAAGTATCCAGTCAGGATAGATTTGGTTATAATTATATTCAATTTTACTATATAACTATATTGAAATATACATACAAAGTAATCGGTCAGGATAGATTTGCTTATAGTTTTATACAACATTACTATATACCTACATTAAAATATACCTATGAAGTATCAAGACAGGATAGATTTGGTTATAATTTAATAAAAAGAGATAGTGATTCTGAATAAAATTATTACCAAATCTAACCAGACTGGATACTTTGTAGGTAAATTTTAATGTAGGTATATAGTAATGTATAAAATTACAGATCTAGACGTAGTGCAGCGCGCTGTAGCAACTGCGCACTCGGTTCACGCTATAGGCCTACATGTTATTACAATCTAACATTTAAAATATGAAATAAAGTAACTTTCACAAAAATACATAAAAATGTAGGGAACGTACATATGTAAAAACGTGAAAATACATAAGAAAAGTAAAAACAAATTCACGAAAATAGCATTAGTCGTACGTCAATAAAGGTTAGTTTATTTTATGTTTTTAAAGTATATTTTTAAAAAACGGCGTCAGCGACAAAAAATAATGTTGGATTCGTGTCTAGGACGTAAAAATACATAAGGAAAGTAAAAAACATTCACGAAAATAGCGGTAGTCGCACGTCGGAATAATTACCATACTGTTTATTGTTGTGCATTTGTTAATTTAGGTTGTATTCATTTTTTTAAAATTTAACCATTATTTAAAATTTGTGAGATTTTTTCTCTAATAAAAATTTGCATCACAATGCAAGATAGATGTCACTCACAAAATCTTGTATTATAAATTTTTGCATTGCTGTACCTATAGCATGAAGACCAATTTACAAAAACGACCTGTTAGCTAGGAAATATAACATTGTTTTTCTAAGAAAACCTAACCTCTACTACACTTTGTAGCTAAATTGTAATATAAAGTTACATTTTGATGCAGTATAACATTGTGCTCTGTTTTATATAGAAACCTTGAGTATAATTGTGTGTAGAGTAAGGTTATTTTTTCCATATTATTAGTGAGGACTACAATTTATCTTAATGTTTTTTGTAACAAAATTTACACTAACAACTAGTTATGTAAAAACATAACACAGTATTGTATAAAGATTAAGATTAACTTCTTATCAAATAAGGTAAAAAACATTACACCTAATTTCCGAGATTTATTAGACACTAAAAAGCTTTTACTGTATTATAAATTCGCATTTTCGAAATTAGTACACGTTATTGAGATAACAATAAATTCTAATAATAATACTTGCCTTAACATTGACATCCTTAATTATATTATATTATTATTTCACTATAATCAATATCTGTCTGTAGTGTAATCAATATTGGCGTCTGTAACATTTGCTAAATCTTAAGATAAATTAAAAGTGATACTATTCATATTTCAATTAATGCAAACTTGCAAAACAATCCATACTAAATACAATATAAATAACCAGTTCCATCTTACTAATACAGATGGACAAATGGAGAATCGAGAATCAATTTCATTAAACTACTGTTCAAGAAGAACAGACGATTCCTAAAACTGAACTGAAGTTCCCGGTACACCTGCATAGTAACTGACCCAGAAGGTGAAGCATGTAAGGCAAAAACTGCCTTTTGATTGGTCGTGTAGCTCCTCTGTACATGAAATATCTGTAAGCTATTTGTTAGACTTACCTTGCCATTAGTTACAATAACACGTGTTCCGTGTTTTATGTTTAATTTTATATCGTGTGCTGTGTATAATAAACTTATTATTATCTTGAACTATTTTGTGTTTTCTACTTTTTCTCTTGTCAAAATTATTATGAATTGCCTACCACCAAATTATCATTATAAAATAATGGAGGAAAGAATTCTTCGAATGTATGGTTTAAATACAAATATTATAATATTTTGGCATGAATTATTTTGGACTCAATTTTTAACTAGGTATATTAATATAAACATTTCATATCCGGTAGGTGCAGGGATTTTGGATATTTTACCTTAGAGTGCTCCAAATTCAACGAAATTTCGTAAACAGGCGCAATTTGATGTCCTTAAGCAAATTTCAAAATTAGTTAACCCCATTTCTAACATTTTTTAGTATTTGAGGCCCATGTAAGTTATTTGAGGCTTGCATGTCTGAGGCCGAAATATTTTTTTCTAAATGCTCTACGAATTTGACAGTTGTTGTTGGTGGAGTGGGAGGAGTTCCATCAAAAGGCAGTATTTGCCTTACATTGCTTCGCCTTCAGGTACAGTTAATATGCGGTACCTGACCTACATTAGTGCCATCCGTCCTTGTGCGGAATGAATTTAACAGTGAACAGATCAAAAATCAGTGAAAGGGGAAACGGTGCCTTTAGTGTTTTTTTTTTGTTGAATCATTACTAATCATTTTGTTGAATCATTAATAATACTAGTTTACTTCAAATTAAAGTGTTTATGATACAGTACTTGGACTCAAACTGCGTAGTGGAAATAGTAAGACGTCCCGATATGGAAGACGAAAATTAGCTCTTGTGGCGAACGGACGGTTTTTACCGGAGATCCAGGAAGAGGATTCGAAGATGCTGGTCCGTGCCTAAGCCAAAAATCTAGCTCAAGATGGAAGTGGAGATGGTCTGTGGTCGATCGTCCGTGAATTCGAATTTAAAAATGTTCACAATGTAATGAATTAGAAATAGTGTTAAAGGCGGCCCTAAAACTGATCATTAACGAATGCTAAAAGATTCCAGACTCCAAGAAAACCATGGGAGAAGAGGAGTAATCACAGAGTAAATTTTTGGGACAAGTCTGAACTTTAATAACAAATTAACCATTTATTAAATTCAGTAAATTTTGTAAAATTATAGATTCAGATTTCTTTAAATAAAAATGTAATATAATTACTTTATTACTATTAGTTGAAAAAATTTATAAGCAAATGATTTTTTTAAAACAGAAATATAAATGTTGGTAATTAAATTAAAAAATTTCAAATATAAAATGCTAGTTCTAAAATTTCAAGATGAAAGTTACATAAGTTATAACAAGCTATAGCAAGTTAAAGTTTAAAAAAGTTAGGTCAAGAAATATTTAAAGTGATAAGTAAAATAATTTATTTTAACTCAACAAAAGTAATAGAATAAGAAATTCAGAGAGAAAATTATTAATAAATGATTAAGTACTTCATTTGATATAACTTATTTGATGTCCATATAACATATACTAAACAGCAAGGATTAAATAACTGTAAATATGAAAATCATATAAATTTGGTATTGAAACCTTTAAGATTTATGTTTAGGACCACAATATAAATTAAAAATAAAGTCATTATGAAGAAATGTCGCCTTTTACTTCTAGAAATAATTTTATGGACATAGAATAAAATCAATGAATTTGTATAAATTATTCTCATGTTGTATTTAAATATGTGTGTAATTTTATGTCTAAAAAGCCACAATGTTCTCAAATGACTACAAATGTTAGAGAATTTTTAATATAATATTAACAATGCAATTGATAAACTTTATGCAAGGATTATGTGAACTTTATGAACCATTCAAGTTTATTTCATGTTAAATAAGTGCTTAAATAATTATTTCAAATATCTTTAATTGTTTTGAAATTTTTTTCATTTATTTTATATAAAAATATTTCGATTATACAAATACACATTTTCCTATTATTTTACACCTATATTCAACCCAAGCTTTAAAAGTTCACAAAGACCTTCTTGTACCCACATTGAACACTCGCCTACTACTCCTAAAGCCTTAGCTCAGTGACTAGCGTTGCGGACTAACAATACTATAACGTAAACAAGAAGGACCACAAAATCAACCTCCAACACCTAGGTCACACAAAATGGACTACTCAACCTATTAAACTATTAAAGCGGTGGCTGTCCTTTGTGATGGGTGTCAATAATCATGGTTTCTGATTGCTGGGATAAAGTGTCTCTACTATTGTCTAGATTTAAAAGTCATGTTTTAGTAATATTCCATGTAAAATGTTAGTTTAAAATAATCATTTATTGCAATTAAAAAATGAACTATCTTTTATATCAGAAATTTTATCACATTAAATAAAAATTTCAGCTTTTATTTAGGTGTTACATAAAGATCAGTATACAAAACTTTGGTCTTTTGCCTTAGTCAAATAGAACAAACAAAGAATTAGTTGCTTATTTACCAACCTAATTATAGAACTGTTGCTACCAACTTCTGAACAGAAGTGGTAATACCAGGGACATTGCAGGTTTATCAGAGCTTGATTACATTCTTTTTAAATTCTTCTTGTAACTCTTATTGCATATTACTGTTGCTACATGCTTCACAATACACATTATGTGAAAATGTTTAATTTTGTCATACATATTTTACTATTAATTTTTATTACTATTATTACTCTATAATTAGTAATTACATCTTTAGAAAACATAATTCAACATTAAAGAGAAACACAGACAATATTTCGAGAATGAATTGCCAAATCTTTTGATTATTTATAACTAGGGATAACTCCGATTTCGATTCTTAAGTCAATTCTCGAACATGATATTCTTTAATAATGAATTTAGTTAAGAAGTTAGTCATATGATAAAGCCTTTTAAAAGTTCCGTTTTAATGTAATGGGTTATACAAAGCGTTCAGACCCGATTTATGAATAGGAATTTCTGACAAACATATCGGATAAAAGTAATGATTCATTTAAAATTACAAATATGAACTTCAGTTCACAATTACAATATAACTTCAGTAATAGTCATTTCAATTTATATAACTGGAAAAATTCGAACTACATTTTATACTCGTATGTGTTTTGTTTTTACATCTATGAAGCGGTAGCGGAGAAGTAGGGGCCAGAGACAAGGAGTAAGAGTCGAGGCCTTCTGAGTGAGAGTGAGATCGCCGAGCGAGATGAGTGGCGACAAACAGACCAGAAATGGTTCCAATCGTCTTCGTTGTTGCGTCATAAATAATATTAATATTTTCTCTTGAAAAGGTTTTTCGGATAGTGTATTTATATTAGCATGATTTGATCTGTGATCTGCCATTAACCTTAAACTGCTATTAACAGACATTAAATAAAGTTCAAGCAAATAATATTTTAGTCATCTCAAATCAGCTGATTACCTTTATCGCTTAATTCATTCAAAGAAATTAATACTTAAATAAGACTGAGTCGATAATTATTTATTTTTCCCATAATTACACCACATACTAGTGACAGACGTAAGCAATCGTTCAGCCCACGAAAAGTAATGGGAACCCCCTTTAACAAAATGCGTATCAAACCGATTTTTAAGATGCAATGCAAATATGTTTACTTATTAAAATGCTAATACAATAGGCTATAGCGCTATACAATTTTAGCATGGTTTGTTGTAATACCAAAGTCGTAGAAGTTCTTTACTGATTGGCATAGAAATCTACAACTGAGATTAGGCCGTGCCTCCTTACTCCCAGTATTGCCGAAGAAAGAGTGTCTTTTTGGTAATACCGAGAGTAAGGTGGCTTAATTCTCAGTTTTAGATTTCTTTGTCAAATTTGTATAGAACTTGTCATAAAAACATACTACAGGAGTCCCTTGCTATTAGCCGGGTTCGGTATTCACAGTTTCGCTTATTCTCAGATGGCAAAATTACATGATATCCTGTTAATACGTATCGTATTAAAAAAAGACAATATAGTTACTGTGCAGGGTATAGAATAATGTGTTCTCGTCTTATTTATTTTTACAGTACTGTAGTTGTTAGTCACAAAGAAATCTTAATATTCTCCAAACATCTATTATACTGGAAACTACTAGGTCTATTACTCAAAAGAAAGGCATTCCTCATTTATAACAAGTAGGTAGCATTATCGTCACTAACAAACAACGATGAGTTAATCTGACGCCCACATCCAACTCCATACATGAGTTTAGCATCAATTCTGTTTACGAACTGCTAATTTAATAGTTTTCGAAATCCAAACATCGTTAATCGTATCCAGTGGGCGTATCTAACTCGGATTTTGTTTTCTCAAACAGGTGTCACATTCGCTTGTCGTGTCTGGTAGTTTTGGAAACGTCACGTCTGCTTGTGGAATTGTTTACTGAATTTTTTTTTTTAGTTTTATCTTTTACCTTAAATTGTTTATCCAAGTCATGATGTCATCAAAGATTGATAGAGACAAGAAAAGGTAAAACAACTTTATGCGATTGATTAAGGGGACTGACCTTTTAGATAAATTGAAATATGGTGAAACCATAGCATTTGTTGCAAAGCATTTTAGCATTAACAAATCAACTGTGCGTTACGTAAAGGAAAATGAAGAAAATATAAGGAGTGCCAGAGAAGCGACTTATCAATCGGCAGAAGTTATCTCTGTGCGTCGCGACAAAAACATTGAAGAAATGGAAAAAGCTTTGAATGTGTAGAAAGCAGTTCAATCACAAAAATGGATGCCTCTGAGTTCAATTTGTATTAGTGAAAAAGCTAGGACTTTGTATGAACATTTAGTTCAAAACGGTAATAAACGTACCGATAGTCGATCATTTTTAGCAAGTAAAGGCTGGTTTGACAAGTTCAAGAGACGTTTTTCTCTTCTCAATTTGAAAATAGCAGGAGAATCAGCATCAGTGGACCACGAACCGGCCAATTGATTTCCAACACATTATAGAAATCTTATTTTGGAAAAATGCTACACAGTTGATCAAGTTTTTAATTCGGATGAGACCGTACTGTTTTGGAAAAGAATGCTTTCACGAACGTTTTAACCAACGATGAGAAATCTGCTCAGGTTTTAAGGTCGCAATGGATCGTTTGACTGTTCTAGTCTGCTATAGTGCTAGGGACTGATATTGTCTCAATAGCACATATAATTGAATGTGAAGAATTTTAAGATATTAACAGTGAACATGTCGACAATCTATTAAAAAGTACAAACCAAGATTTGACGTAGAAAGAGCTGGAAGAACTTATTACCGAACCTGTGCCTATCTTGGGTAACGGAGACGATGAAATTGTAAAAATCTGTCGCCGAAGTTGACATTAAAATCTGTCGGTAAAATGTATGATTAGGGAAAACGCAGCAGCCGTTACTAAAATTGATCGCTATTTAGAATGGGTATTCAAATTTAATCTAGAGCTGGAAGAATCACTATCATCATGCCATACAAAGAAGTGTGTAAAGAACTAGAAAAAAAATTGTCTAGAACGTGAAATAATAATTAAAAAAAATCAAATTAACAATGTTTAAAACCTTTTTTTGGCTAAAAGTTGTTTAAAATTTAGTGGATAGTGTTTAACAATAAAGTATATAATAACTGTATAAAACAACTGTGGCGTAATGTTTAATTTAAATAAATGAAACCTCTATACCTCAAATGACTTTTTCTTTTATTTAAAACCTTATGTACATTTCAATTGCATAGCAATTATCCTCAGAGGTAATTTACAATTGCTATGCAATTGAAATGTACATAAGGTTTTAAATAAAAGAAAAAGTCATTTGTGGTATAGAGGTTTCATTTATTTAAACTAAATAAAGTATACTTTCGTCTCTCTCTCTATCTCTCTCTCTGTGTGTGTGTGTGTGAAGGCACATATTTAATAGAATTTTTGTGTTTTCGGATTGAAAGACTTAAATAAATAAATAAAATATGTATGTAATTACGTAGTACGTAAATATACCATACTGTGTTACAAGTGTGAAGTGTAACTTTAATTAATATTCACTTTTTTGAGGTGGAATGTAACCCTCCCTTTTCCATATATAGTTGGTTTCAGTATTCCCGTTACGTTCACCCCCAGTGAATAACGAGTGATCACTGTACTTTAGTATAAGTATGCTATATTAGGATAATATTTATGCACATATACTATTTAATTTATACTTTCTTGGTATAAGATCGCTTTATACCAAATTAGTATAGTTTTTTAATACTTAAATAGTAATGTTTTTTTTTCAGTGTAGTAGCAGTGTGCAGCACTGCCGATTGCAGCGTGTTGGTAGCCATTAGGTGCGCACGGCCGGAGGTTACTATGTTGTTTCCATTTCCATAACCGCTTGATTTTTTAATTTTGATGTGGCAGTTAGGACCCCATGGGCCACTGCCGCACATGTTTTTTAGAGTTAAAAAACAAGAATTAGAATCGGCACTGTAATCAATGGATTATCGTGTATCAACTATTACTCGATACCGTTAGAATAGACGAATCAAGAATCGGAATTGGGCCATTCCCATTTAAAACTATATTATTTGATGAGTAGCCTACGTATAAGGTACTTACTTACTTTACTTTATCCAACGCCTGCCCTTGGTAACTCGACCATTTGGCATCGTGCAGACCAGTAGAGCTTGGAGAGTCTGGTTTTTGGGTCGCTATTGTATGCTTCGAGCTGTGGGCAGGCAGGAAGGTGGTCTCCATCCATCTTTCCTGTTTGGCACAAGGGGCACCGATCCGTGTCCACCAACCCAATGCGATGAAGGTGCGCCTGAAGGTAGTCGTGTCCCGTGGTTAGACGGAACAGCGCAACACTGATAGGTCGAGGCAGGTTTTTTGGAATGGGGTTGGTGCAAAGTTCTTGCCATCTCTTTCCAACAGCCAGGTTTTCTTGTGATTTTTTCAAGTACGTCTTAGCTGCTGCGTGGATCCTGGTGTAAGCAGAGCCCAGTGATATTTTGATTTGTGGCTGTGGTAGACGGCACCCACTCTTGGCGAGGTTGTCAGCTATTTCGTTCCCTGTTGTGCCAACGTGGCTGGGAATCCACTGGAGCGCAATTCTGAAGCCTGCCTCTTGACATAGTTGCATTTTTTCTCTGCACGACACTGTCAAGGTGCAGTCAGTTGGTGTGTTAGAGGAAACTGCCAAAATCGCTGACTGTGAATCAATCAGGAATAAAACCTGCCGCGGCGAAAGTCGCATGACGCATGATGCTGCTTCTCCTATGGCCACAACCTCACCATCAAAACTGCTGCAGCAGAGGCCCACAGCTACCGAGCCCTGAAATAATTTTGAAAAATATCCTGCTCCAGTTTCTCCACTTGAAGGGTTTGAAGATCCATCTGTGTAAATATGAAGCCAGTCACTTTCAGGGAATCGTTCGTTGATGGTCATTAATGTTGCTTTCCTGAGTTCAATATCCATAGCCTGTGACTTTGGTTTCACCTGGTCAACAAGGTTTAGATAAACTGGAGGTAGGTTGTCAAAGACTCGATTGTGTTGATTTAATGGGGCAGCTTCTGCATGAAGGAAAAGGGTTATATTTTTGTTCCAGCTGTAGAGCTTTGATTACTGGAGTAATCTGAGTTCTGAGGCGGGAAGTGGCAGCTTTATATGTTTCCCAAAACTTTCTATTTGTTCTTTTATTTTTTTCCCAGAATTTTAGGAGACATTTGTCTCTTCTGACTTCCAAGGGTTCCAGTCCTGTTTGGATCTCCATAGCTAGTATTGGAGCCTGCACGTGGTGCCCCCTGCTCTCGACTGAACGATCAACAGTCTGCGCTATACTCGAGCAGACCACAAGAGCAATAAAGATAAAGATAAACTAGCTACATATAAGGTAGAATGGTGTGAAACATACATTGATTTTTAACTGCTTTGCACTTAAGATGTTTCCTTTACTGTAAAAAATATTGTTATAAACAAAAAGTTATTTCTTGTGGTCCTAATATTTATAAATTTTTGTATACTATGAAAATATATTTGATAATTATGTTACAGTGTTTTGTTTAAGAGAAAGTACTAAAAACAAAACAAAAAATACTGATATTTCAGAACTTAGTGGTCATTCAACTGGGTTATATTGCTAAAAATAACCCTAGTATTGGTGTTATTAAATAGCAGTCATTGTAGTCAAGTCATGAAGGGTAAATATATGGTATAAATAGGGCTAATATTCATTAGCTCTATACGGTATAGAGCCCTGAATTTATATGGCATAGGATGAGAACTAGAATCTAGAATGACTCTACTAGAATTGGCCTTGTATCAACATGTTTCTGCTAGCTTAGAATAAAATGCCCTGATTTGTTTCCTGTATGTGTACAAGTACAGTATACACTCTTTCTTGAATGCATTTCACCCTTCTCCACTTTTCCTACATCCTCTAAACACGGATGCCATACAAAACATTAAGTCAGTAAATTCAGTCACATTGGAGATTTTGTACAGAAAGTATGTAACTGTATGTGCCATAAGGTCATTTATTATTACAGTGTGTAGTTGTTATCAAGTATAGAGTGGTGTGTTTTTAGTCTTATAAGATGAGGGGGATAAAAAGAACTGATTTATCCGTTAATGGTCATTGAAAATTTTGAAGTTTTGCGATGAAAATTCACATCTGAGAAATCAAAAGCAAATCGCCGCCGATCTGAAAATTCCGAGTTCCTCATTAAGAACAATTTCAAAAAGAGAAAGGGTTAGAAGAAAACAGTGCAAGATGAAACGAAAAGAAAGAAAATACTGACTGGGAGGTATGAAAAATTGGAAAAAGTTTTGTTACAATGTTTTTATTAAGCTCATAGTTACATCTGCAGACGAATGGGGCATTGCTTACTGAAAAAGCATGAAAGAGCTTCAAATTATTAACTGTACTGTATCCAGGGGATGGATTGACCGATTGATAACAGGATATGACCTTCTATATCGTCAGATCAGTGGAGAATCAAAGTCAGTAGATGAGGAAGATGTTTCTCCTTACAAAGAAATCGTATTACCACAGTTCCTGGAGGATTATTCCCTGTTAAGTGTTTTTAATGCTGATGAGTTTGGACTTTATTTTAACTTATGCCAGATAAGTCGCTTGTTTATAAGGATAAATGCCACGGTGGAAAACTAAGTAAAGAAAGACTTTCGGTACTAGTGTGCGCAAATGCAATGGCTAGGAAAAACTTAAATTGTTGGTCGTGGGAAAGTCGAAGTCATCGTGATGTATCAAGAGCATTCACTCATTCCTTGCGATTACACTGTACAGCTTCGTGAATGGATGACAGGAGAAAAATCAGTTTTCTAGATAAAACAGCTCAATACGATTTTCAAAGATTCTTCTGCTTATCAATAACTGTCCAGCACATAAAAATTGTTTATCTATCCCCCGAACGGCACAGGTAAGCTTCAAATCATGGATCAGGTGATAATAAAGTTTGTAGAGCAGCATGGTAAAGCGACTAATGCAAACATGTTATGTGCCATGGAACAAAATAATCAGTAATATCCTGTAAACATTATGGATGCTATTATGTTGCTTCGGCGTTAAATGGAGTCCGTGCTGAAATCATTAAAAACGGTTTCATAAAAGCGGGTGTTAAATGATTTCAGTATGAACTGACATTGGAATGTATTGACAATAATGTTGAGGAAGTTATATTTGATAACTTTCTCGACTATGTATTTGTCGATTATACCGTGACATGTGAGGTAAAAATAGTACAGGAAATTTTGAAAGTCATTATTAAGTAGCTTCCACTACAAATGATGGTAGTGAGAATGATGATTGATAATGAAGAAGACGAACCTGTAACACCAATAATACCTGCTGCAGCATTTAGTGTACTACCTAATGAGAGACGATACATTGTTAGCGCCCCCTGAATTTCAGACGACGAAACGCTATCGAAAAGATTGGTCAAGTGCAAACATTGATTTTAAATTCTTCTTCAAAACAATTGAAACAAATGAGATAAAAATTATTTTAAAGAAAATATAAACACTAGAAAAATGCCCACTGTATACAGTAGTAATGTCATAATGTACAGTATGTAATTTATGGTTTAACAATAATTTCTGCGTTACATCATTTGTCTTTCATTATTTCAAGATTTTTGTTTAAAATTGTTTTGGTGAATTTGTGGGAATAATACAGTATAATGGTGAGTAGATACAGTATTCTGTTGTTGGTATTACAGTATTTTCTATTCTTGTATATGACGTTTTCCCATTTAAGACGCTACTGTTAAATGAGGTCCCTTGAAACCCCTATTAAGCGGTTTTACTGTATATATATATATATATATATATATATATATATATGAAGTTAATATATTACTATTGTAAGTAATTTTTCCACCATTAAGTGCAATAATTTTACCTTGAGTGATGAGGCACCTTTCGGTCAATTGACCATTGTCGAATCACTGATGTTTTTCTGTTGTAGATGTTCGGTCTGTGAAGTTGGTGTTTGTTGACGTTACGCGCACTTTTTCTTGATCAGTGTGTATGATGTTTCTATATAGTATGTCTTCTGTATATGTTGTTTGTAGATTCATTAAATTGTTATGTAAACAATGGATAACGTTAAATATATATATATATATATATATATATATATATATATATATATATATATATGCGAGTATATATACTCGCATAAATACCAAGTAAGATTCTTGTTTAAGTACATAAGTGAAAGTGATAAAGTATACAAGAAAACAGTGTTGCATAATCTACAAATATATATATATATATATATATACACACACACACATACAAGAAGAAAAGGTAAACAATTAGCAACATGTCAAGCTCTTGGACCGTACTACATGCAGCTTGGACAGTAGCATTTTCTTAGCACGCAGATGAAAATTTGTGCAAAATATCTTTGGTAGGAGAAAGAAATGCTCTGATTGCAGAAAACACAATGTAGATGCGGTCAATATTAGTCAGCTATAATGAGGAGATCCATTGGTGAAAAAGTCATGACGAGAGGGTAAAAATGTAACTCATGAGGAACTAGGGGAGGAGAAGCAAACGTCAATATCAGGGATGTGGAAGAAATGATCATGTTACTTTGAGTAGAAACTTTAATTTAGGTAGAGTAGAGAAACAAAAAGTTTATAAAACTATAAGAAAGTGAATCATATGTAGTGATAGTAATTTTATGGAGATTTCAGGTGAAGGAAGAGATAAGTTTGGTTGAAAGAAGTGAGAGGAGAATAGAAATTTTAGTGAAACGTGCTTATTTGGGACAGTTTACAAAAAACTAAATTGATTAAAGGCGATTTATTACCAAGAGGTTAAAAGTTTTCATGTTGTGAATATGAACATATTTCAGGTACACAAAATGTCAGTTATCAATACTGGAGTGAAATAATTGTCAAGTATATTCAGTGGAAATTAAACTTACTTACATTAGCCTTAGAAAATGGCACATGTTACCTAAAGGTTAAAATCACTGTTTGGCAAATTACTGAGCAAAATTTGTCTTATAAATAAATGTTGACCACACTCTGGATCTTTTGTCAATTCAACAGGATTGACTAATGCCACTGAAGGAAGAAAGGATGCAAGAGATTTTTACAACTGCTATATTCTCAAAATAGTTAAAAGAGAAGGGTGCTTCTGAAATTGATGAAAAGGTCAACATTCATCTCTAATAAATGTTTATTAGTGATTCATATTACAAACCTCTGCTTCTGCTTTGCTAAATATTCTACATTGATTTTTTTCTGAAATGATCCATATAAAAATGCAAAAAATGTCTATCAATATTAAGGAAGACACTAATAAAGCCAGTATATATAATCCTTTACTCATAAAGTTTAAACACTTTTGCAGTTTTTTTCTACTAGTGTGATGCAGCAGAAGTTTAGTAATGGTTTATTTTATTTTTCTGTAATTATATAGACAGGTCATGTTACAGATATATATTTATATATATTCAGTTAACCACATTTTGAGATTGAGAGAGAACCTATTAATCATTTCCTATTTATCTTTGTTGGTTTTTGTAAATTCATAAAAGGTTTTTATGTATTGCTATTGTTAAATTAGTCAAGTTTTGTGTTATTTTATACTTTATTAAGAAGTTGTAATTTTTAATTATTGGAACGTTGGCTGGTGCGTAAATTTCAAGAGGGTAGTTAATGGTAATTGATAAGAGGTTTAGGAATGTTTTTGTGTCACATTTTGATTATTTATTTAATTATTTTATAGATTTTATTCTCATGGAACATCACATTTTATAGTGTGCTTTTAATAATTTAATTTGTTACACTTTTAAAAAATGTTTTAACTTGCCTATAGTAGCACTTACTTTGCTTGTTGAGGACGGCCGTTTCGGGAGATGTGTCCCTTTGTCAACTCAGACCGTAACATTTTTTAAAAGTGTAAGTGATTACTAGTAGCTCATGCGAAGATGGAATCAACAAATTTAATTTGTTTATTTATGTTGTTTGTAATGTTAATTTATTAGCATTAAAAACTTAAATGTATATATTTTAATGTTATTTTAATTTTATAATAATTTTTTATTTGAATTTCTTACACATAAGTAGTTAATTCTGTCTATTGTACTTGTAGGCCTGAATGAAGACAACAATATCGTTGTTGAAACGTTGGCAAAGTTTAAGGTATAAATTAAAACTCTGAATCAACTGTATTTTTATTCAACCAAATATTGTTTGTGAGTGTAGACATCATCATAATTATTCTACAGTTGTCATACAACAATGGTATCATCTCCTTTTATCTCACACGAATGTATTTTCAACTATGGCTGATAAGAAAATTTGAGCTTTTCTCAACACTCCTTTGTAGTTCTTTGTTAGGTTCAGAAGAACATTTGTTTTTGTTTGTATTTGTCTATCAGTATTAGAGTTATTGAAAAAAAAATTCAACCACATTTTCAAACAACACACGCGGGGGGTGAAGACAGCATGCCATTATTGGGATTCATTTCACTAATGGGATGATGACCAGTAGTCATCCTAGAAAACAAGGCCAGAGCACTCTGACGTCACAGCCGTGTGATGTATTAGCCTTGAGGCTGAAGAATCTGCTACCATATACCATATGGGTACAGTAATGGCCGTTTTGATGTTTTTATTGTTCTATAACATTTCTTTGTGTAAGATAAATCATTATATCTATGTTGTTAAGTTGTTGTGTATATATCTAAGTTGTGCACTTTGTTTCAAGTATAAAACGATTTTAAATCTACAGTGTTTTGTTGGTTTTAGTGTAAGGCATCGGTAAGGAAACGCTCACATGAACTTCAGCAGCAAAACTGCGCATCTGAAATCGGCTGTTGTAGGTACAAAGGTAGTGGGAAGATGGATGCGCGCGAGCCGCTCATTTGTCAGATACAGAAATTTTTGAAATGGAGCGTCGTCATTTTGAGAAAGTTTAAGTAATCTAGGGTTAATAAAATATTTACTTATGATTTATTAACATTTGTTGATTCCATCTTCGCGTGAGCTATTAGTAATCACTTACACTTTTTTAAAAAATGTTTTAACTTGCCTATAGTAGCACTTACTTTGTTTGTTGAGGACGGCCGTTTCGGGAGATGTGTCCCTTTGTCAACTCAGACCGTAACGGGTTGAGTTACGGTCTGAGTTGACAAAAGGACACATCTCCCGAAACGGCCGTCCTCAACAAACAAAGTAAGTGCTACTATAGGCAAGTTAAAACATTTTAAAAAAAAGTGTAATATGATTTATTCAGTGAGTTCAAGATGATTAAAACAAGCAACTTTAATTTAATTTCATTCTTGGTGAAAATGTGGTGTTACTGTGAGAAAGCTGTTGATAATTTGAGTTGAAATGAGAACACATTTCCATAATGTCCTTAATATTAGTAAAAGTATTATGTTGAAGGTTTTGCATTTGAAAGGGCAATATTTAGTAGCCTAAGTTTAAGATAGAGACGTAGTAAAACAAAGTAACAATTTTAGTTTGAATACTAACTCAATATAGTTTAATATTATAACTATAATTGTAATATTTGTGGATTTTTTTGTCCATAGTAATCAGCAAAACGTTTATGTTTTGGGTTTCCTAACATATAGTTTAAATATACTTATGTAAAGTTTAAAGACATATAATATTTATGATTGCACAAAGCGATGTCGATGTAAGTGGGGAGCAGGTTTTAAAGGCATACTAAAAACTGGAGTAATGTGTATTTGTTCGTTTACAATGTGTTATTTTGCGTTTTGGTATATTTGTAAATTCCATATTTCTTTAGTATATTGAGATATGGTCCTTTTTTGTTGATATTGAGATTTCTAAGGTTATTTTTGATGTCTGATTAAATGTTGGTCTGTTTTTATTATGTATTTAGCAAAGATTAGTTGGTGTCATATTCTCTTGCTAACAGCATTATAAAAACAGGCCTCACTTATATGGACATCAACCATAATCTTGAAATTTTCCAAGTCAACAAAAAGGGACCACATCTCAACACATTAGAGCATATGCAATTTACAAACATTAAAAAAACCTAATAAATGAATAAGTATATATCACATACACTTTTATTACATTAGAGATAACCTGATTTTATGAATGCTGCTGATAGCATACTCAATGTTCTCTTGTGACTTACCTAGACACTAATGAAGACCACTTGGTGCCATTGGAAATATGATGTCTCAGATAGTTATTAATAAGTTTATTAAAAACTATAAGTTGTTCAATTGTCAGGTTTAAACATAATATACTTATATCAAGCTGCTGAAGGAAGAATTAAATTATTTAAAACAAAATGTACAAACATAATTGTGAAAAATATAAATATTTTTTATTTTAATGAACAAAGTGGTTATTTACAAATTATCTGTCCATTATCTTTTACACAGTACTCTATAAATATATGTATCATTATTTAAAAACACAATAGAAACAGTATGAACATTTAATTAGTATCAAGTGAACATGCCAAAGTATAACATTCTTTTATTTAATTGAAGTAAAATGTAAATAAATGTATTTAAATATTGTATCGACCCTTCCATTTTTATGATCACAACGGCTTATTATTATTAACATTCACTATAATTTGAATATACAAATAATTTTAACCATAAGACTGGCATTGGTGTATGTATGTATATATATATATATATATATATATATATATATATATATATATATATATATTCTTGTGTATTAATAAAGAACTAAGTCAAAATACAAATACAAGAAGAATTATAATTGAATTTACAATTCAAAGCTTTTGGTTGGCTAACAGTACCAACATCATCAGGAATATTAAACCAAATGTTTAATATTCCTGATGATGTTGGTACTGTAATGGCGATTTAATGTAAAATCATGGTCATCTGCAGATGTTTTTATTAATATAAGTTTAAAAAAATTAATTACAATTTTAACATCTTAATAACACTGGCCAAAAAAACTCTTAAAATTTTGTTACATAAATTCTAAAATTTACAGTTTGTAAAAAAATGTATTCTACATATTATTGGTTTTCTAAAAATAATTTAAAAATTCAAATATTAGGATTCAAATTTCTCAACTCCAAATTCATAAAACAACTCTGATCAAAAAAGAGATGATGATATATAAAGCTTTGTTGAACTTTGACATTTCATAGTAATAAATTATAATTTTAATAACAGAACAACATTAAAATAATAAAAATATACACAAAATTATTTTAAACTATCAAAAATTAGAAAATATTTGTTATTTCATTTAATAAATCTTTAACCCTAGAATACTGATGTCTAAATTTTGTCACACGATTCCTTATGTATTGTATTAAATTTGACTACTCCAATTTCTTTTTTTTATTTGCCAAAATAATGTTTTTTTTTATTACATGTTTTAAACATTGTAATATTCCATACTTCTTTAGCGCTTAGAAACATATATAGTAGCTACTACTATTTGAAATAAAACTAATAATTGTGATGACTACGTTTTAATTAAATAGTGAAACAAAAATGTTTGAAAAAGTCTTTTAAAAATAATGTTAAACACATTTTATTTAATCACTTTAACTTTAGTATATGACTATTGAACTTTAAATTTTGTAAATTTGTAAAAACTTACTAAGACAGAGCGTTTACAAAATTTAAAGTTTGGATAGTGATAAACTAAAGTTAAAGTGATTAATTAAGTTTAACTTTAACTTTAGTTAAGTGGAACATTTTAGTAACCACAGATCTGATTTGGAAGAAGACGGTCGTGAAGTATATATGTAAACAGAGGAAATAATGCATCCAGTCTTTATTTATTTATGTAACTGTTGACCTTTAACTGTGCTATGTGGATTGTTGAATTTAGGTATAAATAATACCCAAATAATGTTCCGCATACACACTGATAACATGTTGATCAGAAAAACTTTTATTACTCAACTAGGGAAACAATAGCTCCTCATCTATTTTGACGAGAAATACATCTGTCAACACTCTTGAAATAGAAGATAAGAGGCAACACTGGAATTGAATCAACTACTCATCAAGTGAGACCTGCTGATGAGAAGGTTTGCTATAAATACTGTCCTGTAAGAAAAAACCGATTCATCCAGATCGGTTACAGCGAATGTGGCAACACAGTATGCAAGAAGCACACTACTGCAGTCACAATGTTTGTGGTGAATAACAAACTTTATGAATGGACACAGATGAGCAAATATACTAGAAAACGGTTTTTATTCGTAGCATTGTGGTATATATCGAAAAAATAATCAAGAGTATGTTTAAAAATTTATTGTTTAGTATACGTATTACTAGTTTTGTTATAAGTGATTTATTTTAGTAGAAGCATTAATTGTAACATTATATTTACAATTAGTAGCTTTTATTAACATGTTTAAAATATCCTAAGCTATCTTTGGTGATTGGATTTATTAAAACTTATCGCATAAAACGGAAGCAAGAGTAAAAGACATATGTTAGATTGAACCTAACACTGGACCAATGGCGTGATTTCTTTTAGCGCAACCGATGGCGGGTTAATAAAGCCTATCAATAATGATATAAATACCTATAAACTTTACATAAATAATAATTTTTACAAACAAACCTACAGAACAAATGCTAAAAACCAGCTAAACTGAAATCACAGACTTCAAATTTAGCCTAATAACAAAACCAACAATCAGATGAAAAAGCAAAATAAATAAAGGCAGCATTAAAAGCCTACTAATTATCAAATTTAAGGTGTATTTGTATACAGAAAGCAATTGTTCTGTATCTTTGTCATTATTGATATCATTGTTAATAATATGTATGAAACACATCTCAGAAAACAAATTTTTTTGTTAATAATTATGTTGAAATCATGCAAAACAAATTCAAATCTAGGAATTGAATTTCATTTTTATGTTTAATAATCATAACTTTCAATTTAGGTTTAGTTTGTTCTATGTACAAACGGCTGTAGTTACAAAAAAACCTTGTATACAATATTCTGCTTCTTTATCATATTTACAATAGCTTTATTATTAATACTCCAAATAATAGTTTTCAAGTTGTACAATCAATAACAATAGTTATGCCAAGTAAATTTGATATCATAAGATTTTAACAAATTAATTAAATAAAAATACAGTCTTTAAAAAACGGAAGGACAATTGATTTTATTAATAAAGTTATTGTTATTATTATTAAACAAAATTCATTATGAAAGTTTTTATTAAAAATATAATTATTGTTATTTTATTTATTTTTATTTATTAAAGTAACTAAGACCACATTTTCATTTCACATTTATGAAAAGTGAAGAGACTTAATAGCTTTAACCACTAGAATGTCTATTATACTTTTTTTTATATGTTTAGAATGATGTGAAAAGTAATTAATGTTAACCTGTAAATGTTTTCTTCCTATACCAATTAGTAATAATATAATTGTCATTATCCTTTACAACCAATAATTTAAAAAAATAACGCCCTGTTTCAACACAAAATTTAAAATTTTTTTCATATTATTACACAAATCAACTACTTTATGAACTTTATTTTTAGAATTGATAGTAAAAATGTTATCCCCAAGCTGTCATTATAAACTAAAATTTACTTCTAACCTCTCAAATATTCTACTATAAACTTCTATTTCTAGATTGTTTATGACAATATTGACCAATATATGTTACATTTTTTAGATCCCACAGAACTTATAACTTGTTTGTAAAATCTATTATTAAACCGAAAGTATGTAAACTTAATGAATCCTTTTATTAAATAATAATGTCTTTTTTTAACTATTAACCAATAAATATACAGGAATACGTGTGAATAAAGATGTAGGAAGAAGGGATATTGAAGAATACTCTTTATGAGCCAAAAAGAAAATCTTTGGGGATGTACAAAATTTTACACCCTCAATTTTAGATATATCAGACAAATCTGGTATTAGACAAGCTTCCTAAGTACATCCTTTACATAACTTTCCAAGAAAGACTTAGGTCCATTTATATTAGATACTATAACTCTTACATGTAAATTATCCTCATGAATATTGTTCTGCACTTGACATTTGGCAAGGCAGTATTAACAATACTTACAAATTAAATTTATTGTAATCTTCAGAATAACACAAAAGTTGACACTTATTAATAAACTTCAATTAGTTTTATTACATGATTTTTAAATTTTAAAAACGGATTTTATACAATGATTTATTACACAAAACCTTTACTATGTCTACAACTAGGGTTGGGACATCGAAAAAATATCGATATTCGATATTATCAATTAAACTACCAGTGAATATCAATATCTAGATATTATCGTTAAAACCAATCGATATATTGGTATCAGTACAAAATAATTTTAGAAAATTCCCATTTATTAAAAAGGGAAATGTTAGTAAGAAAATTAAAATTAGTAACCAAATGACAAAACAAATTTATCGATTGATTTATTTTTAAAATACATTTTTAGGGAATTGAGAATAAAAATTTACACTTTTAAATATATACATTTTCTTTGTTATCTTTACAAAGTTAAAATTATTTTCCCCAAAATTCTCTTCCCAGAGAGCCCAAGAATATCACCATATAAGCATGATTGGGTTTAGTCTGCTTCTTTCTGTCAATAAAACCTGGTCAGCTTTCGAAAATAGCCTCTGCTGGAAAGGATGTTCCAACCACTATCAGATATTTTCCAGCCAATTGATGTAGTAACGAGTTTGGTGGTGGAATATTCTTCCAAATCTTGAATCAATTGTCCCCTAGACATCCTTACCTGTCTGATTGCCTACCATTGTGTATTCCCAACTCATATCTCGAACAATGTCGAAAGTTGAAACCCCTTGCCACTGTGCAATAGAAGTCATTCTTTCTGGGTAACTTCTATCCTACATAATTAGTATGCAAGTATGATACATGGAAAATGTACTTGGTATACTTAAAATCAAGGTTAAACCTATTTATACAAAATTTTTCATTATCAAAAATTTCAAAATACAACCTCTCTTAGACCTTTGATTTTCAACAGTTTGTTGTTTTAACGTCAAGATAAAGCTTAAAATAATTTTTAGTTCTTTTATATCTCAAGTGTAAAAATATTACCTTGAAATATTGATGTTTCCAATAAATCTGATATGAGAATATCAATTAAAAATATCGCCAATAAATCTCTGATATATCAATATATCGCTTTTCGATGTCCCAAACTTATTTACAACATAGCCGTCTTTATAAATACTGACAGTAACACATCCTTTATCTGATTTCGTAATCAAAATGTCCTTTTTGTTAAAGAACTTATAAATATTTCGTCATATTTTAATTTTACACTCGGAATAATTATAAGTAATTATTAGAATAACTAGGTGAAAACTAATAACTATCTTGCTGATATGTTTTGAAAGAGTCGTTTCATTTACAAAGCTAACTCATTACTGATGGCGATTGCATAAGTTTGCAAATGTATGATTTATAAGTGTGGAGGGGTGAGGGACAAGGAGGTTGTGCACTATGTATTGAAAAAGCGTTTAAGATTCGAAATGTGTGTGTGGTTATTCAAGATATGTTGTTTTTGTAATTTTTAATTTTTCTGTAATGGTGAATTGTTTGCTATAATTAAGTATGAAAAGAATATTTTAGTCTGGATGTATGTGTTTATGTGTTTTCTATATTTGTTACATAGCTGGACTTCAGATTTATGTTTTTTATGGAGTTGATGTGTTCTTTGTATCTTGTGTTGAATGATCTACCTGTTTTGCCATTGTTTGACAGAATGACGCATACACCACACAATTCCACCATAGCGTCATTCGACATAAAAAACCTATACACACATGTATCTATTGAACAAACACTTCAATACTAGAAAACATACTCACAACAAACAAATCTTCACAAAAACGTCATCCAAGTAATCATCACACTCACCAAACTCATCAAAATACAAAATTCCATCACATATCAACACAAATTCTACACACATAACAGTGGCCTGCCAATGGGATCCTCCGTCTCAAGTATCATGGTTGAAACTTTCCTTCACCACATCGTACAACAATACATCCTACATAACAACAAATACACGGGCAAAATAATATACTGCTATAGATATGTAAATGACATTTTAATAATATATAACAGCAACAAATGGCAATTCAAACACTACATAATTACATCAATAATATTCACCAAAACCGAACATTTACCCTTGAAGGCAGTAGCTAAATTAATTTCCTGACCTTACATTGACCAAACACATTCCAAATTATATAGAAAACTGACAACCAGTAATACCGCCATAGACATATCTAATCACCCCAGACAACACAAATATGCTGCATTTAACGATATGTTACACCATTTAATCAAGGAATCTAATAATACAAAATATATCTCTCAATAAAACTACTACGGACATACACTAATAGATAACATACTCAAGAAAATTAAACATAAAGAACACCACCAAACAGTTACACTGAAAAGCCACACAAAATTAATAAATATATCTTTATCACTTACCACAAGAAACACAGACAAAATTGCTTCCATCTTCAAGAAACTAAATTATCAAATATGATACAAAACAACGAACATTAAAAAAATGCACGTACAAACCTTTCAATAATAAACAGACAAATACAATCTATCCGGTGTGTTTAAAATAACAAGTAACAACTGCTCCAGCTTCTACATTGGCTAAACCGCTAAACACAAAATACAAAGAACACACTGATGACATAAAAAAACATAAATCTGAAATCCAGCTACACAACACATATTCAAAACACCCAACACATATAAACAAACATCAATACTAAGTTGAATGCTCTTCCCATACTGTCATACTAAAAAGAAATTTGAAATATACAAACATCACACAACAAATCTTAAATGGCTACACTTACTTCGAACCTAGCCCCCTTTCTATAGTTTACATAGTTCACAATCACCCTATCCCACCCCCCTCCACAGCCATAAATTATACTCTTGCAACCTTGTACAATCGTCATCAGTAGCTGGTTATGAATGAAGACAATGGCTTCGTGAATGGAATGACTGTTAGGAAGTAATTCAATAGTTTTTACTTAGTTACTCAAAAAATTACTTATAATTTATTCAGTGAATTCAAGATGATGATTAGAATAAACAACACTTAATAATTAAACATATTTTAAAAATTATATTTATTAAAAAATGAACTATGAGTGCCAATAAATTTATTCCGAATCACATTATTGCCCGTGGGAAAATGTGGAATCGAATTTTCACAAGCTTTTAAAAATTTAATATGATTACTTGTTACACTTTTGATATTACTTGCAACCAGACATTTTGTTAACTAAAGGTTGTTAAATTGTTAACTTACACTTGGAGGAAATGTTTTCGTCTTACGGCTTCTTCAGCCTATTTTTGTCGCTGAGATTGCTGCAGCTGTGCTTCTTTGGTACCAATTTTTGAAAGTTAGAAGTGATGTGATCAAAGAGTATGTGTGATCTGTGTCGTGTTTTTTCATTTAGAATGTCATTTTTATGTATATTGCTATGTCTGTATATTTCATATTGCTCTAGTGTGTTTAATTTATAGCCTTTGTTGCATGTATGGAGGATGCTCATGTTATTTTCCATACTATTGTATGAGTGTTTAGTGTCCATGAGGTGATTTGCGAAGGTGGATTCAATAATAATGTGCTTTTGTGTTTTTTATATCTTTTGGCAAAAGATCTGCCTGTTTGTCCAGTATAGAACTTATTGCAGTTGTTGTATTGTAGTTTGTATACTCCTGGGTTGGTATATGTATGTGTTGGTATTGTTATTAATGCTGTGTCTGATAGCCATTTGGCTTTTATTTGTTGTTCTGTAAAACGAAAACATTTCCTCCAAGTGTAAGTTAACAATTTAACAACCTTAGTTAAAACAAAACTGGTTGCAAGTAATAGTAAAAGTATAATAAGTAATTAACAACCAGCTCGTCATGAACAGCAACAAGATTTTGATATTTAATATGATTGTTACTAGATAATATATTACACTAACTAAACCAACTTCCCAAACATAAAATTTTGGCAAATCAATGTTAGTAGAACCTTCAATCAAATCATAATTGGGTGTTCAAAGAAATACTACCGTTATCAATGAAGATTCTTATTAACACATGCAAAAGAAATAATGCATATTTTAGTAATAAAATTTATAAAAAATAACTTCCTTCATTTTATCTAGATTAACTTCAAAAATAAATTTTTATATATTGCTTTTATTAATTTTAATATTGTTGTAATATTACAATTATATTTTATATGTTATTTGTAGTTTTGAGAAGGACGCCAAATATTGTTTGTGTGTTCAATAAAGCTTTTCCTTTTATCGTCTACCAAGTCGAGTCTTTTATGATAATGAATTCAAAGATATGGGTAAATACGAAAAATTTAACACTTTATAAATTCAATTTGTAGCAAAATTTGTTTTAGAGATTAAAGAATCTTTTAAAATATTGGTTTTTAAAAAAGTTTCTTTTTGTGTTTTTATCAAAATAAATGATTTAGGTCAAAAACACAAACAGTTATAATGGGCAAGATTTTCATTAGAAAAAATGGGAGTTTAATCTTCAAAAGTCAACTGATTATTGTAAACTGTATCAACCATTAAATTAGATTCTATCACTTTTTCATCCTGTTTGTAATTTTTTTATAAATATAAATAACACAATACAAGAAAATTTACTTTCTTACAATAGACAAAACACTAACAAGCCCTTTTGCAGTACCAATTTTTAGTCAAAAGATCTCAGCAATAAAATGTAAAACAACATTGAAGTAAAATGAAAGAGGAAAATGAAAATGGACTAATACCTAATGTAAAAAAAAAAGTTTCCGACACAGAGATGTAACAATCAACAGCATAGAAATGAGCTTTCTGGATCTACACAACAACTGAAAAATAACTTTTATAAAAAGGTGTAATCTGTTTATGTTCTGTAATATTAAATTTGTGATAGTTTTGGTTGCAACTTTTAAACATTTTGTTTTTAAATTAAGAAAGTCATTAGTTTAAAGTATATTTGCCTAACACACACACACACACATATATATATATATATATATATATATATATATCGCAATATGTATTCTGGTGTATTAATAAAGAACTAAGTCAAAATACAAATACAAGAATTATATTTGAATTTACAATTCAAAGCTTTTCATTGGCTAACAGTACCAACATCATCAGGAATATTAAACAATTAAAATTAACATATGTGCAAATTAGATTAAATAAATAGCTATGCCAAATCAATTACAATGTTGTTAAACTTTTATTTTGCTGCCCTAACATTACAAACACTGAATATAGTATCAAATTTAGATTTTATTTGTATTTGTTCATTTATCAACTCATTATTAGTATTATATTTATGTATTTCTAAAGCTTTATAAATATTCATTCTCAGGCCTTTGTTAATTTCTTTTACAAGTATCATATTATCTATACTTGTAAAAGAAATGAACAAAGGCCTGAGAATGAATATTTATGAAGCTTTAGAAATACATAAATATAATACTAATAATGAATTGATAAATGAACAAATACATATAAAATATAAATTTGAAACTATATTCAGTGTTTGTAATGTTAGGGCAGCAAAATAAAAGTTTAACAACATTGTAATTGATTTGTCATAGCTATTTATTTAATCTAATTTAATTAATTGTTTAATATTCCTGATGATGCTGGTACTGTTAGCCAAAGAAAAGCTTTGAATTTTAAATTCAATTATAATTCTTGTATTTGTATTTTGACTTAGTTCTTTATATATATTTATATATATATATATATATATATATATATATATATATATATATATATATATATATATATACAGTAAACTCCCGATTATCCGTGGGCGGATTAACCGGTTTGCGGATTATCCGGAGTCTGCCATTATTTTACAATTATTCCAATCAGATTCATGTGTTTAAATTTCCAAACGGTGAATTACGACGTAAATATATATATATATAAGGCTTAATAGAAGTTAAGATGAAGGATATAGATATGTAAATATGTACATACTAATGTTTACATTGAAAGGGAAGCATCCCGACGCGGGCCAGCGAAATAAAAGGGGTGATCAGACTACTGTATATAAGAGACAATTACAAAATGCTTGGACGCCCGAAAACCTAATGTGTATCATAAGATTGTAAACAAATGTCAGCTAATCTCGGCTATAAATAGTCTAGGACGTGGCATATGCATTATCCATGTCTGTCATATACATTATCAATCTTTATGGCTTTGTGACACAAGTAGACACTGTGCGGCAAAATGGTACTCAAGGAACTTAGATCGCACATTAAAGCTAAATCAATGCTCACAAAAAAACAAACGAAAGTGACAGATTTTTTTGTTAAAAAGTGAAAGTATTATGTATTATGTGTGAAGCAAATTACATATGTACATACATACTTACTTTTGACATATACTTATGTACGTATTGTAAATAGTTGGACATATAAATGTACATGTTATAATCCGTCAAATACATCGACATTTTAAATTATTTCCTGTATTTATTTCGTCCTCTGAAGATTATTTGTGAATTGCATTAACCGGGGTCATTATTTGTGTAACTTATGGTATAGTAATCGATTATCTGATGTTTCGCGTATGCTTTATTCATAGCGGATTATCCGAGGAATTCGTTATCCGGCGTTGCCGGGCCACCCTATTCCACGGATAATTGGGAGTTTACTGTATATATATATATATATATATATATATATATATACATACATACATACATACATATATATGTACATACACACACAATAAAATTTATATTTATACATTATTATATAAATATTTATCTTATACAGTAGAACATCAATAATCCAAACTCCTTTAAACATTTGAACTGTATTTTGCACGGTATAATCAGTGTTGTGAGGTAGAACAATGTCCTTATGAGGGTTTGTTTTGAACCATCCACTCCCCTGCCCCTAGTGCTATGAGAGAACAATGATCTTGGGAGAGTTTGTTTTGTACTGTCAGTTCCTCCTCCCAGTCAGCTGCCAGTATATTTTTAACCTTGTCGGTGTCATTGACACCTGTCAGTTGAGTTGCTTAACTTGTTCAGTAGTGTAGAAATAGTTGAGCATTGTATTTAATACTTAATTAATACTTAATTTGTATTTTAATAATTGTGTGTGTGTGTGTTTGTGTCTTATACAGTGTTGTATTATGGCATCATGAGGGACACTGATAAGGAAACATATTTTTAACAATAGGAGCAAACTCGAAATATTAAGCCGACTTGAAAGAGATGAAAGTGGCTCATCTTAATCAGAGTATTATAGAGTGGGTAAAGCTATTAAACAAAAAAAAGTAGCATTCTGAAATTTGCTTCTAATTTAGATTTAGATTCAGATGAGGTTTATAGTCAGAAAAACAACAAGAACCGAAAATGACAGTTCACTAGAAGATGCTGTGTTTTTATGGTTTTCTCAGATGTGAAGTTTAGGGGGAACCGTATCCAGGGCCTTTGATCTGTGAAAAGGCTCTTTACTTTAAAAAAAAGTTAAGGGGCCCAAGTAACTTTAAAGCCAGCAAAATTTGGCTAAATATTTTTAAATCTCAACATGGGATAAAGGAACTTAATGTTCTAGGGGATAGTTTGTCTTCTGAGTGCTCTACACTCAGAATATTTCAAAACTAAGTTTTTGAATTTTGTGTTTACCAGTGGGTTTAAAGAGAAGATGTTTACAACTGTGACAAACTGGAAGGCTCTTCGGCGAAACCCTTGCCTCTTGTTGTGAAACAGTCGCTCCAAGATTCAAAGTCAGTAAGAAGCAAACGCTAGTGGAGACTGTGAGCTTCCATTATTGATTATTTGGAAAAACAAAAACCTGAGGCGTTTTGAAAATGTGACTCAGTTGCCAGTGAAGTACAGACTACAAAAAAGCTCCTGGATACATAGTGAAATATCTACTGACTGGTATAAAAAGATTTTTATACAAATGTTAAGAATGTCTGCAAAAAGAAAAAAAATTAATGAAAAAGTGTTACTGGTCATAGGCAATGTGTCAACACAACCTTTTGTTGAAGTTTCAATGATGCGATGAAACTGATGCTGGGGAATGGTTTGATCTCGATAAAAATAGCTTGGGCTACAAAATCCTGGTTGATAATGACATCATATTTTCAATGTAAGAGCCAGAACATCAAAAATGCAGTGACAGTGTAGAGAAAATGCAGAAGACAACGCAGTAGCTTCATATTTTGAAGGTTTTATGTTGTTAGAGAAAGTGATGCCTTGATACGAAGCCCAGACATGCTCAGGTCTTGCTACTTAAGCGAATGAAAGATTTGGCAGAAAACGAGTTGACACTCACACAAATGAAAATTAGCAAGTTTTTCATATAAAATATTTTAGTACTTTTGTAGAGTTGTGTTTATATTTTTGTATATAGATAAATGCATTCGAAAATATGGAGTGAATTGTTGTTGTTGAATAAGAACATGTTTCTGAATTTAAAGATACAAATAAATCAAAGTACAATATAATATGTATGTACATATGTAAGTACTAAAGTGTTTATTTTTATTTTTCTTAACATTTGTAGTGAAAATCCACCCCCCCCCAGTTCCAATTAGTTCGGATTTTTGATGCTCTACTGTAATTAAATAATTATATATTTTTATACACACACACACACATACAAACACACACACATACAAACACACACACACACACACACACACACACACATATATATATATATATATACACACACACATATATATATATATATATATATATATATATATATATATATATATATATATATACACACACACACACACACACACATATATATATATATATATATATATATATATATATATATATATGTGTGTGTGTGTGTGTGTGTGTGTGTGTATAAAAGTGATATAACATATTACATTTAAGTGGTTTAAGTTAAGAAATTAGTAATTGGAATAATATAAATAAATTTTTTAAAAATAACCATTGACATTTTTGTTAACTTGAAGTCTGTAGTAAAAAAGTGAGAAATGTTTTTCCAAGGTAAACTTTTAAGCATTTTTACCAAAAGAACTCTACATATTTTCAGTGCTATTTATAATTCTTATAAATAGTTTTTTAAAAAAAGTATCTTACAGATAAAATGTTAAAAAAATTTTATTACTTATATTAAAACGTGAAAGAGTTTTGAACACTCACATTTGGTTCTTTCACTAATTTATGTTTATGAGTAATGTCTATTTACATTTGAACAGGGCAAGAAAAAATTTAGGCATGAAGAGACATTCTTAATCTGCCAGAGGTTCTTGAAGTCTTGTTTTCTCTGCATCTAAAAAATAAACACCATATAATTAAGTTGTAACATGACATAGCCTATTATTCATGAACATATTATAAGCTATATTATAGTCTAGCTTTATAGTCACTTATTAATTAAGAAATTCATATTCTATATATTTTTAAAGGAAAATTAAAAACAATCACAATACCATGAAACAGACATCTTTAGTCATAGGTTAGTTACTTAATATAAATACACGAGCAAAGTAAAAAAATAGGCAACTATGATACAAAATTTATTATTTATTGTAAAATTAATTTTTTAAGATTAGGATTATTTATGTAAAGCTAGACAAAAAAAAAGTTAAATCTCTTGCTGTTTTTGTGTTGTACATCTTATACTTGTGACATCTAACACAAATGACAAAACACACTCACAATCAAATATTATATTTGAGCACATAATTAACAACTACTCTATGAAGAATAACACAACAAAGAACACTTACTTACTTACTTACTAGCCAACGCCCACCCTTGGCTGTCCAGCCATTTGGCGGCGCGCTGACCAGTATAATCGAGAGATCCTTGTGGCCTCTGTCTCATCTGTGGGACTGTGGTCCAGCGACGAGCAAGTGCGAAGGTGTTCAGCTGTCATGGTGCTGCTTCCACATAGGGTGCATTCGGGTGATGGTACAGCATGTATCTTGTGGAGGTGCGCAGCCAGATAGTCATGTCCGGTCGTCAAGCGGAAGAGAGCCACACTCTCGTGTCGTGGCAGTCGACCGTCAATGGGACCGTCCGTTATTAGGGTAGCCCAGCTTTTGTTTCGGGATGCCTTGCTTCTAGCAGATACAGTGCTTCTCTGTAATACGCTGTTTATCCGGGCTTTCATTGTAGTGAGGGTAATGGATTGGCACGGCTGTGGTAGTGCCGCTCCTTGCTTGGCCAGTTGGTCTGCTTTTTCATTGCCTTTAATGTTTACGTGGCTTGGGATCCACTGCAGGTGAATTTGCCATCCCCTATCCTGCAAAGTCTCTAGCTTTTGGCGACAGTCCATGGTTCTGTTACAGTCTGTCACTCTATTACTAGATACACCGAGAATTGCTGCCATTGAGTCAACTAAAAAGACTGCCTGGGCGGGTGGTTCTATTTTCTCGAGTTCTGTGGCAGCCGCTAAGATAGCTGCCACTTCGCCATCATAGTTGCATTGGTTACCTCCAACAGCGACAGATCCCTCAAATAAGGTACAATGAAACCCTGCTCCCGTGTATCCACTTTGTGGCAAGGATGAGCCGTCTGTATAAACATGTAACCATTCGTCCGGTGGGTAGTCGCTGTTGATGGTTGCTATCGCAGCTGTCCTCAGCTCCTCTGGATGGTAATTTATTTTTGCTTCAGTGATTCCGGGTAGAGTCATCTTGACCGCAGGTAGGTGATGGAAAACTCGGTATGGGTTTGTCGATGGGGCTATATTCCCTGGTTCTATATTGTATTTTTTATATAGTTCTTTATAGACAACAAGGGGGTTTTTTTGTGTTTTGAGCCTACTTGTAGCTTCCCTGTAGTTTCCCCATCTACTGTGGTATATTTTTCTACATCGTTCCCAAAAACAGAGACTGAGTTTGTCTCGTCTAACATGGATAGGCTCTATCTGCAGTTGTGCTTCCATGGAAGCTATTGGGGTTGATTTAGGGGCGCCCGTTATTACCCGCAGTGCGCAATTCTGAACTTTATCTAGTTTTCGAGAAGTTACGCCTGCCGTGGTGATGGTTGCTTCTGAACCGTACTTCAGGATAGGTCTCACGTAGGTTCTGTATGTGGTGGCCAGAACATCTTGGCTCGCTCCCCATGAAGTTGCCGTGAGACGCTTCAATATCCTAGCTCTTTTTGTGGCTCTGTTGGCGCACTCTTCTATATGTGTCCGCCATGTCATTTTGCTGTCTATTGTCATTCCTAGATACTCTGAGATGCCACTCTCACAAAGTTTGCTTCCCTCGCAGTGCAACTTTATCTCCACGCGTTTTGTGGATAATGTGAATAGTTGGTACAGCATCTTACTCTTATTTATTTGCATTGCATTTGCTTCGGTCCACGACATCAACTTAGCGATAGCTTGGTTGGCTGCTTCTTCCAGCGATTTCATATTGGACCCAGTGACCCAAAATATTAGGTCGTCTGCATACAACAATGCTTCCACTCCTGGGATAGTCTTGACTGCCTTTATGACGTCATTTATCATGAGGTTGAAAAGACTACAGCTCAGAACCGCTCCCTATGGTAGGCCCTGTTTTTGTAAACGGTACCTTGGGGGGTGATGTTGATCGCCTGCACGCGGTGCCCCCTGCTCTAGACTGAACGATCAACTCAAGGTTCGCCTAAAGTGCGCTGACTATAAAAAAAGAGACAACAAAGAACAGAAATACACCACAGACTCACACCAACACAACATGCCTGATTAACAGTCTTGTCAGTGACTCACAGCATTGAATAATATGCTAACTTAGTGCAAAACGTGTCTGCTGAATAACTCAGTAAGTGTTGGTTTTATGCCAGGTTAATACAAAAAAAGTGTAAGTTAAATTTCTGTAATTTTTCTGTAGCTTTGGGTGACAAATATATAAGTTTTATAAATTAATTATGTTGCTTGGTTTACATTTTAATATATTGGTTTAAACAATTTGTCAGTTTCATAACTATTCACGTTCTTGAAAAACTAAATTTTTTTTTTGTGGTCATTTTTAACAGACATAAAACACACTTAAAATTTTCTAAATATACAAATAATATGTTTTGTTGCCTGTAATTGAACAAAGTAAGTCTTTAAAAAAAATTAGTTGTTTACTCTAAGTGAAATTTGTACTTTTTTATGGAATTTAGTTAGGGTCAACTTAAATTTAAATGTAAAAACTTACATACATTAAAATAAGATTTGCAATATTGTTTCTATTCCAACTGCTTCACTCTGATATAAAAAATTTAATAATATAGTGCACAATACTTTGTGCTTTGTCAAGATTTGCTCTTGTTTATTCGTTACTGGGGAAGATGTGCCTCCATTCCATGGACTGTTTTGATTTAGGGGTGTCAAAAGCAATCCAAGTCTCTTTTTCAGTCACTGTAATGCTAGGAATATTGTCACCATCATTATAATAATATGTCAACAACTTAGTTACGCTACCAGTACCCTTTTTTGTGCTACTTGGTAAGGATGTTTGGTACACAAGAGTATACAAATTCCAATTTTTCATGATCAGTTTCATAAGGAAGAGGTATTGAAAGTTGTGTAAATTCTGTAAGAACAAAATTGTAAACCTAAAATATTTGTAAATTTCTTCACCAACTGGATAAACAATTTCATCGTTCACCAAAGATGGATTCTTATCACTTACATTTACACTTATTCTTATCATTTACACATCAATTATGTAAGTTCCTGATCTTCTAATTATCATTGAAATGCTAATCCCATTTTGTCCATGCGGTTCATAGATCAGTTGATGAATTTGAAATGGTTTAAGATTTGTCAAATTGTGGAAACTAATTATAGGTCTAATCTCGCATAAGATGAGTTTTCAATAAACGCAGTCATTATGGACATGTACCAAAAAATATAAGTAGCAAGTAAAAAACTAAAAGCGTCTCTATTCCTTCATAGGTTGAGGTAAATACTGTAAAATGTTTACACTCTCTGAACTCTAAAATCAACTGCCTTCTTCCAATTTCATTGCCAAACTGAAAATGAAGTTAGCTTCACTACCTTACAAAATTTAATTCCTTTTCATCCTACTGTTAGTAAACTTTAGATACATATAATTTTTCCTAAATTTTAGTGCGAGTTTATCAATTCTGAATTGATAGCCATGATCCTTATCAAATTACATTTTGTTTGAGTCTAGATTTGTCAAATGTGTTTTTGTTCATGAAAACGTATTAAAAATAATTTATTAATATGTGATTAGAACCCAATATCCATTATATTAAAATTCTATCGTATTTCAAAAACTCAGCCATCATTAAGCCTTGGAAACACATTCAACAATGCGATTTGTTATGTGTGTACCCTCTATGATTTCTGTTTACCAAATTAAATTTGATCATAAAACTTAATTAGATCCGGATATAACATGAATTAAAAAAGTCTCACAATTTTGGTGTCTGTAAAAAAAAGAAAGTGGTACAATTGAAATAATCAATGGATAATCCAGAATAAGTAATAAACTTACATGTCAATTTAGCTCTGCTATGAAAATGGTGCTAGCAAGACAGAGATAGACTTGTTGTAATAGTTGCACTGACACTAAACGATATTGCTATGATGTCGGCAATTCAATCTGAGTCTCCTTAGAATGAGGAAATCCATAAGGCATTACATCTTCTGTTTCTTCTAATTCTACGGTTTCTATATTTTGTGTAGGCACATCTGTATAACAATTTAAAAAACTAAGTTATATAATTTTTTCACTTTTATAAAAAGTTTTTAGAGGATATTGTGAGATATTTTAATACTTTTCAAAAAGACAAATGGTTTTACATATAAAAAAATTATGGTTAAAGTCGTTTCTTTTTTAAACAAAAATTTTAAAGTTTCCACAATGATCAAGGACAATAAAATCCATAAGTTTGACTGTTGTATAATCTTTTAATAATGAATTCCTAGCACTCAGTGCTAGGAATTTATGTACACTTTAACCCATTTAATGTGTATCCAAATCTAGAGACTTACTCCAGGTACTAAATTTTATTTTTGCTTTAAATAACTATGGTAGGTTGTATTTCCCCAAAATACAAAACAAATTTATTTAGTAACTAAGAACTAATTCCATTTTAGTATTTATTTACAGCTACAACATAATGGAGCCATTTGAATAGACTGTAATGAATCCCACAACTTAAGCTTTCCTGAATACAATACTCATTTCCAAACAATTTCAAAAATATTGTTTAAAAAAAGGAAATGAGGGAAACATTATAAAATGAAAATAAAATATTTATATGAAAAATACAAACAAATATTATTTACAAAAAATAAACAATTAAACAACATTATTTGTATTTGAAAGTGCATCATACTATTTACAATTATATGCAAATAAACCAAAAACAAACTCATTATGTCTATTTCTAATTTTAGGCTAACAATAAAAAAGCGTTCAAACTTTTCAATTAAAAGTTTTATGTAAAGTAACATTGTGATAAACAAAGCTCTACCTTTTCAGAGTAACTCGGACAAAATTAGTTGTGGTTTTTTCTAATTTAGTTCTTGTAACAAACCCAATGTCTTGACAATTTTTTTAAATTTTTAGTGAGAGATTTTTCAATTGTCATCAGCATTTTCCTATTTTTTTAGTGCTTGTTGGCAAATGAGCCATATTTATGGGACTATATAGTCATAATAGGTAATAAACTACTCCCATTCAAAAGTGGTACAAAGTAAGATGGTGAATTCCCATCGGAAAGTGCTGATATAATACTGTTATGTTGTATAATTTTTTGTGACATGAAAACCTAATTTCATATACCAATGTAACAATTTAATAGTAGGTTATTGTAAAGATTTATTATAACATTTATTACATAAAATAAGAAAACTGAGAGTAAGTGAGATAATTATGAAGAAGCTCCTTTGCTTTCATGAACATTGATTCAGTAGCTGAAGATGTTTCACAGTCACTTAGAGAGCAGTAAAAGGAGTAAATCAACCAAATCCTACAGCTGGCAAATATTTGGAAAATTTTTTATTAAAAAAATTTATAAAATATAATCAGTAATAAATGAGATGAGGAAACCTAACAAGTTGTAGAGGTCGTGCGGAACGAGGCGAGCCCTGAGTAGGGGAGGAGGTGGGGTTAGGTGGGAGTGATCGCCGGCGCAGGGGAAGCGCCGGCGCGGCATGCCGACAAAGCGGCGATGTACTACCCTGAGTTTAAATATTGCCTATAAATAAATAACTACTGCACGCATAAATACTGCACGTGTAATACCGTTTATAAACCAGTAAAAACAAAAAGTACCGCTGATAAATTTAAATGAAATAAAGTCTTGTCGAAGTCGTCATAAGATGTTTTTTTATTTTTTTTATTCCATGTTTTCCTTGGCGTTGAAAAGCGAGGTCCTGTTGCCGGCGCAGTTCTATGTTCACTCAAAATTCGTTTCACAGTTGTTTTGGACACTCCCAAAACAGCTTCTGTATAAATTCAGCTTCTCTTTTCATAAAATTGTGCAAATTAAAAATTATTTCTCTTGCTTGGCTATGTATAATTTTACCACCGACCTTATTGTTTGGCTACACTACACTAAAAATTAAACTTAACACTAACTAATCAAAACAAGTAAGACTAGATGTTTAGCTAGACACGTATTTACGATGTGAAACCGGCGGGTGAGAGTAGCAGACTGACGATCTGCCGCCCCACCACTCCAAAACCAGTTGTATAACTGCTTTCCCGTTCAAGGTCAGAGCTCGCCTCGTTTCGCACGACCTCTAGGTCCCACTTTACTTTTATACTAGTAACACTATCTGACAGTAGCAAAAAATAGTAATACATCTATCTGAACTTTTCAAGTAGGCCTTTCAGTTTCCATAACCAACACATGAAACAATGACACTCATTGAATCAATACAACACCTATGTAAAATATAACCTTTCTCATGGTAATCCCATTTAATGAGAAAGAAACAAAAGTGTCTGAAATATGTATGGTAAAACTATGTCGGAAAGGAACGAAAATATTTGTATGTACCTCCAAGCCTTTCTTCATGTTACCCAGACACATCTTTTGTATTTTATCACGTCAGTAAAATTTCAAAAATGACTTATTTATACTTTTAATATTTTAAACATATCTCAGTGATATTACTAATCTTTATATTTTAAACAAGAAATTAAAAAAAGTCAATTCCTACTTAGTCAACAAAGAAAAATTCCATTTCAGTTACTTTTTATTAACTAATTACTATTAAATCACTACTACTACTAGTGTATACTATATATATATATATATATATATATATATATATATATATATATAGTGCAACGGAAAAACAATGGATAATATTAAATATCAGGAATATATATATATATATATATATCTTGATATTTTACATTATCCATTGTTTTTCCGTTGCACTGTCAGAAAAATTACTTACAATAGTAATATATTAACTTCATGTATATATGGTGATTCGACTTTAATCAAGTGACCGAAAGGTGTCTCATCACATAATGTAAAATTATTGCACTTAGTGGTGGAAAAAATTATTTACAAATAATAATAATAACTTCATAAAGTCAGTGCAATGGAAAAATAATGGACAACGTGAAATATCACGATATATATATATATATATATATTATAATACATTTCTCTTATCCTTCCATTTTGCAACCATAACTTCCACTGAGTAATGTTCCACGGTTTCTCCTGTCTTGAGTTTTGCTGTGGTTACCTTTCTTACGCAAATACTTTTTATCAGTTCATAAAGTGCCAATTATGTATGTTTTCATCAACAATAGTTTCATGGCTAAAGGGAACCCATTATAATAATTGTCCTTAAAGAGAGAGTGTCCCTTTCATAAATAGAGAGCGATCATTTCCATAACAATATTGATGCATGACCTTTACCGCTAGCATTGTTTCCTTTTGCCAGCATAAATCTTAATTATGAGAGCCAAGCCTTGAGGTTCATTTACAAAGTATAATTTTATTCTACATTTATGACGTTTATTTTTTTATACTGCCTAAACTCTAATCTTCGCCGCCACAGTCTCATCGCCTCATCAATCAATGGTTCTCTACAGGGGTAATACAAATCTAGCATCTTATTAATAAAATACTGAATGGCAGGGGAAACTTTAGCTAAACGGTTATCTCCTCTTACATTTTCACTGTAACAATAAAGACATCTAAAAATTAATATAAATCTGTCCCTACTCATATGTTTATGAAAATACCCAAGATTGTACTGTTCTCCAGTAATCTTCTAAACAGCTAAGTCCTATGTGTCCTGTATGAAACAGTAATCCTAGAAAAACTTTAGGCTCATCTACAGTGTGATTTTTCCCTCTGTGAATCCTAGATTCAGGCAATTTCGAAAGTTCACAAAAAACCTCCAGCACATGCTTATTTGTTTCTTTCACAATATTTTATAAAAATACAACATATAGCAACAAGGAAAAAACCCAAAGGGTCATTTTCATTTGGTATAAGAAAACGAAATCCATCATTACCAGTGAAGGGAAATTGCTGTAGTCCAGCTGTCTGTGGACTCCAAAATGGCTGACTTTGAGCGGGAATGTCTTCCTCCACCTCAAGATTACAGTCACTGTCTTCTGATTTTTCTTAACCATTTGTTCCTACTTCTTCATCCCTAGAAATTTGATCTTCTGTTGATCTACTAGCCATAATTTTACAATAAAGTACAAAAAAAAAAACACTCACAAACAGTATCACACACTATAAACACAAAACTCGCACAAGCTGGCAACGGTTGCACAACAACAAAGAAAAAGGTTTATACCAATAGCACAAGCAGCGAGAATATCATCCGTCCATGGCTAACCTCGTACTGGTGACTTTATACTAGGTCCTGTCTATGTCGCCAAGTGGTGTCATGGGCTGCCTGAGTGACACTACCATACCGCCACTTGGTGGTGCCAGCAGTGAACGTGTTAAAATACTTTTTTGAATAAAGAGCGCTAGATTGTGGGTTAGAAGAGGGGAAGGAAGGTATTGAAAATCATGATTGAAAGATCCATGCCAATGGTTTAAGGCCATAGAATTAATTTTCAGAGCTGGAGTAAATAAGGTACATATAAGCAACATGATCACTAATGATCGTTTATAAAATACAACACGCAAATAAACACTATGCTAAAGTAGGATAAAGAATTAATTCTGTTATTACCCAGTTTCCTTCATTCTATCATTATTCATTGATAATGACTACCGTTTGGTATAGGGTACATAATTGTATGCTATGGAATTATGCACAAAATGTACAGAGAAAAACATGATTTTCACATTGACGTAAGCTTCATGTGCGCATGCATCAGTTTATTGATTGCTGCTTGTCCTGCCTTGGCAAGTTCTGATTATTGACACATATTGTCGGCCGTATAAATACATTGAAAAAAATAAGTGCTGTGGTCCAGAACAGTGATTTCTAAAAGGAACTGTTCCTTGTTAGGCTGCCATCTTAGAATCACTTCTTTACGATAGTGTAGAGAAGTGTATTCTTTTTTCTCTCATCTTTATGGAAAATTCAACTGTTCCTCTATTCGTTTAGATTACTTTTACTTTTCCAATCATCTTCAAATTATTATGGTATACAAAAATTATGTACATTGCAAATTTAATAGATATTAAGAAATTGATTTGTGTGAGTGGTGTCAGTATTCATTTCTCTCAAATATAAACTAGTTTAAAACTTGAAAACACCTTTACATCTCTACCTGATGAGCTCACCTGGCAAACAAGAACATCACTGGAAATAAATCGCTTTCTGTTAAAAGGACGTAAGTAAATTTTTGTTTGAAATTAAGTTTTATTGTTTTCTTATAGAGGACATCTTAATTTTAATTAAAACAACACCTCTTCATCTATCCACTGAGGCAAGAAAAATAAGTTGAAGTTTTTGATTTTTGTTATGTGGGTGTAAGTTAATGGCCAGTGTTTTGTTAAAAAAACGTAAGTAAGTCAATAGGAATGGTCTAATCAGTTGTTCATAAAGTTGACTTATGGCCTTTTAACAAAACTCGACCACCAGTTTAATTGTAGGTGTATGAGGAAACTTTTACAAAGGTGTGGGTGAAGAGAACTGTCTGGATATTTGTAATTAGTTTTACAACATTTACACAAAAAAAAAAACATGATCTCTTAGGGCTGATCAGCAGCGTTGATGTGCAGTAAGCGAATGTATGAAGTCGTCCACCAAATGTTCCCATTACAGTGGGAAGGAAATGTACTATCTCTCAGCGGAGTTCGACAATAGGCTCATGTGAAAAATGTGTAGTAACAAATATCCCACCTACAAAGTCAGCAAATTTTTTTATTAGATTTATATAGGGGCAATTTAATTATAAATTTGTACATCTGCAGGTAGATGTATGTTGCAAATATGAGGCAACAAGTAACAGAATAAAATTACCTCACCTAAATCCTGTGGCTAAACGAGTTGCTGAAGCTGAACTCACAGTCCAAACAAAAGGAACAAGTTTTATTGAGCTATATAACGTGAGTTATCTATTGCCGCTGAACAAGAGAACCATGCTTTATCATGAAAACAGTATCTCTTCCAAAAATGCCGGTACAAGAGTTGTGTAGTACAAAAAAAAATTCATTGCAAAAATCATGTAATTCTTAAAAGATGAAGGGCAAAAAAGTGAAGAAATCAGACTAGGTAAATTTTCAAATAAGTACATTGTTTCAATTATATTTTTGTTGTTTCCATTTTCACATGAGCTACTAGTTTTCACTAAACACTTGTAAATATTTACAAACTTGCCTATAGTAGCACTTACTTATATTTGTTGAGGACAGCAGTTTCGGGAGATGTGTCCCATTGTCAACTCGGACGGTAACTGATCTCAAGGTTTTTATATATTTAATGTATTTGGGTGGGGGGGATATTATGGTGGTGTGGGTGTATTATGTGAGTATTAGGAGTTATGATGTCAAAAAGTGAGTGTGAGTTGTAATGTAATTGTGTATTGAGTATGTGTGTAGGGTGTAGTTTGAAGTGTCTGTATATTTCGTATTGTTTGGTTGTGTAGCGTTGGTTATTTCTGTGTTGTTTATGAAGAATTTGTAGGTTAAATGTTATGTCTATGTACTCATGTTTTGTGGAGTTGAGATGATCTGCGAAGTTTGATTGGTAGTTATTGTTTGTTAGTGCTTTTATATGTTCTTGGTAACGTGTGTAGAAGGACCTCCCTGTCCTGCCTATGTAAAAACTGGGACATGAACTGCAAGTTATTTTGTAAATTCCAGTGGTGTTGTAATGTCATGGATTTTGTTGTTGGGTTTAAATTGTTTATTGAGAGTGTTGTGTGTTGAGTAAGCTATTTGGTAGTTGTATTTTCGTAGTGTGTTGGTTAGATTGTGGGTTTTTTAATGATCTGTATGGTATTGATAAGTATTTTATAGGATTGTCATGTTGTGTGTTTGTATTTGGGTTATTAGGTTTATTTTTTAGGCAGCTGTATAATTTGTCAATCATTGCCCAAATAAGTAAGTGCTACTATAGGCAAGTTTGTAAATATTTGCAAGTGTTTAGTCAATTTTATTATAATAAAGAAAAAAAGGGATATGTTCAAGCATGCTCTAATGTTAACAGTTTGCTTCCTTACTGGTTGAAAACTAACACAATTCAACCATCCTGTGATCCACATATCCAGCTGGAAAAGTGGCTATTAAAAAAGATAAAATAGGACATTGTGAAGATGAGTGAGTGCATTCTTGATAAGTATCAACAATACTGTAAAGCTACACAAAATTGGACCGCAAACGAAACACCAGCTGAATATCATAACACTGACTCTGAACCTGAGTCTATTGATGATGAAAATAATGAAATTCATATTGATATTTTATGTTCACTTTTCAAAACATAATACTTGTAACTGTACATACAACCTATTGGGTGCATTTAATTATGTAATTTACATTGATTTGGAGTTTTGTTACATCATTTTTGTGAAGTTTAATATATAATACTTAAGATTTTTGTTAAAAGGGTGTATTTTTACAAATTTTAACGTTTAATCACATATAAACCTGTTTTACAAACATAGTATTATAAGTTTAACAGATTGTCAAATACCATTAGTACTACCAATAAGAAATATTTTTAACTATGAATTTTAGTAAATGTGGAAGGTTTGTTTTGATTTTCCAAAAATTTTAAAATTGTGACTTATGTCCTTTTTACAAAAACTGATTTAAATATGAAAAGGTTTGACAACTATTGTGTTTATTTTTTATGAGTGCTCATAGATTTAATTTCACATATTTCCTCCTTGGTCTACATATTTAATTTGATCCCATTTAACTTAATTACATGTGAGTGTTCCTCTCAGGATTCTGTTATTTCTTCTATTTTGGTGTAAAATTGAGGTTACTAAAACTATTATAAATAATTTAGTACTATTTGATTCCCTCTTCAACATGAGTTACTTGTTTACAATTAAACACTTCAATTTATATTCAATGCATATTACAGAAAAACATTTCAGTGCCATTATGTATACTTGTGTATAGAATTAAAATTAGTGTTTGTCTAAATGAGAACAGCACTTTTGGGAGATGTTCCATTATCAAGTTACAGCCTGAGTAGAGAAAAGTATTAATATATGTTAAACTGTGTAAATAACTTACAATCTCAAATATGTTTTCCATAGTAAAAAAAAAATATATAAAAACTTGCCCACTTTAATTGGTAAACAAATGTATATGACCATTTTTATAATATGCTCAAGGATTCTGTTATCCATTAGGATCTTATCATTAGGGAAAACTGAAGTCAGACGAGGCTTGAAGTGCTAAGGAAATTAGTATTTTAAAAGTTGGTATTACTGCACTCCAGACGGTTTCCTGAGTGAGAGAATGAGTGGTGAAACAGATCAGTAGCTTGACTGGCGGGATACCAGTCAAGTTTCTAAATGTTAAGAATGAAGTTGGAGACCTTATATAGTAATAGAGGAGTTGTAGAAAATTTGATTTGGGATGACTGCCATTGATGGTGGATGAACTTCATAAATGTACCCAGTACTGTGCTGTATAAAACAGGAATAAAAATTTTGAATTTTTTAAACTTTGTGCCTGTTAAGTACCAAAATTACTAACTAGCTAACACATAAAGTAAGTTCGCTTAGCACAAGAGTTCCTCAACCATTATGAAGAAGGATGAGAAAGTTTAACTGACTGTATTGTGACAGGGGGCGAAGCATGAGCTACTCATTGCAGACCTGAGAGGATTTAATGCAGAGGTGGCGTAGCATACTGATTCCCATCGCAGTGAAAAAAGATACTTATCTGATTTGGAGGTTAAAGACAAGGTCAACAAGGAGTTGGTGGGAAATTACGTCAACAAGTGCATAGAAAAAATGATCCCAAGGCTCACTAAATGTAATGAACTAAATTGTGATTACGTTGAAAAATAGTTATATACCTTACATGTTAAGTGTAACGTTCCATAAATAAATTCACATATTTTGATTTTTAATATTTGTTACAACATTAACTTGTTGTTATTATACCTCATAAAATTTTGGCAAGTAGTTAATTATTTCATTAATATATAAAATAGTTTTATTACATGAGAGTTGCATTCTATTATCTATTTTCATAGAAATATAACCACAGAATGTAAAAGTAAAGAGGAATTAATTATAATTATGTTTTAAGAAAAATGTATTACTAATTTTAAAATTTATTCAACTCACTTAACTTTGTGATATTATTTAAACACAGAATAAAAGATTTAATAATTTATATTAATTGAATTAAATTAGAAAATTTTACCTTTTGTATGTGTTTTATCATTTCGATGACATATTGCAAGATCAGGAGCCTGGTTCTGTTTTAAGCTGGTTGCCACCCACTGATATCCTGCAAAAATGCCAAATAAACTATTAAAGTACATAAAAATGTTTCTAGGATATAATATCACTAGGGGCAGTATTCAAAAATGTTTTTATTAAAATGTTTTCATTAAAATATCTATGTTACTTATATATGAAGTAACATAGATATAAACATGAATAAAATTCTGCCTATAATAGTATTTAATTTTGAAAACAGCCGTTTTAAGAGATGTTCCCCATGCCATGACTTGAACTACAACTAATTGGTTGTTTTATGGGCAGGGAGGGAAAACTATGTTTGGCAGGTCTTTGAGATTTTACAGGTAATTATGTCATACAGCGCATGTAAATTTTAGTCTAATTTGAGAATCCATTAAAAAGCTTTTTTGACTTGCACCACAAACCAGTTCCAGAGCTTTTCCAACAGCTACAGTAGATACAGTTTTTTGGGATATCATGTAGTTTTTAATGCTACAGATATAAAAGAAATTAATAATAATTATTTTAACTAATTACGACCTGTTAAAGGCCAAACCAATTGGTCGTAAAACAGTTTTATATTTGCTATATCTTTTGATTGCAAATCCGAAATTGTCTTCATGAGGTAAAACGTTAATAATAATATTATCAAACAACACATAATTAGCAAAAGCAATCTACTTATTGTATGGTAAAATTGTTTTTTAACTTATGATCTTTACAATAAAATTATTAGCAAAAGCCCCAATACCACAAAATAAATAATAATAAAAAGTAACTAATATTACAAGTTACCGAAGATGAAACCCTTATGTACATTTTGATGACCAAGTCATTATCATCAGATGATCTTATAAATTACAATCGAGAATAGAATAATTTACAAACTAGACTGATGCTAATTAGATTATCCCCTCTCCCCTCTTCGACCAACAAACAACGGCAGACCATCTTGAACCATATAGATCACGTCAGAAAAGACTAAACTATAATAACAAATATGTAATATAAACTACAGCTAACAACAATAAATAAAATAAAAACTAATTAAAATAACACATAGTGGTTAAAATATAACTATTTAAGCAATTAATAGGCCTATAGAGGTGAGTTAGGGATAGGCCCTTTATCTATACTCATTAATTTGTTATTTGATGTAACTATTAAAACACTTTCATAACTATTGAATAAATTTCTGTAGTAAGTACTTTTAGCTAAAATAACATTTTTATCTAGTACATGCTGATTACGAAGGACATGTTCTTCTACATTTGATTTTTCTGGCCTGTCATATTTAATATGCACAAGATATTCTTTAAATGTAGCTCCAATTTTTCTTGTATACATCTACATTTTATTACATGTGCTACAAATTATCCTATAAATACTTGGTTTTTCAAACATTGGCATTTTATCTTTAGGGTAATTAATAAATGCTTAAGTTCTTTTCTTTAGATTTTTCCCAATATTTTTGTTGTAATAAATTGTACCCCTGAGCTCTTGATATTGTATATTCAAACATCAAACAACACAAAACAACATATCTTAAACGACTTCACACATTTTGAATGAAACACCTTATTCCACTTATTCCCGCTCAAAACAAACCCCCTCTACCCTTATAAATTGTACCCCAAAAGTGTCATTTAGATCAAAATTATGTGGTCTAGGTATAAAACCTGAAAATAATTTTTCTTTGTCAAATGTACCTGGAATGTCATATAGATTATTAGTAGGGATGGGCCGATTCCGATTCTCGATTCCAGGAATCGTTGATTCTAGGTGGTATCGAGGAATCGTCGATACTCGATTCTTCATCATAAAAGTGTCGATTCCGATTCCTATTTTGTTAACTATTAAGATATGTGTGTGGAGTAATTTATTGGAAAAATAATTAATTACCAACTATATCTTATTTATGTATTGGTTGATTTGAATGAATTAAATGGTTAAAGTAAAATATAACGAAAATATCATTATTTATGAAGCAACAGCAATCAAGATCGTAACCATTTCCGGTCGTTTGACATCGCTTGTCTCTCTCTCTCTTTCACTAGAGCGGGTTCGATACTCTCTCTTCCCCCCCCCCCCATGTGTCTTACTGCCACTGATTTATAAATGTCAGAACAAAACACAAAAAAGTACAGTAAAAACTCGATTAACCGTGGCCATGATGGTTGAGCAAATAGACGGATAACAGAAACACCGTATTATTCCTCCGAAACTTAACCTCAATAAATTATATTATAGACGGATATCACTCTCACAGTAATGTAATATATTTCGGAGCGAAAAGAAAATAAACACGATTGTAATAGCAAATGAAACTATTTATTAGATGATAAACAGATCTGCACAGTAGCTAAAAATGTAGCAAATTAATGTACAGTAATATAAACTTACAGGTAAAATAAATCATGTAGTTTAACAAACAAAGAGAACGCGTCACTGTACCTTAATACTTTAGCTGCCGGCCATAATATCGCGTTTTCATAGAGAATTGCCAAAATATTTTAAGCTCATTTTTAAATCATGTGTTCTTATACTTTGTTCCCCTATCACATCTAAGTGTGAATATACGTTTCTCATCATAATATTTATAAAAATACGTGTCGGACCAACTGGCCCAACACAGTTTTTTCCTACCGTAAATGAAACGTAAATAAACTCCGTCGGACCTATTTACCCGACATTGTTTTTGAATTAATTAAATTTTATTATCTGTGCAACACTATTTTGATATTTTTTGTGTTTTGTGTTAGCAAGAAACAACAAAACCATAATTTCATGTCCCGGCTACCCAAATAATAAACTGACTGGTGATAAAAGTGTTTTTGCGCCTATCACTAAGACACGTAAACGTGTCACATGTGATTGATTTGTGAGTTTATAAATATTTTGAATATAGAACTAAGGTGTAATATATTCTCTCTCTAATAAGTAATGCTACAGGTCCAGTAAATACTATCCAAGATTCATATTAAGTAAAAGTTTTAACACCAAATAATTTACTGGTTAAGGAATTTACGTTATAATTTACTTCCTAGTAAGGATGAGTTTATCTAAGTGTATCAATGTTTGTACTTAACTTTCACAAAATCCGTTTTTAAGGATTATTTTACAACTAAATATTTAGTCAATATTTCCGACTTACTTTTAAGGTTTTGTGAAATTTTGAAAACAGTAGTGAAAATCATTACAATACGTTATAACAAATATGTGTGTCGTCCCGTAACTACGGACAAAAAGCTCTTAGAATAACATCATGTTTTTAATCCCGTCGGCGTTTATCTATCAAACAAAAACCATCGTAAATACATCTGTAAGTAGTGTGAAGCTTGTTGTTAAATACTGTGCCTTAATTTTTCCAAAAGTAGCAACACCAGCTGAGTAGTACTAATAAACATAAAGCGTTAAGAGGCCCGACGGTATTCGGTTCAAAACCATCATTGCTTGACTCGACATCTCCAAGCAGAAGACACTGATGAAGATCAGCACAACGTTCTGTCTCAGTAAGTTTTAACTAATTTACAAAATTTAAAGTCCGGATAGTCATAAACTATTGTTTAAGTGATTAATAAGATAATCTTTGTTCGCAGATTTATGATTAGTCAAATGTTTCTAAGCCCCTAATATAAATCATAAAATCAAAGGCAGTAAGGGTAAAATATAGAGTTATAATGCCATCAACAATATATCATCACTTTTTAGCACTTGTATTGTTGTTCTGGACATTCTGTATAGGTTTCTAATCTATGATATATTTTTAGCCTGGGAGTCAAAATAATAAACAATTATAGTTTTTAATCTAAAACTAAAAATTTTGTAACTAAAAAAAATTCTTAAGTTAATTCCTACTGAGGTTAACAAATCAAAATTTTATTTTAGTTACTCTAGAGCACTATTTAAGATATTTTGTGGTAACCATGGCAACAGTTTAAGGTTGTACAGTTGTACAATGGAGGTTTCGACAAGGGGGAATGTATAGGCCTACACTTCTTTTGAGAAATATTTCTAGGAGTTGGAAAGTTGGAGTAGTGCCAAGGCATGCTAGACTTTGAACATGAAGATTTTCAGTTTGAATCCAGCTAGACCCCACAAATTTTTTAATTCAATTATTAAATAAATATTTGACAAAGCTGTATTAACATCAATTGCCATCCACTATAGGTTAAGAAAAATGTATTTGAACTTGATTGGATAAACAAAAACCTATTTTATTAACCATTGAAAACTTGTACAAGATAAATATCAGGAGAGCATGAGATAATAGAAGGAATTTAATAATGACAAATATATTGATACATATAATAAATTATTGAAAAATAATGTTCTGGTGTTGTCCTATTTTAAACTCTAATCACTTGTGACAACAACTCCCAGAAACAAGTTTTGCTGTTTAAAAGCTATTTAGCTTCTTCAGGACTTTTTATTTTTATATTAGGAGTGAAATCAGGTAAAATAATTTTGATTGTTTGCAATGGCAAGACCCAACTGGTAGTCACACATCAAATGTCTGGAGTTACTTAAATGTTGATCACATGCATTGAATAGGTTAAAATACTAATAATTCTTGGTATGTTTACTTACCATTATCCACTTTATTAAGATTTTTGACAAAACCACCTTCTAGTGTACTAGTAGCATAGCTTTGAATAACATCCAGATTGTTTAAAGCTACCACTGTTTGTCCTTCATTATTGGGGCTTAAAGTGTAAACATTTGAGAGCTGAAATAAGTATGGATTCATTATTAATAATATGAATGGCAATAATATTCAATTTGAACTCTTTCAATGATAGTTGACCTTATGAAGGAGTTAATACATTGTTACTTTTCATTAGAAGATCAGAAGTTGTAAGTATTGTATGGTATTCTCATGAAGTATTCAAAAGTTCTTCAGCTCTTTTTCAGAATCTAATTTATGCATACACCTATTCAAGATTTTTTCATTCACTGGGTTATTGTTTCTTGTTAATTAAATACTGGGTACAATTTAGACGTTCTATTTTATGTAGTTGTCTTAATGGGAAGTTATGTTAAGTGCTCAGGCAAAATTTAGTAATTGCTTTAGAGGTTTGTTTTTTCATGCTGCTAGTCATTTATTGTAAACAGCAGTAGAAAATAATGGAATAGTAAGTTTTGGCCTGTTTATTGGGGATGAGCCATCATTGTAAATTGAAAAATACTGTATTATCTTAATTTTTTCTTATTTTCAAAATCAAATAATTGAGATAATTCTGGAAGAGATATTGGAAGAAGTCAACAGAATAATAATAAAACCTCTTATATTTTCACCTAATAATAATTCAATATTTTTGATGGTTTTTAATGAGAAAAAACATAAAAAGAGATGATGGTGAAAAATATCTAAAGAAAGTTTTCCAAGTCATTGAATGAATTTTTAAGCAGACCAATTTCATATGTGTTGCGCAATAAACATAAGTAACACAAATTAAATATTTATTGTGTTGACCAGCTTTAAAAATAAATTTATAATAATAAAAACTGCAGAAATTAGGCATTTAAAAATTATTTTACTTTGAATAGTTATTGCCTGATTTTTGTTTTATTATTAATTTAAAAAATAATAATAGCATTACTTACTTGTGAAACTTCCAAATTGTTCATCTTACACTTTGGTTGCAATTTTGAATTTAGATTCACTTTGGCCTTACTTGCATGAGAACTAGAATACTTTTGACAACACCACCTGAAAAAAGTTAGTTCGGCTTTTATTGTCCATGAGACCAGCAAAACCTAATGTTATTATTAAAAGGACGCTGATCAATATTGCCCTTGAGACAAATGTTTTGTCTCAGTAGACTTTTTAAAAATTTAATAATAAGTTCAGCAAGTGTTTTATGAGTTTAATAATAAAAATAATTATTGGTTCTAATGAGAGTATTTATTTATAATCACATATTTTGTTGTCTATGATGTTTCCAAACCTTTTATAATAAGCTTAGTAATGTTGCAACTTTCAAAAACTTTTAATTAAAGTAAATATTGACTGAGACCTCATTCTATTCAGTGCTGCTGGTGCCTTACTAACAACCATGCTCACACTTACACCACTGAATATTTTCTTAGTGATAACCATAGCAAGGCATCTCTCCAAATAGATAATTTATTGTATGCTCAACTCTTTTCACTTTTCCTCAACAGTCGGCATCGGTCACACCTAGTAACCTTTGTAAGGTTATTACAAAATTGTTGACAACCTTTTAGGTCATTTAAAGGATGCGTCTTGTCATTACAAAATTTGCAGTTTTAAACTTTTTAATCCACAAAAGTGCAAAGCTTTTTCTGAAGCCAAATTCTTCCCTGAGAATTTATTATCTCATGTTTGTAAAATTTATTCCATTGTTGACCAGCAATTACCTAAAAATGAACTGAGTGGGATATATGTAACTGCTAATTTCCCACCGCTCATAGCCAGTCTGCCAAGCATCTGCCATGGCTGCCATGGTCAGCTTGTTAAACACATATTTATGTACCCACTAGGAAGATTTAAGTATTCGTAATAGTTGTTTGTTACTGGATAAAATGTTCAAATAATTTGTAACAGACGGTGAAAGGACTACATAGAGCATTCACAAAGTATCAAGACTGATTTTCTTTCTGAAAAAGGGAAGGCAATTCGGAGCAGAGTAGTTCTATTAAGTGTTGTGTAGAAGCAAACTAAATCACTACATGGGGTTTCTTTTCCTGGCGAAAAACCAATTGTGGTTATCATTGCCAATGAACAACTACAACAAAAATGCAATCGCTACATGGAGTTTTGTTATGATTCAAGAGGCCTTTAGAGCAAAAGCCATGTCACATGTAATGGTTTTAACCTGGTACAAGAGGTTCAAGGATGGCTAAAAGGACTTTGCAGAAGTTAACATGAAAACATTTTAGATGTCCTTGCTGTGAGACTTCAGCAAGGCTAACAAAAATTTTTGGTGGAAGTATACTAACATTTTAACACCAACTTTTCTTAGAGTTAGATGACCTGACAACGAACTGGGATTGCATTTTGAAATTAGTAAGAGAAGATTTTATGATGATGTGAAAAGTGTGTGCCAAATTGTTACCAAAGTTTTGACTAGTAAATAGAAACAAAGGTGCATGGCTGTTTGTGAAAAAAATATTTGAATGTTTGCAAGATGGTCTGAATTTTTAAATCAAGTGATTATTTGTGATGAAACTTGGAATGATTGTGTGGTGAGATCTGTGTCTACCAGTAAAGTGAAGTGAAGCAGCAAAGTGCAGAGTGGGACACTGATTTATCTCCAAAGCCAAAGAATGCTTGTATAAGCAAATCTCACATCAAAATCATGTGCATAGTTTCCTTTGATTAAAAAGGAAAGATAGATAAAGAGTTTGTTCCTGCCAGCAAACTGTTATAGGTTAGTTTTATGGTAGAATATTCCACTGTTTGAAGGGTTGAGTCTGCTACTTCTGCCCAGAGATCAAAGGTGATTGGGTCTTCCTCACGACAATATGCTTCCTCATACATTGCTCTCTGCCAGCTGAGTATTTGTCACATTCAATGTTATAATACTACTACAGCTATCCTACAACAGTGAATCTCAATAAAATTTTCTTGTTCCTGCAAAGTCATTTAACAAAATTTCAACAGAGGGTTTTTTCTAGGGAGTGTGACTAATTTCTTGATAGATTTATTCACAAAGAGTTTCAGGGCACATATTCATCATGGAAAAATGGTAGCAGTAGTTTATTGATGCTCAAGGGTTTTATTTCAAAGACTTTTAGTTCACTGTACAAAAAAGCTTCAAAAATGTTACTTAGTTTGAGACCAGTCTTGAAACTTTCTGAACAGATCCTGTACTTGTGTAACTGCAAGCATTTTGTTTTGGGTGCAATTGTGCAACAATTATAATTTTTTGCAATATTTTGGCCTAAACTGTATAGAGTAGTTTTAAAATATAACATAATTTTCCTACAGAAGCTAGTTAATGATATTAATATCACATACCTGTAAGCAATGTAACAGAGGACAAATACGCCTATACCAGTAGCAGACATACATATAGTTAAAAGCTGCTCCCAGGTTACTATGGAAACAATGGATGTAGAACATGTTGCATTTGTACTACAAGAAGGGAGACACACATATCCAGCAGTGTGTTGTGTACACATCTGTAAGCTAGGACAAGAGCATTGTGCTTCTTCACAGTATTCTCCTGAAAAAATACTTTTTGTGTAGTTAATAATTAGTTTCAATAAAAATAAATCTGACTTAATGTCATACTTTTTATGTATTAAAACTGTAAAGGAAAAATTCTTATTTATGAATAAAAAAGTACAAAAATTTAGAGATAGAAAAAAGTGATGCAACAAAATTATTTATATCTTATTTGAAATGAAATTGTAAAAATAGTATTTTAAGAGTAAAACATTTTCAAAACACATTATTACGCTATGTTTTCTAATAAATATCTTTAAAATCACTTCAATATAACCACTTTCAATATAAAATATTAAATACTTGAGTGCTGTGTGAGGGTTCTAATTACATATTGTCAATTTTTTTTCTAAATCTGTCTACAGCATATGCTGTGTAACAACAATGATGGGTAAATCATCTGTGAAAAAAGTGAAACCAGGTAAGAAGGAGGAGGAACATTCATTCTTGCTGAAATGTATCAAGTAAATGTAGTTACCTTGAGTTACATTGAGTTTCAAACTTATCAAGTTAATATAAATAAGATAAAAACATTTTTTACTGTCTATTTTGGAGACCTAATTTAATCATGATGATAGAATGTTTGGGTACGTCTATAAAGATGCTTCTATGGTTAAGATTGAAGATTAATAATGCCAATAACAATTCTGGTGTTAAAGGTGTACAGCACAATTCTGGCCCTTTGAATTGTCAAGTTTGATGAACACAAGGACAGGAACAAAAAGGTTGATACATGGACTATATTATTGGAGGTGTACCAAGAAAAATACCCCTCCGTTACAGAAGACGATGTCAAAAAGTGGTTCAACTTGGTAAATCCTAACTTCACAGCCAAGTTTAGGAAAGTGCAAGCTAGTCCCAAGGACAAACCAAATCAAAGTAAATCAAGGACAAACCTAGACAGTTTGTATGTGTCAACCAAATGGTTCTAGAATCCCTTACTCAATGTAACTATAAAACTTCCAATCCCCATGTCAGTCTTAGGTAAAATGACACAGCTATGGCTAAGTACAACATAAGGCACATCCTTCCATTAGGTTAAATAAAAGTGACAGCGAAATGAGAAACATATTTTTGTAATGTGGTAGGTCCATGATCACTCCATATTTTGGACAAAATTTTAAGTAACATTTTTGCCAGTATAAGGGCCGACTGAAAAACCATTATTTGTGGGATTTTAAAATTTGATAAATCTTTTGAAAGTATAAATACTTTGGTTTATAGATTGCCATTACATCATAGGAAAAATTTACCTGCAAAACCAAAGTTACACAAACAGTGCAAAGTGTGAAGATGTCCAGGTGTTATAAAACTAACATTTTCCCCTACAAGGTACGTTCTGGTTTCAGCAAGTAGCTTTAATTTCTCCTGACAAATTCCCCCATTGCGGCATTCACAAGTTGATAAAGTTACATTTAAACCAACTGATAAGAGTGCTTCTTCTATTACTAACCAGTCTTCTTCCTGAAATAAATGTGTATTGTAAGGTATGTTTTCAATTTAATTTAAAAACTGATATGATCTTATTTCCAATGAAGAGGAAAGAAAGACAGAATTTTCTTAATTTTAAGTAATCTTATAAATATGTGCAGCAACAGTAATAACATTAAATTCAGAAATTTTAATATATTGAAATATCTAAATTCAGATTTCACCCGCGAGAAACCTTGTAAAATAATTAAAACCGTTCTATTCATATAATATGATTAATAAAAATTAGTTTAGTAAGTTTAAGTATATAATTTGATATAATTATAATTTGTATATATTTTGATTACAATAAGAGAATAACAGAACATAATTTTACTCAATTTTCAAAAATTTTACAAATAGGACATGATTAGATAAATGGAGATTTTCACTTTGTGAACTACATGTTTTAAGAGTTGGCATGTCACTTATGGGACACATTATAGATCCAACAAAACCAGGAGATGTAAAAAAATAATACATTTATTCCATTCTAAACTATCATAGATGACAATTTGTCTGAAAACAGTCATATTTTTTTATTATTTAATAACAAATTTACTTTCTAATGATTTGAATTTAAAAGCTAAGACCAAATACTTTGCATAGAATTCATTTTAATTACTATAAGTTTTGAAGTGTTTCACTAATCCGTATTATTGGTATTATCAAAAACTAGTTCATCTGTTTACTAGTGAAAAATGACTGTTTACATTTGCCTGCACAGGATGTACTCTATTAGTGTTTTCAAATTTGTAACTGCCAACCTAGTGTTACATTATTAAATTACAATGAAAATATTGGAAAGAACCCCAATACCACAAAAACTAATCAAAAATAACAAATAAAACAAGTTACTTAAGATTAAACCCTTATGTACATTTCGATGACCATGTCATCATCATCAGAGCGTTCTTAACCCCCTCTCTGCCCTTGACCAAAAAATAAGATCGGCCATCTTGAACCAAATAGGTCAAGTCAAAAAGTACATTATAATAATACATATGTAATAAAAACTACAGCAATAACAATAAATAAAATAAAAGTAATTAAATTAATACATCGTGTAAAATTAATAATATGTTATGAGACAAATTTAAAAATATAAAATGGCCATTGATGAGTTAATACATAGAGTTCAATAAGTTTCAAAGCTACTATCCATCATAAGTGTAGGCGCTCATGAGCTTGAAAGTAATCGGGACGCCGAGATAGTTTTCAATCGGATAGGCAGTACCTTGGAAGTAATGGAGCAGACTGACGCCGATAGCTATCGAATAGCCTCGGCCTATCTCAATAAGTATCTGGGCTGACGCAGGTTTCTCCTCCTATCTTGTGTCAATTCTATCACCAGCGTTCCATTAGTACAAAGTTGGTAATGAGATAGCGCACATGCAACGTAGCTGACTTTATATCTGTGCCATTTTATTAGGTGAGATTTCAATTATATAATTACTAATTTCACATTATTTATATGTTTAACTTTAAATATGATTGAATAACCAATTGACATTAATCTTTGGCATTAATATTAATAAGATTGATAATTTGTTATTGATATCAATAAGGAATTATTTACATTTATAGTTTGAGATATTAATTTTTAATAGTTACTACTCTTTTTATTTAATTTATATATATATATATATATATATATATATTTAGTAATTAAATATATCAGCCATTTTTTTCAACAATTCGCTACACAGTATAAATGGTCAATATGCTCTATCAACATTTCTATTTAACGTAGATGACCAATTTATCTGGGAAACAGCAAACAAGTTTGATTACAGTAGTTTTTGGCAATATCTGAGGCCTATCATAATATAATATTATTATCATATATATTAGTTCCAAACCGTAACAAAAACATTTTTTTTTTGTTCCAATTAGAAAGCTCACAATTAAATGGAAGAACATCAAGGACAACTATACAGGAAACAAGAGAAAACGAACATTGTACACTAAGAACAAAAAACTACTATCTTTTTGTAATGTTGCACTTGTTTTTGATCCATCTCGTAGGAGAAACAACATAGAGTGAAGTCAGTCCCCAACATGGAAAATAACTATTAAAATGATAGGATTGAAATGACACGGGCTGAAACTCTATCTCATGTGCGCTGAAGCTCTGATAGGTATATAAAAGATTGGATTGAAAACTATCTTAGCATCCCGATTACTTTCAAGCTCAAGTGCCCCTACCCTAAAGCAGCATAACTGCAATTAGATTGCCGCCCATCATTTTCCCCCTATTTCAAGTGGGTATTTGGGTAAGTGATTAAATTTTTACAACTTTTTTAAAAGAAATCTGTTTTAATATTCAAGAAGAACAACTACTTACAATATCTTATTTTATTTTCTTAAAAAAAGGATAAAAACTTTTACATTTCTTCAGTTTCACTTTCTTAATTTGAACAGTCATCACACTTGATTGTTTTTTTAGAATGGTTTTTACATATAAATGCCTTGTTCTAGTGCATTCTGAACAACGCAGTGAGTTTTTTTTTCGTTTTCTTTAGCAGCAAACACATCTTTCAGATCCAGTAGCGACAGGAATATTTAGTACCACGTCTCTGTATAGACTAAGGAACAGCGCTATGTCTTTGGGGAGTTTTTTAATTTGTGCCCTTTCTTTCACGAGTTCTTCCATGAGTGCATGAGAAAGGTCTTTCTTGAATTTTTGTCTTCTGTCATTACTTTCCGGGATGTTATATTTGTAAATTACAAAAGAATTTATTTCCGCGTTATCCAAGTGTCTAACAAAAAATGACATTGGCCACCGTCTTGTTATTCGAGAGGTTGAGTACAGGGAGGATAGCTGCTCAACTGTATCGACTCTGCCCTTTGTCGAGTTGTAATCCATTATGGCTTCTGGTTTTCCCATAATTTCATTTATGGCTGCGTCGTCGTGCATAGACGAAAGTAATAAAACAAGTTTAAAAAAAAAGTCATTCAAGATTTTGAATACTTCTGTCTCATCATCAGAAAAAATATTGTTGTCTATGTTCACGACTTCTTCGTCAGAATCATCTAATAATTGTGAAACTACTCTTTCGTAGTTGGGATTACTCGTATAAATATATTCTTTATCGATCCTGTCCCTATAAAAAAAATGTAATCCCTACATTATAATTTTAGAAATTATTTGCTAAATTAATTATTAACTAATTTAATATTTAAATAGCATAAATTTATTTGTTTTAAAACAAAATTATAAAAAATAATTGTGAAATATAATAATAATATACTTACATGACTAGTTGCGTGGAGTATTCTTTGGTACAACGAGGACGTGTCCGTGATCAAAGCATGTTGGGAACTTAATTGCGATAAAACTAACCAAAACAGATGATTCATTCTATTATCAATATAGTCAACAACAAATACTAGGAATGGCAAGTGCCTCCTTTCAAGATTTTAAGACCTGATAACGAATAAATGAAAAGGCAGCACACAGCGCCGCCATGCGACCGGCGGAGGGTTAATAAACACACACACAACAAACTAGTTTCGGCGACGATGTCACCTTCCTCAGTGCTTGGTTACAGTGTAAGCACTAAGGAAGGCGAAACTAGTTTGTTGTGTGTGTGTTTATTAAAAACTAATTTTTTGTGAGATTTTGAGTCCACTATTTTGACTTTTACCTTTGTGAATAGTTCTCACTAGCTAAGCTCTAATTAACTAAAAAGCTATTATTATTACTTAATTAATACAGAGTTTCAAAATAATGCAATGAACATCATGTATTTGATAGACACAGCTTAAGTTTAGGTATTGTATATCAAAGTGACTGAAATGAATTTTATTGACCTAATACTTTCAAATAAACTCTTTATGATATTTGTATTATAAAACAATGTTACGTAACCAAATACATTTTGTTTTGAAAACGGTTTATTCAAGAGTAAACCAAATAAAACACTTCAGGTATAACTTGATTTAATTAGTATTTTACGAGTAACTAACAGCATCAAATAATCATAATCTATAAAAGATGTTTTCATGAGTTGATATAATTTTTAAAATTAAAAAAATATTATTTATTATGACATTACTTTTTTTTACCCTCAAAACTTATACAAATATTTAGACTCATATTTACACTTACAAATCACTTTAAAAAGGTACAATATAAGAGACAAAAGCGCATAACTCAACAATCATTATATGTCTATAAGAAGGTACTTAACAAAACAATGCAACTAGAATCAATAGTAAAAACCATATAAACAAACAACTTATACAGAACAAAGACTACCACTTAATGGAAGGGTAGAACGACAGGTAACTTTATATTTTTGTGTGTTCCAAATTCAGCAGGATTTTAAATTTCTAATTCATTTCCCAGATGTATCAAGTTAGTTAAGAGTTAAAAGAAAACTAAAGTTGCTAAAACTAAAACATACCTCAGAACTGGCCAACATAACATCAATATCATTTTTTGAAGACAATTGTGCACTGACAAAATTGACTTTTTGCAAATTCGCAGAATTTAAAACAAAAAACAACTCTCCAAGTTGGTGCTTGGCTTCAATGAACCTGCAATTCAAAAGTCTGTTAAAGATAATAATTGTTACTCTAACACTACGTAATTGGTTATATTAGATTCTAATGGTTTTAACTGCTTGTGACAATCACACACACATACACTATTGAGGAAGTTCTTTCTATACTTTACATATAAACAATAATGGGTGAACCCAGGGGAATATATATATTTATAGTTAAATATATATAATTTTTACTCAGTTTTTTTTTTAATGGGAAAGATATTTATATGAAGCTAATTAGTGACATGCTAAACCCATAATTTATTAAAAACTAACTGAGAGTTTTGAGTCACAGGCTATAATAACTTTAAAAGTGCTTCCTCAATAATCATGAAAGCAACATGAGTGTTTTTAAAAAACATAAGCTGTTATTGTTTATTTTTCTCATACCCAAAGTGAAGAGATGTATTGTGTTCAGTTTGTAATAAAAGATTACTGAAAGTGCTTCAATTAACTTCCATTTAAGCTGCTGATTACCATCGTTCAGGATTTATAAAGTAATTTAATCACATATTGTTAGACAATAAAAAAAGAGGATGACTGGGATGATACTAACACAAGGGATACTTTTGGATCTAAAGAATTACTTCAAAATAAAAAGTTTTTATATTTGTTTATTCAATCTTCACACGAGCTACTAATTTTCACTAAAACACTTGTAAATATTTTAATATGTAAATGTTTTTCAAAAAATATAAGTGAAAAGGTTTCATATTTATTTAACTTTTTCTATGAGGTAATAAAACATGTAAATACTTTGTATAACACTATCCAAATGGAGAGTACTGATGGTTTATTGGGGCTAGATGCATTCAAATACGAAATATACTACCAATAATAAACAAAAAAAAACAAAGAAAAATATCTAACTACTACAGCCAGTGAAATTATGAATCCCCTTGCCACAAGCGATACTAACACAAGGGATACTTTTGGATCTAAAGAATTACTTCAAAATAAAAAGTTTTTATATTTGTTTATTCAATCTTCACATGAGCTACTAGTTTTCACTAAAACACTTGTAAATATTTTAATATGTAAATGTTTTTCAAAAAATATAAGTGAAAAGGTTTTATATTTATTTAACTTTTTCTATGAGGTAATAAAACATGTCAATACTTTGTATAACACTATACAAATGGAGAGTACTGATGGTTTATTGGGGCTAGATGCATTCAAATACGAAATATACTACCAATAATAAACAAAAAAACAAAGAAAAATATCTAACTACTACAGCCAGTGAAATTACGAATCCCCTTGCCACAAAAAAAGTTATTTATGCAGGGTTTGTCTGGTTCTGCAATAGAAGTGTGTGGTATTAACGTGACTCAATTGGGAGATTGATTTCAAAATTTTAAAATTTTTCATAGTTATTCGATTCTTGATCCAAAAATGTTTCTTCTTACTGAGAAATGTGTGGAGTATTTCTACTTAACATGTTTCTTTCACATTGCACAACATTTATTGCTAAATTGTTTGAAAGATATAATTTTAAATTGGTCAGCCTTACCAGTAAAAATATTTTAGAGCTGCCACAGATCATAACATAGTCATTGGTTTGACATTACAGTGGTCTGTATATGGATAATATATACAGAAATCATATTATAGCATATAAATAAAAAATCTCCATTTTGTAACGGATTTAGGAGATGGTATCAAGAAAAATTGAAAGGATTACCAATAAAATGAAGAGACACTAGAGATCTAACACATAAAACTGCCAGTAAAATAAGAAAGCACTGAGAAATTTCAAGTTGAATACAAAAATATAATATCTATTTCTATATTTCTGCATAATGTATGCCCGATAGAATTGTTAGTTAAAAAAAATATTATTTTATAAGCTGTAAGAAAAATCAATGAATTTATTCACTGAATTTATATTTTAATTGTGAACATCATTAAAAATATAAAGATAATAATTTGTAGATTGTTTGGTTACATTTTAAATTTGACTATTTAAATGTTTTAAACTTGCCTATAGTAGCACTTACTTTGCGTGTTGAGGAGATGTGTCCCTTTGTCAACTCAGACCGTAACTAGTGATTACTAGTAGCTCACGGGAAGATGGAATCAACAAATGTTTAAATTTGAGTTACTAATATATGAATTTGAGGAAAGTAGCAACAATGGTAAAAGTTAACAACGAGTGGAATGAAAATGACAAGAGTTACTCCAAAAAATATCCTTCTTATAATCATAGTACACAAGGGCTATTTTAACATGTTTGCTCTGAAGTGCACCTTTATATCAATTGTGCTTAATCCCACTAAACCAATACAAAGAAATCGCATGTACCATGATTTACATTACAATGGAATGATTTATATATTATTGCAATGCACATTTTGAAGAATTTTGTATATTTTATGGTGTAGAACTATGTTTATTTTAGTTGTATAATTTATTTTAAAATTGAATTATTTATTTCAGGTTTAAACGTATAGAAATTAAAAACACATTTTGATTATCCCCACCTAGTAGGTAGAGATGGCAGTATATGGTGAATTATAGACTGGGACATGAATATATGCCGGTTTTGGAAGATAGTAAATTTTGGGTAGCACAGACAGAGTTGCTATACTAAAGTTTACTTCTCAAATAGTGTATTTAAAAATAAGTTGTTAAAATTAGAGGAAAATGATGTATACAATTTTGAAATAGAATTTTATGGAAATTCTATTAATAATATCCTAATAATTTGAAATTAGGTCTTAATTTAGGTTGACAAATTTGTTGGTACTGTAATGCTTTTAAGAAGCAATTGACTTATTCAAGAAATATGTAATTGTACACTTACCTTATAACAGCAGTATTAATTAACATCTCTTCCCATACAAAATGAACATTAACAGACACATTAGAGTATGTTGTAAATTTCCCATCAGTTACTGATACATTTAGGTCATACAACCTTGCTTCCAAGTTTTTTGTTGCATTTATTATTCCATGCACTGGATCTATAGAAAACAAGTGTGAAGGGCTGGGTGGTACTAAAGAGTAACTCAAAATATCATAAAGATCTTCATCTGTTACAGTTACTTTTGTCAGTCGTCCAACCGAAGAATGACCTTCGTATGATATGACCAAGACATTCATTGGTTGAACTATAGGAGGATATTGAGAAGCTTGCACAACCTGAAATTCATATTGAATAATTAAAATAATAAACTGTATTGTTATATTTAGAATTAAGTTTTAACCTTTGACTTATGTTACTATCATTGATAGATTTTAAAAGGGCAGTGGTAGATGTAATATGTGAAGGAGGATAGGCAAGTTGAACTGTCTCATAAAAAGCAATATTTAAGCTGACTTATTTAGCCTAAATTAGGCTAGTTAGGAATAATGATCTTTCGAAATTGGGTCCCAGCCTATGAAAATATCTGTCTAGAAAGTGGGTGTACTAAGGGACCAATTACAAATTTTTGCCCTACTTTCTAGTTCATTAGCTCATTCCTATATGTTAGGACAGAGCTTAGGCCTATTTTTAATAAAATTTTCTTCAGCTCGTTAGTTTGCAGATTTGTAACCTCATGTTTACTTGCTGGTAAGTTCTAGAGATTTCAGCCTGCCTTTGTTGTCAGTGAGAACAAATTTAATTTTTTTTATAAGGAGTTGATATAACAGCTCTTTAACATTAATAGTGTAACTTGTAGCTAAACATTTAAGAAGTCACCAAACAAAAGAAAATGCCAAAAAGTGGTATTTTTGCAAATTCATCTCAATAAGTGGAAGATACTGCTGAATAGAATCTGTTCATAACCTCAGAATGAGAAGAAAAAGAGGAAGATGATGTGGGAAAATGATCACTACGTCCAATGGGGAGCTTCATATAAAACAGACTCTAGCAAGGGTAATCAGAAGTAGCATTGATAATTCCCCTAATCTATTAAGCTCTTTGTAGTTTCTTGTAAGAGGTGTTATTTCTCACTGAATACATTTTAAAATTCACAAATAGAAATGTCTAATTTTCTGAAAGGAAGGTAGCACAAGTTATTCTGTGGCAAACTTTAACGTTTCCAAAGTGGCCCATAGTATCAGGTGATTTTTTAATATTTGAAATCACTATTAGAAGGGTTCAAAACATCCAATATAAAATTTAAAAAAATACTCTTCAACTACAAAAGTTTCATTGGCTCTACAAGACTATTTTTTATCACACAACTTTAGAATAGAGAGTGAATGTTTTTGAGAGTCATTTATTTCAAGACATATTTTTGAATTATATAGTATTAATAGTTCTTTTGGTCAAATACATTTATTTTTAATAAAATTATTAGAATATAACCTATCTATTTCGGAAACACAGTATTAAAGTGTTTTACCAATATAATAAGTTGAATAAAACAATAAACCCTTTGTTGGAGTTATTGTACAACATAGTTTCACAATCCTTTCACACTAGGGTGAATTAAAAAAAAAATATATTGTATAATGTTTAAAGACAGTTTGTGAAATGCAGGTGTTAATGGTTAAATTTTTTTAAAATTTGTTATAAAGTAATACAATATAAATTTCCCTCTATATTTATACCATTTACTTCTTTCCTTATATACCTAGCTTCTGATAAGTTGCATTTAAGATAAATACTAACCAGTGATATAATTATACTTAAGAGTTACTTAGTTATAAAAAAATAAAGACATTATTTCAAAGATAATAAAAATATGAATATATACCGTTATCGAAATCCAACAATCAGAAAATAATTCTGGTTGTTGTGAGTTGTAAACTCGCACTTGCAGTTTATATACAGAATGTAGTTTTGATATGAGTTTAGTAGTAGTGATTAACCTGCCTTCGGTATCTATTCTGAAAAAATCTTCATTATTACCAGAAATAATAGTGAAAGCTGAATCTGTGTTGTTTGGATAGAGATCAGCATCTGTAACTTGTAACTGGCACACTGTCCAGTCAGCACCTTTGTCTTCCTAAAAAAAAATTTTCATTTATTTTTAAATAAAAAAAAAATTAAGTAAGATTAAACATTCTGTACTATAGACTTCAGACTACAGATATTTTCAAATAACAAACAGTGCAATAGTTTGGCACCATTATCTTCATTACTAGTACATAATATTTGCACTGAATATTTTTAATTTTTTACTACCATTAAAGGGTTTTTTACTTACTGAAACATCTGAATGCTTAAAATACTTTCTTTAAAGTTAATTTGTTTTATTTGATTCCATCTTCACTTGAGCTAATGTTTGTTTTTCACTAAAAACACTTGAACATATATTAGTATGTTATACTTGCTTGTAGTATGGCGGTTTCAGGAGATTGACAATGGTCACTCAGTTAATCTAGTTGACAATGGGACACATCTCCTTAAATGGCTGACCTCAATAATAATAAAAGCATGTGTTACTAAAGCCATGGATGACAATATGAATAAACTTTTAGAAATAAATATTCAAAAATTGAATAGCCTCAATTTCATAGTAGATGAGTCAAAGAAAAGGTATTCAAGGTCAATAATTTGTTCTTGTTATTGTGTATGTAACTATCTGCTGTAAAAAAATCTACAAGAAAAGATAGTTGTATAAGAAGATATAGTTGCATTATCTTTAAACCTTTTAGTACGTGGCATTGACTACTTTGTACTTAAATTTACAAAAGGTATTAGTAGTTTATGTACATGGTGCTATCTTCAAAGTAGTATTATATATTTTATAGGGTTAGTGATTAGGTTTTGGAGTTTAGGGATTTGTAGTTTAGTTTTTAAGTGATTTTAAGTGTAATTTATCAAATACTGAAGCATCATATTCCTTTAGTATATCTTTTGTATGACGTGTTATATTCCCTCCTATTGTTATGTTGACATTTGTTATGTTCAATTATTTTTTTGTTTTTAGAAATACATACAGTAGTAGTTGTTTAAGATTATTAAATACTTAATTTTATATTTACTAGGATATTTGTATTATTTTTAATTTTAGAAACTACAAGTAATTAGTTGTAATATTCAAATATTTTTTAATAAAATTACAATATGATGAAAAATGTTTAGAATAATAGTTCCTGTACATCCTTTTAAATTTAATATAGTAATGCCCAGTACTTATGCAATCGGTGGGACCGAGCGATAACTGTGTAAGTCAAATTTGTGTAAGTTAGGAATCATGTTTAACTGGGACCAAAGGCTAAATAAACCAATAATTTAGAAGAAAAATGTATATGTATTAAAATCTTAAATACATAATACAACAAAAAATTATATTATGTACATACATATTGCAAAGAAGTAAGTAAACAAAAGTTATTTTGACATAGAAGGCTTCTTAATATCTAACAAATTCATTAGATGAAATGAAAATTTTTTCTTCTCATATAGAATTTCCTTGTAACTTGCTGATATTTTTTTACTCCTTGTTTTCTAGCAGAAACACTATCTTCATTGGAGTCTATGCTCTCAAAAATTTGTAAGCATTGCTCAATTAAACTAAGGTATTTTATCTGTAACAGAGAGCCTGTTGTTCTGTCTCATACGACCTGTCGCATAGAAGATGTGGGAATGATCTTCTTGTGTGATAAGCTTTAAATGTTTTGATAATTCCCTGATTCATCGATTGATGAAAACTAGTTGTGTTTGGTGGCAAAAATATCACTATAATGCGTGCATCGGAATTAGCTAAAATAGTAGGAGGATGGCCAGGTGCATTGTCAATTAATAGTGTCACTTTAAAAAGAATTTGTTTAAACTGACAATAACATTCGACTTGAGGTATGATATGATGGCCAAACCAGTCCTCAAAAAGGGAAGCTGTCACTCAAGCCTTCCGGTTCAAATTCCAAATCACAGTAAGCTAGCTTTAGAAATATTTTTTAATGCCCTTGGATTTTCTGAGCGATAAACTATGAGAGGTTGCAACTTACAATCACCAGCTGCATTTACACCAAACTTCACTGTAAATCGGTCTTTGGCTGGCTTAAAACCCGGAAATGTTTTCTCTTCAGACGTTATAAAAGTTCTTTCAGGCCTTTTCTTCCAGAACAAGCCAGTTTCATCCACATTGAATATAGTTTGGCTGGTATAGCCAACTTCTTCTATCATAGCTTTCGATTTTTCTGGAAAGAAGTATGCAACTTCTTTATCAGCACTTGCTGCCTCTCCAATTTCTGCAATGCTGTGCCAGTTATAGGGACTTTTAAATTGATTGAACCAACCTTTACTAACTTCAAAATTTTATCCCTAGCTACATCCCTAGCTTCTTCTTTTAATCTCTCAAAAGTCATTAGCTTGAGAACAAATCATTTTCTGGTCAACAGGACAATTTTTCACTTCTACTTGATTATCACACGGTATTTTTAACATTGTTTCTATTCCAGCAATAATATAATACAATGACATTCACGAATCATGGTTGAATTTAAAGATTGAGGTTTCTTCACAGCTTTGAGAAGTTTTTCTTTACTTTGTATAATTGTTTTGACTGTCGATTCCAGTAGATCAAACTTCTTTGCTAATTCATAAATTTTTATTTTTGGATCAAAGTCTCTTATATGTCACGCTTACATTCGAAAGATGTTTTCTTCCCTTGTTTAATGCAAAAGAATCACTTCTTTTGGATGACAGTAAAGTCTATCAAGTATCCATAAATAAAATGAATACAACACAATAACTTCGCAACACAAATAATATTAATCACTTTAACATTAGTTTATGACTATCCAAACTTTAATCAGTGTTTCACTTTAGATAGCCTTCTCGACTAGGTACCACAATATACACAACTGAATACAATCGAAAGGTAACACACAACGATGCGGGCTGAGCAAATCAATCTCTTATGATGCTACGATGGGACAGCCACATGGCGTCTTAAGGTCGAGATAGCATGATTTAAAACTGCGTAACTTAGGAATTGCGCAAGACGGGGTAGCGTTAGTTGAGGTATTACTGTATGTAAAAATAAAATAAAGACCTATACTTGAATATAAATTTATAAAACATGAAAACCTCCCAATTAATTTAAAAGTAAGCACAAACACAGACATCCATAAATAGATACTGTTACGATATTAATATACAGAATTAGAAATGAATTAAAAATAAATATAAACTGTATACCTGGAGAACTGCTGTAAAGTTGGTTTTTAAAAACACAGGAGGATTATCATTAACATCTAGAAGCTCAATTGAGAGATATGTTGAGTTCAGTTGTTGTGGAATTCCTTGGTCAGCAGCCTCAATTTGTAAAATGTACTCTGGTATCTGCAATCACAATTACAAGTAATATTGTATAATTTAGACCCCTTAAATGATTTAAAAGTAAATATTTAACATATAATGTATGAATGTATGTATAAAAAGATGTGTTCCTTTGTCAATTCAGATTAAAGCTGCAGTTGACACCTCATGAAATAGTTAAGGCTAATATATAATTATCTAACCTTACCAATAGGCTGTAACATCAACAGTAATTTACCAAATTCTATATGCAAGTATTTACACTGTATATCTTTTATGTATGTTTCATGTTTACTAGAAACTTTAGTTTAAGATGGTAACAAACAAACAATATAAACATTCAAGGTTCAAATCAGAAGCATAGCATTTGGATGGATTCAATTTTATATATTTTTACTTTTCTATTGATAAAAATACTGTTTGCCAAACTAAACTTTAAAAAGGTAAGTACATAGGGTCTTTTTGCAAAGCTATTTTTATAAGATACAGATGTGTTTCTGCACATCTTTTTACCTTTTTATTTTCATGGTGTTTTACAATTAATAATTTAAAAACATGTAATTTATATATTTATTAATTGATAAAATTAAAATTTAAAACACTTACAGTTTAGAGTTTGTTTTACCCTATAAAACATTTTTTTATAGCAGAAGTATTTTTAGATCATTAGGTAAACTATATTTAATTACGTTACTTTTCTTAGTTTTTTCATTTCAATCCACACCAAAAAATTAATTTTTGTCAAAATTGTAAAACATATGACATTATAATGTAATTATTAAGTCATTGATGAGTTTATCTTCTGGCTTTGTTACTTTTAGACATTGACAGACTTTTATATAGTAATAGTTTTTATTCAGAAGAAAATGAGAGGGATAGTGGAAGTGAGCCAAAGATAATATTTTAGCATTCTCTGTGAGTGATCAGTAGGGATATTCATCCTCAGACGAAGCCTCAGATGATGAATTTCAAAAATAATTGAAGAGAAATGAGCATCATAATTCAGTAAATGATAAGAATTCAACATAAATATCTGAAATGTTTGTTCCACACAGTTCTATTTCTCAAGTTCTTCAATCACTTGACACCCATGACTCCTCTGGTGATTGTAGAAGCAACCGTCTTGTAGACGGAACTCCATCTGGTGTATCAAGGCCTGATAATAGTTGTACACAAACTTCTCTTGCTGTTACTACCGATTGTTCAGACTCTGCAAGTTCAATTACACAAAAAGCAACAAAAAATTATCAAAAGAAAAAACGAGTATTCCTGAATTGAAGAGCCTCCAGCTGTAAGTACAAGAAGAGCCCCTTGAAATACTGTAAAAATTCAATAACTGGACGGCAGGTAAAGGTAAAGATGTTGAATCCTTTTGGACTCATATTGTCATGGATCTTCAACCATCTCCTTATGTGAGTGATGTGGTTCAAATAATTACAAAAAAATTTAAGATTCAAAAAATTAAAACCGCTTTAGATTCAGTCTAAAATTAAGAAGTGTATAGAATAAGCAAAAAATAGTAAAAATGTTCACATTACAGTTCATACTATCAAAACACCTGATGAGGGTGTTCAGTTTTATTGATAATATTGAAATAATACATTTCTAATTTTTGAATATTGAACTACTAAGTTTAAATTTTATTCTATAAGTGAAATTAACCTACTGCTCTTATTATTTAATAATTTACTAAGTGAGATGAGCACAATAGCATAAATTATTCCTAACAATTAAAAAATCTTAATTAGAAATTTTAAAACTATTACAAAACGTTTATATACATTTTGCTTATACATCTCACATAAGTAGAAGGTTACAACTGAACTGTCAGTTGTAACATTCTGATAATCATACTATATTAGCAGAATGTATATAAAGGATTTGTTATAGTTTTTAAGTTTGTAGCAACAGATTTGAAATTGTTAATTATAATAAATGGATTATGTTATACAAAACTCACCATTTCTCTGTCCAAAGGTTTGACCACATTTATAACACCAGTTTCAGAATCAATTTTAAATTGCTGATTTGAGTTTCCTTTTTTTATTTTGTAGGACAGCTGACCATTAACTCCGCTATCTAAGTCAGTAGCTTCTATCTGAAAATGACGAAGTTTGTTTTATTGATTTGTAAATAACTTTTTGATATAAACTAAAAGTACCTATTATTTTTATAAAATAATCACCAAAATGATAAATACATATTTTTAAATGTAGTTTTTAATGTTGCATTATTATACCTAATTTCTTAAATAGGTTTCTCTTATACAAAAACATTAAATTTCAACATTTGTTGATTCCATCTTCACGTGAGCTACCAGTAATCACTTACACTTTTAAATGTTGTAAACTAGCCTATAGTAACACTTACTTTGCTTATTGAGGACGGCCGTTTCGGGAGATATGTCCCTTTGTCAACTCAGACCGTATTAAATTTCATATTGCAATAAATAAGAATAAATGAACTAAGTAAACATAAACAATTTATTCTAAAGTATTATAAAATTCTACTTTGATAATTTATAAACAATTTTTTGTTTTCATTAAATTTAGGCTAATAGTCTAAATGTATATCAACAAATACTCATGATAAATCTATGGTCTACTTTTTTAGACACAAAACCATAAGTCAGACACACACCACTTATACTATGGCTGGCACATAAGAAGAGACAGTGAAAGAATGGCACATTTATGGTTAACAGCGAGATTTTTTATTATGCATATATAGTTCGTGAGATTCTGAAGAATTAGCTATCTACATAAGAAAAAAGAAGTTACCAAGTGAATGAGTTGGGTTTTTCATAATCAAAAATATATTTCATATTTCAAAAAGGGAGTTATTAATATAATAATATACTTATTATATTAATATAATAACTACTTGTCTAAAAGTTTTAAACAACAATAAATATAATTAATATATTAGCAAGATATTTTGGCCATACACAAAGTACCATAACCATTATATTGGTAGGTAAAACATCTTGTGACTAGTTAGGCAGATAACATAGAATATACATTTAAGGGGATGTTTGATTATGCACTGATAATGATTGCCTATTACAAAAAAAAATGTGCCAAGAAGGATTTCAAATTTTTTTAGGCTGTAAAAAATAAAGAAACCGTTAAAAAATTGTTTTCATCTTTAAATAGACGTAATAATTTAAATTTAAATAGAGCCTTAAGCAAATCGATAATTTATTTCTACACTTTAATTCTGTCCTAGCAGTTGATGACTTCTTTACTAACAGTAATTAGAAAAAATGCATATCTTTGAATTTTACATTATAGTAGCCATAGGAAATGTATTAACTGGTTTCAATCATTGTAAGTAGCATCTACATATGTTTTAAATAAGTTTGTTTCATTCTAGTAACTTTTTATCCATTTTATTTGCATTTTAACACATTACAATGACATTTTGCTTTATAATGGGCTTTCATTAAACATAATTCTTATGTCCAATTAGTCCTTTATTATGTGGTTCTACTGTCCCTTTTTCTATATAAAATTTGTAGACTTCAGTCTCAAGATGTCTTTGACAACTCAAGTAAATCCCTTCAATGGTCATAACCATATAATCTAAAAAGTCCTGTGGGAAAATAATACACATCTACTGGTAGTTGGGCAATTCATGATTCTATTTTATGATAAAATTCATGATTTTATTTTATTTGTTTGTTATTTTATAAAAACATTGTAATTCAGGAAAGCAGAGAGTTAGTTCCAAAACAGAAGATGATAAGTATTTTCTGCAGTTTTTCATCATCCATGAGGAATCCCTGAAAACGATCACTATGACCATCTTAACCTTATTACTTTACTTTAAAAAGGGGGGTGAAGTTGATCGCCTGCTCTTGGTGCCCCCTGCGTAATCTAAACGATCAACAGAGGTCGCCTTTTCTGCGCAATTTTGAACGCCCAACATCTGTTCGAATGACAAGGACTGCAGGACGTTCGCGATGAAGCATATGGCTCCGACTTTGAGCATCTAGCCTCCCTCTACTGGACTGCTCGACACCGAATGGCTGAAATGCCAAGATTGGGCGTTGGATATAATACAAAATTAAAAAAAAATAAATAATAATTTACTTTAAAAAAACTTTTATCACATTTATGAAGGATGACTGAAAACCTCTCATTTTTATCCAAACATGAAATGACCTTGAAAATCTTTTGGACCAATGAGATAGATTTTTTTTGGATCATGTGGGCAAACTTGAAACATCAAAGGGATTGAGTAAGGGAGCCAAATAAAAGCCTTCACCCGGACATCGTCAGATGGTCAGTGGGATAGCTAGTAAGTTTTAAATAGAGATTTAAAAGAGAGAGTAATGTGTGTTGAGTTTTAAAAGTATAATTAGTGATTTTACTTTATTTCGGGTTTTGTGTTACAATAGACATCACTGTATGAAAGCTGAAGTATAATAATAGTAATCTGTGTCTGGCTTAGTAACCACCTGACTCCTCCCTAGCTTAACCCTATGGTGGTGTCTGTTGTTACAATATCATAAAAAACCATTAAAACTAAATAGTCATAATTGTCACTCATTTAAAATAGGATGAAAATTGTCCTCATATTTTTTCAGGCCTCCCTTACCAAAAAATACCAAGTAAGGAAAATAAAATACCAACCACTCTTCTGTCACATTTTATTGAGAGTGTTAAATACATGAACATGAAATGTTTCATCTTGAATACATAATATTTCAAAAAGAATTGTTCAACTTTTTATAACATTATTAAGAGGAAGCAAAGAAAAAGTCAACTTCTGTAGAAAATGTTGACAACATAAAATTAATTTTCTGTTAGTCATTATGCCCGACCAAAGCGGCATTGATATTTCAGACTCATTCTCATTGTGAGGCCATGGGCAAGTAAAAAAAACTAAAAGATTTTTTTATATATATAGGCTAATGACAGATCACAGACAAATTGTCTGTGATCTGTCATTAGCCTATATATACAAAATTAATAGTTGTTAACAGACATTAAATAAAAATATTAGAAACATGAATGATAAATAAATAAATCAAATAATGCAATACAACAATCCTGTAGCATTTTCAAAGTACAATATCATATTATAAACATATCATTTGGTGTGTTAGAAGAATAGTGTGTGGTTGTAGTTAAAGAACAAGATATTTGTTTTACAACTGAATAAAACTTAACAAGACATAATGCATAGTAAAGTACTCACATGTAGAAGAAGCAGTACAAATTTTTTTAAAGCAATGATGATTTTTAGTACTTTATTTTTTGTTAACAAATCAAAATAATACCATAAGTAATTATTTGAGTAACTAAGTGAAAAGTTACTTGCGGACATGTTTCGAAACAGTGGAGTAGCAGGTTAGTTTCGCCAATGAAACAACTGTTCTGAGACTTGACAGCAAGTAAGTTAATAGTTTCACGTTGTTTCTCAAATAATTACCTGTAATTTATTCAGTAAATTCAAGATGGTGATAACAAGCACCTATAAAATAATATATTTTTAATAGTGTTAGGCATAATTTTGAAAATTATACTCACTTGTATTACATGATGGCCCATTTTAGCATCTTCCCTCATTTTCACAAGCAAATATTGTTCTTTGAAAATAGGAGCATTATCATTGCAGTCAGTAATAATTACATTTATAGATAATCTATGCAGGAAATATAGATCAATACTATCCGTTACCAGTATGGAAAGAGTGTAGATTTTTAGTGTTTCATAATCTAGTTGTTTGTTTACAAAAATAATACCTGAAATCAAAGTAAAAAAAGAGGATCTTACAACATTTTAGAAGAGGCTTTATATTTACATAATAACTATGGGGTGAATAATTTTATTTACTTTTCAACAGCTTTTTTTCTTAGATATGTTTAATTAAGAAAATCAGTTACTGGGGTTTTAATTGTATTTTTCTCACAAACCAAAATTTATTCCTAAAGTAATATATATTTCAGTAAAAATTCTATAGCTTAAAATATGAGTTAGTCTAGTGGTAATTTCCTCTGAAGATGATTGCTTTGCAGCCGAAATGTAAATCAGGACATAAATAAAACGTTTTTTTGAGGTTTAGAGATTTTATTTATTCATTAAAAAGAAATTCATTTCAGTTGCTCCAAGTTATTAAAAGGATTAATTTAAATCTCAATGATTGATTATTTAAATCAATGAGGGTTGATTTAGATATGGGTAAGATTTAAAAATTTGGTGAATTTAAAAATTGGAAATAAATCTAGTCCGGATGGCTATAGAATAGCAATGTAAACATGGAAATCATGGCTTCAAAATGATGAATGGTTTCGTCTCAAAATCTCACTGGCTTTATGAATTTTCTGGAAGGGGAGATTTTGTGATGAATAATTAATCAAATAAGAATTTTCTTCTGTAGCAGTAATTTCATTTAATAAACTTTTCGAGGATATTTAAATAAAATAGTTAAAATATCAATAATTTTACTTAAACAATTTTATTTTCTGGTTAGAGCCTGATTCTATTTTTTTCAAGCAAGTTTTGTAAGGTTATTATAATTTAATTTAACTTTATGGATTAAAATCACTCTTATTATTAATGCAAGAAGTAGAATAATGATTAAAGAAAAAATAATTTTTGGGATTAAGAAGTTATGAGTGGTGTGAGCACTTTAAATTTCTGTTAAGGTTAAAATTAATCAAGTTAATTTTAACTATTCCTTGTTACGTGCATAGAAAAAGTAACACGATGACAAGCATGGCGGGGATTCCCTCACAATTTTTTTTTATTTCCCTCACTATCGTCTCAAGATCAACTGAATTGGATTTTTCTGGTGTGGTGGTGGGTACAGGGTCCTCGAGTTTCACTCAAATATCACCGCACGTTTAGCAATATTACAAAATTAACTAGAAAAGCTGGGATTCCCTACTGCACTTTCACAGGGTAAGAGAGTTATTAATTATATTTATAGGGATATTTTTTGTAGGGATTTTATTTTAGTGGTATTCATACTTTTAATGCTTACTTTCGGTAGTTAAATCATATAATCAGATTAAATTTATTATTTATTTACATTTGGAATTTAGTAATCATTGAACACTATTTTGTGAAATAAGAATAATGAATACGAGGCAATAACACTTATTTTGAAAATAATGGTGACGTTTCGATAGCTAGTTAGCCATCTTCCTCAGGCCTAAAGTACATACATTAAATTAATATAATTAACAAATTAATACAAAACAATTATAGTAATGTTACTTTAAGTAAATGAAAACCTAGTAGTTTTTTGAAGTTATCACAGATTTACACTTATAAAAACTGTTACCTAGTCATATATATATAATCTGGAAAAATACAGTTGAAAGTTACAAAAACTAACCTCAGTTCAATTACAATAATAAGAATCATAATAATATCAACTTAGCTGTTACACTGTACATTGTATAATATATTCAATCACAATTAAACCAAAATTAAAACTATACTTCTCATATAATAATACATTTAAAAACAACCATATCTTACAAAAAAAAGTAAAGAATACATATACAATTAACAAAAATTACAAGACAATATGAGAACAAATCTTTTAATAGTGTTTGTGAACTGATACGAATTTAATACAGAAAAAATGTTTCCTGATATGAAAATTATGAACTTCTGTGGATAATTATTAAGAGATAAAAACTTGTTAATGAATTTAAGATTTTGATTATGAAAGGAAGGTTCAGAGAGTTTCAGTCATAGATCGTTTGTGTGAAGTAGGATGATCAAAATCAAAATTAAGGAATCTGTCTGAAAATGTAGAGATGTGAAACCAGTCAGTTATAGTTCTACATTCCTATTCCATAATAAGTGATAAAAAAATTTCAACCTGTTATTATATATGATCTCTTATGTAAATTTTAATGTGTCATCATAAGAAATGAAAGTGTCTAATAGTTCATGTAGATACTTCTTAGGAGTAATGGAAAAAGAATTGTCAATAAAATAATGGTTATTAATTCAATTTATTAAAACATTCCTGTTCAAGGTTATTAAAAACCATATGTGGAAACTTTAGGAGTACCAACAGGCAAGCCCATGAGAGAGTACCATAAAATAGTTTGAAAAATTTATTGTCAAATGAAAGTATGTATTCTACATTAGGAATTCAATAGTTTCAAGTAAGTCATTCATCTGAATGTCAGTTTTACTTCTGATAAATATATCGTTTTTCAGTAGACATCAAAACTAATTTGGTGCTAACATTGGTGAAAAAGCAGTCACATCAACACTGATTAACATATGGTCATCTGGAACGTTCAAGTCTTTAATTTTTTCCACAACATCCAAATTATATTTTACATATAATTTGGGTTTGGGAAGGCTATTTTCTAGAAGATAAATATTTTTTCAGGAAGGAAATAAGTAAGTGAATTTACATTGGAAACTATTGGTCCTAATGGAGAACCCTGTTTGTGTACCTTAGGTAGACTGTAAAATTTTGAAAGAACTGTATTTTTTTGGGTAATAGAATGTGGATGAAGTACTGGTAGTAGATCAAAATAACCATTAAAACTCCACTTTTTTAGAATTTTATCAAAACTCAACCATAATGTAGGAAGTGGATCTTTATTCCAAAGTCACATTAATGAACGTGGCCATTCTTTTGATTTTAAAATCCTCTCATTTAAACAGTGAGAATAATTGATAAAGACACATTTTTTCTGATATGATACATATCAAGCTACAAAAGAAAGGAATTAATATAAAGAGGATACAAATAAATTAGCAAACATATACAATCCACTGATTCCTAAAATGAACAATGTGTCAGAATAATTATGTTTTTAAATAGCCACTAATTAATTAATGCTAATGAGTTAGATTCCTATTAAAGAAATTCTGAAATTGTTTTGTTTTATTAATGTGAGTAATTCCAAACTTTCTCAGTACACTACAAGCAACATTATTGGTGATTTGTATTTTATTCTAGTCACTAATTTGTTGTCTTATTGTCTTCTAATTTTCCATATTGTATATATATTATTTAAGTTTTTTTAAAGATATATTTTTAAAAAATATATTATATGATATGTATGGTTTAATTGTGCTTTAAATATGATTGAATATATTATACCATGTACAGTGTATCAGGTCAGTTGATATCATTATGATTTTTATTATTAATCTTGAACTATGGTCAGTTTTTATAATTTTCAACTGTATTTATAATTTTAATAGATATGACTAACATTTTGTATATGTGTAAATATGTAACAATTTAAAAAAAAAGTACTAGGTTGTCATTTACTTAACGTAACATTATCATAATTGTTTTGTAATAATTTACCAATTTTAATATATGAATTTCATGTGTGTACTTTAGCCTTGAAGAAGATGGCAAACTAGCTGTCGAAATGCCACCATTATTTTGAAAATAAAAGCTATTGACTCATACATATATCAACGGCCTTTTATTAATATCAAGACTTGTGGGTTTATATATTAAAATAATGAATAACAATACACATATTATATACAATATTGTATTACTTACTTGTAATATTTTCAATTATAAACTGTGAATTTTCATTTCCACCAACTATGCTATATACATTGTTATGATTACCAATATGACTAGATAAATCTTTAACTTGTATAATTTGAGTTCCAACTGATACATCTTCAGCTACAGAAACATTATAAGGTATGGAGGCAGTGTTGTCGTTTGTACTGTAAAACGACAATTGGATGTTATAGACCATATAAAGTCGAGGAGTGCCTTGATCTGATACTTGGATGTTGAGGGAACTTTGCTCAAATGAATTATTGATGTAAAGTAGTCCAGTATCTTTGTCGATTGTAAATCTACTATTGTTTAAGATTTGGTATTTTATTTGTCTGTTGATACCTGAAAGTTATAATAATACAACATATTTTACTTGGTTTGTTTATATCTTAAATATTAGGTACTATACATTAAAATGTATAAACAAAATATTTTTTGTGTATTATTAAAAATAAAATAATGAAAATGTAGCTAGCCTAAGGGTCACCTCTATCTTTTAAAAATACAAATAGTTATTGTTTGTTTATTTTGATCTTAATTAAAATTGGTTTACACTTGATTAGTACACAATATCAGATATCCCCATTCACCTTCCTTCTGACAGAGGTTAGTAAAAAAAACCAAAATCAACAAATATCTAAGATAAAATCATTGATAAGTTTATACAAACAATATATTAAACAAATTATCTTTTATTCTAAATATCTGTGTATATTTTTGACAATGGATATCTATGACATTTGGCAATAGTTTTAAGCAAAGGTATTAACTTTCGAAATCTTGTTGCTGTTCATGACAAGCTGGTTGTTAATTACTTATTACACTTTTCTATTACTTGCAACCAGACATTTTGTTAACTTAAGGTGTAAGTAAACAATTTAACAACCTTTAGTTAACAAAAAGTCTGGTCGCAAGTAATATCAAAGTGTAATAAGTATTAACTCTATTAACAATAACAGTATCATTTTTTGAATACAGCAACTGAAACAGCACTCAAATACAACAAAAAGATTTTCCACCTCTACAAAAATAAACATTCTCAATGCAGTAGAGCAATATAAAATTGGCGAACATTACACAGAAATAAAAACATGCTATATGAACAAACTGAATATAAAAAAAATAAAATATTATGATCAAATGTTTAAAAATAAAAATTTAAAACTGGCTCTACAAGGCATCTTGGTAGGCTCATAAATTATTTCCTAATTTTATGAAAAAGGCTTTGTAGCAGTAAGGACATAAGAAGATATACATACTATGTTCTACATTAAACCACAGAACATTCATGAGATTAAGGTCTGTGTCTATAGTGTGAATGGAATGCACTGATGGTGCACACAAGTCATTGTCAATAAATTTAGTAGAAAACAATTATTTTTGTCATCTTCCAGCCAATATAAAATATTATTGTCACTCACTTTTTTGACATTTAAAAATGTTTAATAATAGAATGTGTATTTACATAAAACTAATGCAATAATTACCAAAGTACAAAAAAATTATAACACTTTAAAATACAATATTTATATAAACTGGAACACACCAAAATCACTGTCAAATGTGTGTGTAACTGTCACCTAACATTTTAACAAAAGTGAACGGTTGCATATCGAATTACAACTAACTCTGCCTACACGGTGCTCTTTCCCTTGTTCCGCCCATAACACCTGAACATGTTTCAACCTGAAACTTGATGATAAACATATATTACATAGTACACTAAGCACTTGCTGAAATAAAGAAGCCAACAACAAATACACAAATTTCTTGATAGTACATATATTTGTTAGATGCATCTAACATGGGGACCGACAGCAGGTTAAATTATGTAAATATTTTTAAAGTCTTAAAGTGCTCTTCAAATATAAATTTAAAACTCAATAATTATTACTGTCATAAGGTTATTTTAAATTACCTTTATCTCTATCAATAGCTTGTATTACTGTATACATCGTTCCCTCAACCAAGCTTAAGCTTGTAGCAATATATTCTGGTGTATTATCATTGACATCCAGTATAAATACATCAATCATAGATACACAGGTCCAGCTTTTATCGGATACAGATACATATAATTTAAAAAATGACTTGGTTTCTCTGTCCAAAGGTTTTGCTGTATGTAATATTTTACTTCCTTGTTCTAGAGTAAAGTAGTTATGATCTTGCCCTGTTATAACTATTTCAAAATTAGGTTCCAAATCAGCATCAGTTATTTCTAGAGTTAAAATAGAGGTTCCCATTGGAGTACTTTCTAAAAGGGATATTCCATAATAAGAATACAAGCAAATTGGTGGCTCATCTGAAATAGAACGAATACATTATTCGACATTTGTATTTGAATACAGTATTTAGATTTGTATTATTAAATTAATAAGTTGACATTAAAAAAAAAGTTACTGACAGGTACAAAAAATTACATGAATATTAGTAACAACAATGTAGCTCTATACCTTTTAACACGTCCAGAATCATATACAGTATGGACATGGAATTTGAACAGCATGCATGCAAACTTAATGGATGTTTTTTAGTTACCTACTACAATCTGGCATGCTGAAACATCTATGCTCATCATTTTTATAACCATATACCAAAATATCTGTGACTGTTGATTTTATTCAAATAGACAAATATGAATCAACCACAACTTCATGCTATTTATACACTAGATCTGAGTGAATTCCAAAAATAATTTAAGAGTGCCTAGGTGTAGTAAGCATTTTTTTAATTTTTCCATTATTTCACAACCTCCTTTTAAGGGCTGTATGTTTCTCTCTTATGACACATGATTTTAAGTGCTCCTATTATGTTCTACAGAGACAAACATACCTACATTAAGTACTGAATCAGTGATTGGACAAAATGTCATGGTTATATGTTTTATTGCTTGTTGTATTTTTAGTGCTATATATATATCTCAAAGTCTTGTATATATATTTACCTCATTAGTTTTTACATATATTTTCAATTATTATTAGTGCTTTATGTTTGGCTATAGATAGAATTTGCTGTGTTTATAAATAAAATGGATTATCAGAAATCCCGGTTTAGAACACATTGTCTTAGCAGATGACCCAGATTGTAACATTTTTAATTGGAGGTATAAATGTGTCATTTTAAAGTTTGGTAAATGATGAAGTGTTTAACAGCGACTTTGAAAATGCACTAACTCACAACATAAGTTATAGTGCCAAAAGTGTTCCTACGCCTTACTCTGTTTGTTGCTTTGAACCATATGATACACTAATCACTTTTACATTAGCTTATGACTATCTGAATTTTAATTTATTTTGTAAATTTGTAAAAACTTACTAAGACAGAACGTTTTCGATCGCTCCGTGGTGATCTTCATCAGTGTCTCAAGAGTATATCATACAGTTAGCATGTATTAGTTTTGTTTAAATGTCATTGAAAAATCAATTCTTTGTGATTGATTATTTTTGATAACTGTTGGCTGTTTTACTTTAAATATTTAATTTAACCTATATATGGCCATTATAGCAAAACGTTTGTAAACATTTACCTCCAAAACACAATGAAAAGTCAAAAGGAGGAAATTAAATGTCATATATGCATGCACACATGCATGAACGCACGCACACACACAGAAATATATATTCATTCATAAGTACAAAACTTTGTTGGTAGGAAGTGTTTATTATGTTTGTTGTATTAACAGGATTTAGTTTAAAGTTTTAGAGTTTAGGTTTTACAATAAAACTAGATGAAAACAGTTATTTATATAGATCTTATCAAATATGGATATTAAGACGTGGATATTAAGGTTACCTAAATGAGAGTAGATGTCAACATTAATTTTCTTTGTTTTAACTCTTATGGTGCTGGGATACTTCATATTCAAATTAAGAGCAAGAATTTTGATTATGCTACCTTTAAAAAAACATTGCTTATAATATTGACTTTAAAATTCAAAATATAATGTATTCACCATTGGCATCCAATATAGTAACCAACACTTGACACATAGCTACAAACACTGCATCTGTGGCTGTTATGGTAAGGTTGTACATGTCTTGTGTCTCTCTGTCTAGTTGTCCACAGACATAAATTTGTCCAGTCTCTGTTACACAAAACTGAGAGAACATGTCACCTTGTGTTATTGAGTAATGGAAAATCCTGTGTGATTGAATATCCAAGTCTGATGAATTTAACTGCAAAACCACAGTGCCTAGATGAGCATCTTCATTCACTGTAAGCAATAAAATATTTTTAAAAGTGTAGCATAAATGTTACTAAAAGAATATAAATATATGAAAACCGGTTATTTTTTTTTGGATTCAATTACTTGATTAAGTATCACAAGCTTGTTTAAATCTTTCAGATATATTTTACACTTGAGTTACTAGTTTTGGAGTAAAACACTTGAACATACCTGTATATTAGTATGTTACACTTTTCTATAGTAACGCTTAATATTTTTTATTATTGAAGATGGGCGCTTTGGGAGCTGTGATCCATTGCCAAGATCGTAACTGACTTCTGGGTAATTTTCTTTTTGAAAATACACCTAATATCCCTACCCTACTTCATCCTACCCTGACCTAGAACAACCTAGAGGTCAGTTGAGGTTCAAGTTGAAAATGGAACAGATCACCTGAAATGGTTGTCCTCAATAATCAAAAAAGTAAGGGATACTATAGAAAGTGAAACATACTAACATAAGTTTAAATGTTTTTATTGAAAATAATTTATTGGAACATTATTTAGAGGATTGTGTATTGGTTTAAACCAGCAAAAGATATCCCCTAGAGAAATGAGGTTGAACTGAAAAGTTTAGGGTATTAACTGAGTTCTAAAAATAGCAATGATTTGTATGGGGTTTCCTTAAAAATTAGAATAAAAAAATTAGTGTAATTCACATAGTTTCTAGAATATGAAAATCAATATTATGCAAAACTGATGTTTTTGTGTTTGAAGTAGGGTAACATTGTTAAATGGTTTTTGAATATATTACACTTTTAAACCAAACCTATACAGATCTCAAATTTATGAATAAAGATAATAGGGAGTAAATAAAGACTACAAGTTAAAGAAAATTAAAAATATTACTGGAAAAATGTTTTACGAATCAAGTAAAAAATAATCATTAAATATTATAACATTAGATTAGTAGTACAATGTTAAATCGTATTAGAAATAAAGGAACAAAAACACTATAAACTTACTAATGGAACAATTGTCGAAAATATCCAACCTCACTGTTTATGACACTATCTATTCAGTATTAAATTTCTTTTGTGTAACTATTCTTACAAATTAATAATCTTGTACTTGATAACAAATTTAAAACTTTCAGATACAATAAAAAATTGAGTTAATTAGAGCTTAGCTAGTTGTAACGGTTTATAATTTTACAAATTGGATTTTATTTAGTTATAACTCTTAAAACATTTAATATTCACTTCTAGCTTACAGTTGAGGCGTAAAGATACGTCTGTCTGTAACGCAATAGAAGTTATAAATCCGTTACAGTTAAAGTATTTTAAATTACCAAGTTAAACAATTAAAATTAGCAGAATATTCTTGAATTAATACTTAAGGTTTATTTACTTGAAATGCAAGGTATTTGTGCGGTGGTAAAATAATGACATTTAAATTCAATTAAAGCAAATCATAAACTTTATTTTAAAATAGACAGATGAAATAAATTAAAATCATGACACATAAATTTCTTTAACACTCAGTTACAGATTATGAAACCTTTTTTTTTTTTTACATTACTTATAAATTTTTAAGGATAGCAATCCTTCAATTAATAAAATTTATCAATGGCTGAAAATGAACATATATTCGAGTTTACTTGCTTTTCTTGTATAATCAAGTTTAATAATTTAATGTGAACATATTAGCACCAAAAGGTGCGTAATTATAATTATGCTTATTAATTAAAAAGTTCAATGTTCATAATTTAGAAATTCTGCTTCGAAATGTTTTAAATTTTGAAATTAAGTTTTAAAAGTTTTAAAATCGCCCACTTAGCTGTGTTAACTTGTCGCAACTTCCCTTCCATCTCGGGGTAAATCTCGGTAAAGCCTGGTCTCATCTTCGTGAATAAACGTCGGGAAAACCATGAATAAGTCTGCAACCCATCTTGTATCTGGTATTGTAAGCCGCCTTCTATGCCATGATTTAAAAAAAGAAATACTTTATATTAATTAAAATAAAAGGAAACTAAATACATCTTCTTGCCATTTGGAGACGTCCTTCCCTGGTTACATCCTGGCCTAATGAGACAGATAAATTAAAAGCAAGCAGCCTTCCTACTTACCGCGCATCCACGGGGCGCATGCATAGCTAGGTTACTTATTATTTTAAATTTTTCTCGATAGATGTCACTATCAGCCAGAGATCTCATTAAAAATATTTATCATACATAACAATTTTTTTTACATAGTTATACATTATTACAATTTGGAATTTATTCTCGTTTATTTTCTGAAATTGCAAATTCAATATGTAACACCGTCTAAAGTGTGTTACATATTTTTCCCCCCTCTTGAAAAAAAATTGTGTCATTTCATTTCTCCCTTTTTTTTTTTTATTAAATGTAACGATTTACGAACAACTCTTAAGTTAACAATCAAATTATTTTCTTTGGGAAAACATATCATAAACCCTTTAACATAACTTGCATGTCCTTAACTAGAACAAGCTTAGTTTAACCAACAAAAATAAAATCTTTTTTTTTTATTACATTAACACAATACAAACAAATTATTTCTCGGATTTAGCATCCTTTCAAACAAAATTAAACCCTTTTTTTTTTTTTTTTTTTACAGATAAATCCATAATCATTTCTTCTTTTACATTTTTAAAACATTGTATAGACACATACTCTTGAAATTTCACATAATGTTCCTTACTGCCTTTATTTCATTAAAACACTTTTATCAACTGATCATAAATAACATCAACTCACTTCAATAGTGTTTTTATTTATTCGGTGCGCACCATTGTCTTTAAATACGAAGTTTACATATAAATTTATACCTAATTACATGATTCATTACTCCCGTATCTTTCATAAACATCATTTAAAAGTTGTTGCAAATTGTTCAGTTTTTTTTTTTGCTTGTTAAAGTGTTATTAATTATGTATTGTTTAATTTAAAATAGTTTGTTTTGTAAAGTCAGTCCGTCTTGTACGTGTGGTCCGCGTCATGAGTCTGGGACCAAATAGTCTTACCCCTTGTGTAATTGTGTAGTCTAAGTCTAAATTAATAACCTTTTATTCGCATTACGAACAATTGCAGCGGTAGGGGATTTCCTACCCTCTTTTTAATTGTGAGATATGCACCTTGCGTATCTCATTTAAATTTTCTACCCCTTGTATCAAAACACTTACAGGGTTTAAGAAATATAATAATTTGTATGGACCTTTATATTTTACATCTAGCTTAGCTTGATATTTATCTATTTTTTTTGATAATGACTGATGCTTTACATACACCTTATCTCCTATTTTGAAAGGATGTACATTATCACCTTTATAGATACCATACTTTTTATTTTTCTCAATTGACATTTTAATATTTTTTATGGCTTTGTTAAGTCTGCTTGCTATTTCTCTTTTAGTAATTTTATTTTCTACAATGTCGTTCAAACTCCACAAATTTGTTAATAAATCATTTGGTTTAAAATTAAACATTAACTCAAAGGCTGAATGGCCAGTGGATTCATTGAAGGCTGAATTTAGACAAATTTGCAAATAATGAAGTCCTTCATCCCACATTGTTTGTTTATCATGAAAAAAGCTCCTTAACAAAACCTTAATATTTTTAATATATCTCTCAGCCTTATTGGCTCTAGGTATGTACGGTAGGGTTTTGATATGTTTTATTCCATTATTAAACATAAAATTCTTAAACTCAATGGCTTTAAAACATGCTCCATTATCAGACACCAAGAAACGAGGCATACCAAAATTAGCAAAAACTACATCTCTCAACTTGTTGATGACATTTACAGCTTTGGCATTTCTTAAAGGCATTATATAACAGAATCTACTTAAATCATCTACTGCAATTAACAAATGATTATGACCTTTCTTACTCCTTACTAACGGTCCCATTATGTCTACATACAGTTTTTGCATGGGATTGTTTGATACAAAACTTACAAGTTTCCCATTATAAATTTTTGGTGCTTGTTTACAAGTAGCACATATTTGACAATCTTTAATTTTTTGTTTTATAAAATCACACAAATTAGGTCTATAGAAATATTGGTTAATCTTTGACATTGTTTTTAATTGACTAAGATGTCCACCAAGAAATGAAGTATGATAGTATTCGAACATCATGTCTTTCAAATTAACAGGCAAATAAATTTTTAATTTGTTTTTATCTTTAAACATTAATAGGCCTTTGCTCATACAAAATTTTTTATTGTTAGTTTTAGATTTAATACTTTCTACAATTTTTGTTATTTCAGGATCGGTTTTTTGATGTACTTTCAAATCTAGGTAACCTAAAGGTATTTGCGAAATTACATTAGCTTGAAGATTAGGACATTTGTTGTTGTTAATAGATTGGAATTTCTTTCCCTGTTTATCTTTTTTAAAGATTTCGTCCTTCGACTCTATCTCCACTATTTCGATATCAATACCTTCCCCATTATTGTGGATCCTACTAAGAGCATCGGCTACGACATTCTGTTGCCCTTTTATGTGAAATATTTTGAAAGGTAGACTTACAATTCTCTCTAACCATCTTCCCAATTTGCCTAACTTTCGGAAATGTGTAAGAGACCATGATAAAGCTTGATTATCTGTAAGCAAGTAAAAGGGTTGTACCTCTAAGAATTTATAAAATTTTTCGATGCTAAGAACAATGGCTAAAGTTTCTTTTTCGTATACTGAAAGAGCTCTCTCTGAATCTGTGAATTTCTTTGAAAAGTAGGCTACTGGTTTCTTTTGATCGGCTTCATTTTTCTGTAACAAGCATGCACCAACGCCATGCTCACTGGCATCTGTCATCAGATAGAAAGGCTTGTTGTAATCTGCTATTGCTAAACAGGGAGGATTAGATATACAATTTTTTAAGGTGTTAAAACTTTTCTCACAGTCTTCCGTCCACTGGAATTTAACTCTTTTCTTCCTTAACTCGTTCAATACACTAGCAATTTTGGCATAATCTTTAATAAAACTACTGAAAAATGACACCATGCCGATAAATCTAGACACTTCCTTAGCATTTTTTGGTCTAGGAAAATTTTTTATTGAATTTGTTCTTTCTGGATCGATTTTAATTTGATTATGGCTCACTTTATTGCCCAAGAAATTAATCTCTTTACACACAAATTTTGCCTTGCTCAAATTTACAGTTAAGTTATTTTTACTCAATCTACTAATTACCTCTCTAACATGTTTCAGATGTTCTTCTAAACTATTACTATATATAAGGATGTCATCAACAAAGTTTAACATGTATTTAAACTTAATATCGCTAAAAATTCTTTCTATATACGAGCTTAATATTCCACTGCCTACATGCAAACCATATGGAATTCTCGTATAATTGTATTGACTAAAAGGTGTTGAAAACGCGGTATATTTTTTGCTATTTTCGGTAAGCGGTATCTGGTGGAAACTGTTACAAAGATCAATACAACTAAAATACTTAGCATTACCCAGATATTGATAACAATCGGCCATGTCGCCAATAGGATGTGAAACTCTTTCTATCAATTGGTTCATTTTGCCATAATTCACTACAAGTCTATGTTTATCACCCTTTGACACTAAAAATGAAGGACTCAAATATGGGCTAGCGGAATGCTCAATTATTCCTTGTGCTAGTAAATCATCTATTATTCCTTTTAGAATAGTCATTTTAGGTGGACTGATGGGATATGGTTTAACTTTTACAATTTCTTCAGATTTTACTTTTAAATCAAATTTAAAATTTAAGGCTTTGCCAATCTTGTCTGTAAATACATTAGGAAATTGTCTTACTATTGCTTCTATTTCTTTAATTCCTTCTGGACTACCAATTTGTATTTTACTATTGCTCATTATATTGTTATTGCTTAAGGATTTAAAATTATTAATCTTTATTTTTACTGTAGGATCAAAATTAAAATAACATTCTTGTTTTGATATGTCTATTATTAAACCTGTTTCATGGATGAATGGAGTTCCTAATATCAGGGGCCAAGTTACATTATTTACAATATAAAATTTTACATACCAGCTAAAGTGTTTTATTTTTATTTTTTGAATGCAAAAACCTTTCACTTTAATTTCAGCATTATTAGCAGCTACAATAGTTTCCATATCTGACTTATACATTGTTATTTTGTTCAGCAATTTATTCTCTTGAATATATTTTTCATTAATTAAATTGATTGAGCTTCCAGTGTCAATAAGGGCTTTACTCTTATTGCTTATTTTATTTATTTTTATATCTATTGTTGGTAACATAATTATTTTAGGTTGGATTTTCATCCACTTCCTATTTTTTACCATTTTCAAAACCCTTAGGCATTTGTTTTTATCTTTATTATTTTTATTAAAAATATGCTTTTTATAATTGACATTTTTCTTATTTACATTTTGGCAATAATTGACCTGATTACATTTGTTATTCTTTTTATCATTTGTGTTGAAATTTACTTGTGAGTTACCTTTATGCTTAGCCAAAAATATATTTTTTACAAAATTGCGGGAGGTATTCCTGATGAATGCCTCCCTCTTAATTAGTTTTTTGAATTTGTTCTGCACACATTAGCCTTGTGACCCAATTTACCACACTTAAAACATTTAATTGGTTTATGGTTATAATTTTGATATTGAGGTGGTCTTTGATAGCGATTGTTACTATTACCATGGTTAGAATTATTATTGTTATAGTTACTATTGCTAGAATTACCATACATATTGGACTTCTGACATGCCCTGAACTGTTGTTCACTATTTCTATTTCTAACATGATCATTATATGTAATGTTTTGAATTTGCACAGACATTTCGTTGAAATCATTTAAGCATGTAGGGTTTCTAATAAATGACAACTTATTCCTGGTTTCTGGATTCATCCCTAATTTAATTAGTTCAACTAAATCATTTTCAGAATATTCACCTAACAATAATTCATTATGCTCTTTCAAAGATTGTACATAAAGAGGCAGGGGTTCGCCAATACCTTGAGGTCTATTAATCAAATCTCTTTTTAAATTTTCCCTAAGATTAATGGGTACAAATGTTTTTAAGACATTCTGGTGAAATTCCTTTAAATTACTGTTTTGTTCTAAAGCTGACAACAATTTATCCAATAATGGACCGGTTGCATAATTCATACTTAGTTCTAATATTTGATTATCGGAAAGCTTTACCTCATTTTTCAATTTCAATACCACTTTAATAAAATTTAACAATTTTTTAGATTCTAAACCATCTGTTGTAATGAACAATTTGAGATATCTCTCTAATGGATTTGTTAGCTTATTATACAATCTGAAATCGAACACAGCATTCTGGGGTCTTACATTAGTACAGACTTTATCTACATTGGATGTTATTGAAGCTTCATGGGTACTTAAGAACACTTCTTGTAAATTTTCTTCCGACATATTTTCTTCGGATAATTTTCTTACTACTTCTGTCTTTAAACTTACATCAACATTCAATTCAGTTATTGCTTTGTTTAAATCATTTAACTTTTTTAAAATATCATTAAGTTCATCCCTCATCTGTTGTTCGATCTTAAATTTTAGCAAGACATTACATCTAGTCGTTAAATGAATTACTTTAGTTTCTGATCTGACTGTATCAATAACTCTAGGATCGTCTTTTAAATCATTAACACTTTTCATCAAAGTTTTAAATTTTTCACTAATAACTGCAAATTCATTGTTTACATTTAATTTATCTTTCAAATGAATAGGATTAGCCACTATATTAACATCTTTTATAACTTTTCTTAAAATTTTTCTTACGTCAGATGCAACTGAATCACTTCTAAAATTGACATTTCTTAAATTTAATTCATATTCTAATTCCTCCTTTGACAGAAGGTCTATTTTTAAAGCCATTTCGTTTAATAGGATTATTTTCAGAAAATCCACGAGAATCTATTCTTAAACAGAAAGTCAAGCAAACTCGAAAGGTTGGAACACGTTTTATGCAAACAGGACGTGTACGGGCAGCTGTGTAAATAAATGTGCTCTACCACTGCTTTCAAGGACAAGCACAAACTTTTAAAAAATCTAGAACTTACTACGCACAGACATGACAAATGTTTTGAACAATAAGAGTCTCTGACCTTGACTATACTACAAGTAAAAACTGGTCAAAACTGGTTTTCTCCCTTAACTTTACCAAACTGCTTACACAAGCTACCTGCTTTTTACTTTCAATTTATACATTTTACAAAATTTTACACTGTGAATTTACGTTTTGAATATATTTAATGAATTCGGTTATTTTCAACCATTTTTAAATTTTCTTTTTGCCAACACACAAATTTACATTTCAAATTTATAAAGCAGAGTCGCGCAATTTGTGTAACGGTTTATAATTTTACAAATTGGATTTTATTTAGTTATAACTCTTAAAACATTTAATATTCACTTCTAGCTTACAGTTGAGGCGTAAAGATACGTCTGTCTGTAACGCAATAGAAGTTATAAATCCGTTACAGTTAAAGTATTTTAAATTACCAAGTTAAACAATTAAAATTAGCAGAATATTCTTGAATTAATACTTAAGGTTTATTTACTTGAAATGCAAGGTATTTGTGCGGTGGTAAAATAATGACATTTAAATTCAATTAAAGCAAATCATAAACTTTATTTTAAAATAGACAGATGAAATAAATTAAAATCATGACACATAAATTTTTTTAACACTCAGTTACAGATTATGAAACCTTTTTTTTTTTTTACATTACTTATAAATTTTTAAGGATAGCAATCCTTCAATTAATAAAATTTATCAATGGCTGAAAATGAACATATATTCGAGTTTACTTGCTTTTCTTGTATAATCAAGTTTAATAATTTAATGTGAACATATTAGCACCAAAAGGTGCGTAATTATAATTATGCTTATTAATTAAAAAGTTCAATGTTCATAATTTAGAAATTCTGCTTCGAAATGTTTTAAATTTTGAAATTAAGTTTTAAAAGTTTTAAAATCGCCCACTTAGCTGTGTTAACTTGTCGCAACTTCCCTTCCATCTCGGGGTAAATCTCGGTAAAGCCTGGTCTCATCTTCGTGAATAAACGTCGGGAAAACCATGAATAAGTCTGCAACCCATCTTGTATCTGGTATTGTAAGCCGCCTTCTATGCCATGATTTAAAAAAAGAAATACTTTATATTAATTAAAATAAAAGGAAACTAAATACATCTTCTTGCCATTTGGAGACGTCCTTCCCTGGTTACATCCTGGCCTAATGAGACAGATAAATTAAAAGCAAGCAGCCTTCCTACTTACCGCGCATCCACGGGGCGCATGCATAGCTAGGTTACTTATTATTTTAAATTTTTCTCGATAGATGTCACTATCAGCCAGAGATCTCATTAAAAATATTTATCATACATAACAATTTTTTTTACATAGTTATACATTATTACAATTTGGAATTTATTCTCGTTTATTTTCTGAAATTGCAAATTCAATATGTAACACCGTCTAAAGTGTGTTACATAGTGAAAACTATTCACAAAGGTAAAAATAAAAACAGTTAACTCCAAATCTAACCGCACATTAGTTTATTAAAATAAACACATTTGTTCATAAAACGATCATACAGTTTTGGCCATTATGCTTTCCTCAGTGGAGTAGTAGCCAAGGACTGAGGAAGGCGACATCATCACAGATACTAGTCTGATTATTTTATGAACTAGTGCATTTATTTTTATAAACTAATGTGTAGTGAAATTTATCGTTAACTGTTTGTAGTTAACTGTTTTGGTTTTTACCTTAATGAAATATTGTTTAACCAATTCTTCTATTATCACTTTTTCCAAGTCAGTAGCTTAATTGTCTTTCAATAAAATAAATTTGGATGTGTCAAAAATGTGGAAAAGTTCAGTTACGTTGAGAAATCATCCCTTATCTCATTGCAAATGGAATGTATATTAGATAATGACTTTTACCGAGTATTTGGTTCTTAGTGCGAAACAAGCTTTAGGTCATAAAATACATTTTAAGTCTGTATAAGCACCTAAAGTTCTAAATCTATATAATTTATTTATAGTGTTGGATTTATGGTAAATATTGGAAAACACTCAACAGAGTGTGCATTGGTAGACAAAAAATTTATTGACTCCAGAGAAAATGTAATACCAGACATATTGGATAAAATATAGATCAATAAAAAAAATATAGTGAAGATTAAAAAAAAATCACAACACAGCTTCATGACAAGTGATTGTGTAGGCATAGCCGAATTACATATCAGCTTCTACAGACCCAATTAGGTCATGAGGAATGTATTAATTTTTGTGTGCAAGAGGTGTTGAATCATATTCTATTGGTTAACCAACAAACTAAATTGATAATTTAAGTTCCAGTCAGTTTAAATGTAGAGAAATAATAACATCTGTGAGTAGGTAAATTCATAAACATTGATCTTTAATACTGGCTTGAAAGGTTTTCCTTCTACTTAAAAAAAAAAATAAATTACCTGCGGTATGATAAACATCTTGTGAAAACTGGTGAGAGTTATCATTGACATCCAAAACAGAAATAAATACAGAAGCTATAGCTGAAAATTCAGGATGGGCTTCATTATAAGAGACAACAACCAACTCATATTCTTGGTTCAATTCTCTGTCTAAAGGCACTAATGTTAGTATCCATCCTGTATATGGTTGTATCATAAAGTCCCCATCTTCAGGCTGTAAACTGTAGCGAATAAATGAATCATCATTACTTGTAGATTCTGCAAAAACTGAAATATAATATTCATAATGTTGAAATGAAACATAGACAATAGTTTAATATATAAATGTATTAGCATAAACAAGTTGTATGTTTTTATGAATTATTAATTAAGTACAGTAAACTCTCAGAAATCCGGCAGACATGGGACTGGGATACTGCCGGATTATTGAAAACTCCGGATTACTGGAGGGTGCGTTAAAAACACAATGTATATTGAACAATATTTATGTGTATTGTCCAAAATAAAGAAAACATAGGAAAATAGTTCTATACTGTACTTGAAATGATAAAATTAAAATGAATGTACTGCTCTGTACTTTACAATAGAAAGGGACCTTATATTTAACAGTAAAAAGCATCATATTTCAAGCATCAATTCTCAATCAGACTCTTTCTATTCTGGTCGTAACAAAACTATCTGAGCAATATGGAATTGAGATCCCTCTCAGATCCCTCTTGATTTTGAGCAAATTTCAGGTTTTTTAGGAGAAAAAATATGGGCCTGGGACCCTGAAGGCAAACAGGTTCTCTCATTTCACATTACTGAACTTTCTTTGCTCAACTAGTACTTTTTACTTATAACATATGCACATAGGTCTGAGCACAATGTATTGAGATAAAATTCTAATAATACATCATCTTTATCCTAATTCTATCTAATCTTACTTCCTTTGTCGTTTAGTAATGATAATTACGTGAAATATCCACTCTTTCTTTCTTTTTACATTTTATTTATTCAGTAGTTGTTTTCTCTGATTCAGTAGTTTATTTAGTAGTTGAATATTAATTCTCTGATTCAAAATTTAATATTTTTGTAAATGATTTATATAATTTTGTAAATGATAAATCGTTTAAGTGATTAAAATAATTTATAATTAATTAAATAATTCTAAATTAACGATAAACATTATTATAAATCTTAACAAACTGTTACAAAAGATGTAAACCACCACTAGCTACAAGCTGCTAACTAAATTGTTGTTGCAATAAGACGGTTTTATAGTTAGTCTGTAAAGCCAGTTCAAATTAAAAGTGGTCTAAATATTATCAACACTGGTCTTGAGTAAAGACTTTTGGAGTATAAGGACAACTGTAATGTACATTATGGCTAAAAAAATGCTGATAAATGTTTTCCATGGTAAAAATTATCATGCTATCTTAATAGTAAAACATATTATTAAGAAAATATTTAAAAAGTGATCCTGTGAGTAAGGAAGCATATTTTGGTCCATATGTTAATGAGTTAAATAAGAAAGTAAATACATAAATAACTATTTTAAGAAGTAAATGAAAACTATTAATTTAATGTGCTGACGCTTTGCATTAACCACTGTAGCAGGTAGGGTTTGTTCATGAATTACACTTCTGGTATCAAGTGTAAATTTATATGTTGTACAACACAAAAACTACAAGTTTGTCAATGAATCGACAGTTTCAAAACACTTCAGTACAGTAAGTTGAGAGTTTTAATTTATTTCTTATAAATTAATCAGTGAAATCAAGATAATTACAACAACTATCTGCAAAGTAATTTAATAATATAAGAAATGCTCTTTCTTCTTGATGAACAAAATTTACTATTGTTTAACAACATCAGGTTATACTTAATTTTATTATGACAGGAGGCTACTAGAGGAAATGTATGCCATCATAAAGTTAGAATGAATTAGATATAATTCTAATTGTAAGACTACATCAAAATTGGAAATAAAAAATTTTAATACCAAGAATAGTAGAAACATATAAAACTGTTACAAAGTTTTTTCTTACAATAGTGTTAGAATCTTTACGATTATGTAGGGAATATTAGGTACTAACAATATAGTATGAAGGTAATTTAGAAAATAACTTCGGTTTGATTATAAATTAAAAAAGAGGTATCTATCATATTGGAAAACAAGTCAATTAGTCAGGGCACAATGAATTTAAGTATGGTAAACTTGTATTTACAGACACTTTCATTTTATGGAAGTGTTTACTTTAAAAACAAATTGTCAATGCTTAGAGTTTTAGAATTGTTCATCTTGTGATTTTTATTTAATATTCCTGATTCCCAGAAGCAGAAGGAATATAGGTAAAGGTAAAAGAAGAAGAAAGAAGTAGGTACATGTAAAAGAAGAATAGGGATGTCTGGGGGTAATAAATAATTAATAAATGAAAGGTAAAATAAAAATACGGATGGTAAATAAGTACAATAATTAAAGAGCCATTGCAGTGAGTGTGATTGTGAGTGTGAGTGAGTGAATGAGTGAGCACACGCGCACATGTGTGAGTGTGTGTGTCTGTGTGTGTGAGTGTTGTATGAGTCTGTGAGTCAGTGAGTGAGTGTGTGTGTGTGTGTGTGTGTGGTGTGTGTGTGTGTGTGTGAGTCTGTGTGAGTGAGTGAGTGTATGTGTGTGTGTGTGTGTGTGTGTGTGTGTATGCTGTTATTTCATTATATGAATCCATACCATATGCTAGCGTATTAAAAAATATAATAGTGTGTGTGTGTGTGTGCGAGTCTGAGTGAGTGAATGTGTGTGTGTGTGTGAATCTGAGTGAGTGAGTGTGTGTGTGTGTGTGTGTGTGTGTTTGTGTGTGTGTGAGTCTGGGTGAGTGTGTGTTTGTGTGTGTGTGTGTGTGTGTGAATCTGAGTGAGTGAGTGTGTGTTTGTGTGTGTGAGTCCTGGTGAGTGTGTGTTTGTGTGTGTGAGTGTTCCAATTAAGGAGTAGATAGAGGAAGTACAACTATCAATAAAATTGTTTTATTGCATTTTCTAATGTAAATCTTACCTTTTAGTACAGACATCCCCTCTTCAGCATTCTCTAATACTGATACAGTGTACACATCACTCTCAAACTGTATGGACTGATTAAAACCAATAACTTGCAATTCTATGGCTATAGAAGTTGAGAACAATAGAACAGTTGCTAAAATACAGAGAGTATATGATCTTTCTGTCAGTTTGTTGAGAAGACGTATCCAACCTTTAGAGTCAACCTGGAATAAATCTTCTTCTGTCAAAATTTCAAAGTGTACAGTAATGTCGGTTTCCAGCTGGACTTGTGTTATTACACTTCCTGTTAACAATCAAAAATAATACTGAACTAAAAAAGGTAGTGATATTAAAAGAACTAAATTAATTAACTGTATTTAAATTTCCCATTTTCCTTCTAATTAAGGAAACTTTGACTAGCCTCAAATTCAAATTACTTTGTAAAGGAGCTTATAGAGTTTTACAGAGTAAAACATGTAGACTTTACAGCTTAATGTAGACTGTATAATTATGTGTATGTAGGCAGTATTAGTATAATGTATACTTTAAAAGAAAAAAGGAGTATTTTGCTAAAATTTTGCCCAATACCTTGTCATTATATTGTACTAGTGGCACATCAGGAGTTTTTTTTTATTAGTTATTACAAAGTATTTCTTGTTTTTATGCAAGCGCATAGTACAGCTAATCTCAGGTCTGTGACTATGTTTATTAGAGTATATTAAAAAGTTGTATAAAACAATGTAGTATTCTACAGATAAAGGGTTCCTAACGTTCTAGCAACTGCGGACTACCTGAAGGTGTTTAAAGATTTTGGCATACCATCATCACCAGGGGCTGGGGGTGGAGGGGGTGGTTAGTAGATTGAAAGAATACTCATTTCTTACAATACATTGTAGATCCTAATTTTTTACAACACATTTTCCATAAGATACATGACCATTATTTATTTTCTTTCTTTAAATAAGCAATAAAACTTAATAATATTTAATTATTCATTCACTTTTCAATAACATTAAGAAAATAGAAAAAAAATAAAACAATTATGCATATTACAGTTTTATTTAATACTTATATCTGTACAAAAACATGTTACACGTTTTGTAGGGCGTTTTGATTAATGTAAAGCTTGTTGCTGTAAAGAGTTAATTGCAAGAGTAATTGAACTGGATTTTATTTGAAAGTCCTATTCAGCACTTGCCAGTTTGCTTCTATATTTATTCTTTACAACAGTTCAGAAAAAACACTTTCACACAAGTAATTAGTGATAAATGTCATCAAAATCAGCTTAGCTTTCCAGAAGAGCATCAGATACTCAGATTTATACCTGATACAGGAGTCTATTAATGGTTTATCTTTGAAAAAAGCTATCATGCAACTGTCTTCTGTCAAATTGAATAATTTGTTCTGCAGTTTCAACTCATTTGATGAGCTTTCTGGAGATGTATTTCTGGTTCAGTCAATTTTGGTATAATCTTTGAAGAATTATTTTTTACAATTTCTTAAAGAGCTTCCAGGAGCAGAATTATATCAACAAACACATCTGGGTTTGGAAAAATATAATTTTCTTTAGGATCAAAAGAGGCACAGAGCTGACGCGCTTTTACCCTTAGGGCAAGTGGCACCCCTTTTTGGGGGGTGAAATTTTTTAATTAAAAACAGCCACAGAAATCAATAGAGGGACAATTTTTAATCACTTTTAATTCTATGAAGTTTTTTGTTATGCCAGTTGTTAATGTTTAAATATGTTGTATTTTTGTGGAAAAATACATTTTTTAAACCGTTTTCACAAATAACTTCAAACTGTGTGTATTTTCAAATATTTTGCTCTAATTAAAATTGTAGACATCATTAAATATTAAGTATACACAAATGGATACAACACCTCAATAATAGACAAACTATGGTACTATGGTACGAAACTATGGCACTAAAATTAACCTACAGGGAGGGTAAACAAATACATCACAATACCATACATAAACAGAACATCAAGTAAAATAGCCCATAAATTTCAAAAAAACAGGATACAAAATAGCATACAAAACTAATAACAAATTACAATACAAAATACAACACAACACCAACAACAAAGATAAACTATAAGCACCAGGCATATGCAAATTAAACTGCGCAAAATGCAACAAATTCTACATTGGGCAAACAGGTTGCAGCTTAAAACAAAGAGTCAAGGAACACAAACAGAACACCAACTCAGCATTCAAAATCACATAAAGAAACAGAACACAAATACACATACATTTACCATAACCTAGAAATCTTACACATCAACAAAAAAAGTCAACACCTCAACACACTAGAACAATATGAAATTTACAGACACACAACACAAAGTACAAACATATTAAACGAACAAACACAACACAAATCACTCATACTCTTTGATACTATCAAAAACCTGCCTTTAAAACCATCACCGCTTGACCTAAAATCTCTAAGCAGAAGACACTTATTAAGATTGCCTCGAAGCGATCGAAAACGTTCTGTCCCAGTAAGTTTTTACAAATTTACAAAATTTAAAGTTTGGATAGTCATAAACAAAGTAAAAGTTATTAATTAAGTTTCATCGAAGGTAATGGACTACAGAATTCAAGAACTATATGGTGTTCAGTATAAAGTTCTTTTGAAGTTCAGTGATATATTTTACCTAGTAAACTTTTACATTATATGTAAAATTACTGTATTTAAGGTATTGCAAAAACAAGCGAAATGGAATAAAATCTGACCTGTTGGGTTGATGTAAGATCGATGGTGCATAATAAAGTAATCAAAGTTAGTTAATGTGACAATAAAATGTGATTTTAATAAATTTACAAATATATGATGCCGAGATTTACAAACTTATACAAGTTACACAGATTTGGCTTGACAATAAAAATATTCATCCATTTGACTGGGGATGGGTATTTATTGAAGGATTTTTAGAGGCAATTAAAAATGCAAATCCTTCTGCATTAGAAGAACTTTTTAAAATGATATTTTACAACGGCAAAAAAGGGAGTGGTGCCTCTTGCGGTTGTTGAAGGATTTCACTATTTTGCAATGCAAATGTGGAATATGCAGTGGTGACAACTGTCAGAATTACTCCCCAAATGACCAAGAATAAAATATTGATTCTAGCTCTGTGATAAGTAGTTTTAAAAGTACACTACAGTGATTTTTATTTAATGTAGAATTTGATGAAAAATAGATAAAAAACTTTTGTATTTTCATAAATTATAATGTTTACTTTCATAATTAGATTTAGTTTTCTGCTTTTATCAAATTAATAAATTATATATTTATGAACAGCAAATACACTAGTAAAATGTTTGAAAATGTTGAATGTTGATTTTTAATGAATTTATGTTTAAAGGGTAGATTTGACGGTTGAGAAATTAAAATTAAAAAATTTAATATTTCATAAGCAGTGAAAAAAGTTCTGATTAATTAAAGCTGCCAAACCTGCCAAAGTATAGTTTTTTAAATAATTTCATAACAAGGGATAAAATAAGACTTTTTATGTTTCGTACAAACTATTTTAACATTTATAAATGCTCAATCAAAAAAATTATAGCTGCCAAGAAATATTTTTTTATTGATTTCAGGATAAGGGGTGGTTTATAAGGGTTGAAAATTCCCTTTATATCAATAAATTATATCATAAGTAGTAAATAAATTTTGTGTGCATTGTTAATGTTCTATTTAATATTTCAGGGAGACAAAACAACAATTTTTTTATGATTTTCGGTTTATAAAGGTTGAAAAATTGATTGAAATCATAAATCATGGTTAAAAATGTTAAAGGATATTTTTTCTACATAACTAAAAAATATTTTAATCAATAGAGTATTTATATTAGCCTTTTTTTTCAATTTCTCACTGAAGGGGTGAATTCACCCCTTAAATGCAAAGAGTGCAACTCGTGCCCATGTTAGTTTTTATGTTAAGGGTAAAATAATAAGCTTGAATGTAAGTTTTCATGAAAATTCATGGAAGTTCTTAGAATTCTGAGGTGAGACCCTATTTTTACCTTCATTGACTGCACTATTAATTCTTTTGGTGGTTACATTGTCAAGTGGGTGGAGCATTTGACTACAAAATTAAAGGTTTTGAATTCAATTCGCAGTAGAGTTAAAGAATTTCAATATGGGTTTTTAGTCACCATTTTGACTTCGCTTGTGGAAATTAGTGCCTGAGGTAAAACCTAGTGTTATAATTGGTCAGCTAAAGCATAGTGCAGGCTACATGACCTTCTTTGAATACCATATGGAAGAAGTTAGAAAGATCCATCCTGTCTCTCCTAGACTATGTCATATGGTATAAAAAGGTATAATTATTATTATATATAATGTTTTATCACTGTACATGTGGTATATTATTTAAGACACAACCTCCTATATCAGGCAGATAAGAATAGAATACACTGGTATTTGTATTAATTGTTCGGTCTTCATTTTCTCTTTTATTAATTAAATAATTCAAATTAAAGAGATATTTTCACTAATTCCTATTTACCTGGTTTTGTTTCTTTATTCAATGTTATTTTGTTTGTTTTAGGCAGAAGAAAAGCAGGAAGCACATCATTTGTTGACATTACATATATTGAGACAATCATATCTGCATACAATGGTGGATCTCCATGATCCCTGGCTCGTATTGTTAATATAAAGGTAATTTTTTCTGTAATCAGAATATTTTATTTAAAAAAATAATGCTTCTAAAAACCACAGATGACATGTTACAGAAGTTGATTATTAATGATGGAACCAGTTGTTATGCTGAAATTTGTTCAAACCTATCATTATTTCACAGTCACAAATCAATAAATAGAAATGTCCAGAATTGAAGACATGAGTTTTATTTCACACAGAAACCAAAATACATATATTTGGTTCAAACAAAGTATATAGTTTACAATAAAACATTAAAAATATTTTTCTGGAATTATAAATACAAAGAGCTATAAAAATACTATCAAAATTATTTTAAAAAAATGAAAACAAAAACTATTTTGAACTGGTATAACAATGCAAATTGCCTGCCTCCACGTAAATCATAATATAGATTATTTTGTAGAAGAAAATCTAAAAATTAAGTTCACGGCACTATATAACTATACACATGGCGTGGGTGGTTCTCCTGTTGTTTATATGTATATCCTACATAATTGTCAAAAATATGGGATCTTCTGACAAATAAAAGCAAAAATTAAATCCATCTTCATCTATGTGTACAAACTTTAAATCTAACTGTGTCAGAAATCCAAGGTGTACAAAGTATTACAAATTTTTGTTCATGGCTCCCCTAAATGTTTAGATTGGATGTATTTGTATGAGGAATAAAACACAAATTTGTTCCTACAAACATGGCAAAATAACAACCCGTAAATCCTACTCCAAAACAACTCAGTCAAGTTTGACTGAATAACCTGACCTACACAAATTTTTATTAAAAATTACTGATTAAATAGATTATAAAATCTATTTTATAAAGCGTTATTTATTTCACATTTGTAATGATTGTGGCTTGACATACGGCGTTAAACCATATTTCATGAAAAATTCTTTTTATTCAGGAAAGTAATAGAATATCAATATTAGTTGTATAACTTTTGAAACAAGAAGTAAGGATATACCTTCAGAAGGTTAGTGATTGTACAGGCTTTGTGATTGCTGCATATGATAATCTCTTACCAAGAAAAAAAATCACATAAATAGTGCAACTGAGTTTTTGACACTAAGACAATGAGAATGTCATTCATTATATTGTTGTTTTGTGATGTTTTATAACTGTTAGTAATGATTTAAAATGAATAAATGTTCTGATTTAGTTGGCTTTTGTATATATATAATTTTGTAGTTATTTGTTACCATTTCATCGTTATTTTTCCATAGATTATAATAATTTTCCATAATTTATGGGAAGACATTTTTTGTGAAAAATAGGGTGTTTGGTTTGTCTGAAGAAAGGACCAAGAAACAATCAATATATTTTTGAAAATCATTTGAGAGTTTTCTAAAATTATGACCAGATGAATGCTTTGAGATATTTGATACTCAGCACAAATTATAATCATATTCATTATACTATATCAATATTGAGTAAATACCAAAATGCAATTGGCAAGGCATATTTAAACCAAATTGGTAGTATATGCTGAAATGCAATTGCAATGATGTATTTAAACCAAGTTGGCTTAAATTCTTACTATTTTTAGAAGTCTAGTTTGAGCATTCAAATTTCAAAGAATATGATGCTTTAATATCTTTACACGTAACTAGGTTATTACTAATTTAAAATATTCTTCAAAGACACTTACCAAAGTTTAATAATTGCTGCCGGGTTACTATTTCACCTTTGTATGAAATTTCAAATATATCTTTTCCTGTCTCTGGCTGTGAAGTTTGAATAGAGTATTCTATAATATTACCTGGATGTGCATCATTGTCTGTTGCTATGATCTGTTTAAAGGAAAAAATATGATTGTGAAATGTGCAAATGTTAATCTAAAATGTAGAAAAACTAGATTCACACACACACACACACATAAACACACATATTTATACATACATATTTAATATATATAATATAATAATATGCTATATTAATATACTATATACAGGGGTCGGCAATAAAACCTGCCGTATTTGAAGAAATTATTATGTGAGTTGCAGAGGTAGCACTGATATGGTGGGGGTGTTATTTGAAAGCAATGTACATGCCATTTTCAGTATGCATCATGGCTTGGCGTGGTGGGCATCAAGCGTTTGTTGTAGAGGAGTTTATTAGTAAAGGTTGTTCTGTGATTGCTACTCAACGAGTGTTTCATATTTGATTTGAACTTGGCCAAGATTATCATGTTTCTGATAGGAAAACTATTCAACTGTGGATGTCAAACTTTGGAAAACAGGCTCAGCACTAAAAAAGAAAACTTACAAGCCTACCTCGAACTACAACACCGGAAAATGTGGCGCGCGGGAGAGCGTCCGTTCAACAATCCCCAAGGCGTTCAGAACTTAATCAGAATTTTTGTGACTGGGCTGCATAAAACCCTCGGGAACTTCATCAAGGACCACTACACAGCTCTTATGTGACAGTTGGTTGCGCTATTGGCAGCCATTCCAAGGGATATGACAAAAAAAACTATGAAGAACTTCCGGGAAGTTCCGGGAACTTTGTCAATGTATCAACTATGGAGGATGTTATTTAGCAGAGATAATTTTTAAAACGAAGTAATGTAAAATGGCATAGTATTTATTGTTCATCAATAAAGGTATGTTTTCTGTATCTGTCTTATTTGTTTTGTAAGTACTTTTTAAAACTAGGGAGGTTTTATTGCCGGACCCTGTATATACATTCTTGTATGAGTATTCTTTATCACTTATACCTATACATTTAATGTGTCTTGGTAATAATTTTACCAATCCATGCTTATACCATGCAAATTAGGCATAGTTGGAGAATGCTTGAAAATAGAGTAATAACTATACTCCCAAAAGCCAGTTCTCCAGAAGAAAGAGTATAATTGTGTCTAAATGTACATAATTCTTACATGTCTAAAGTAGAAATAAATTTCCCAAATTAAAAATACCCACACTTGCATTTTTATTAAATTAAATAATACTTATATAGTTTCATTTTTTCTAGTACTGAAGAAAGAGCAATTCACTGAAATATTTACATTTGAATGTGTCACACTTCTTTAGTTGTAAGGTCTGTATTCTTTTAAACATCTTTTGTGCTATAATTTTATTCACACACACACACACACACACACACACACACACACACACACACACACACACACACACACACACACACACAGACATACATAAATTTTATATTATGTATTATAATAATTTACTTGTAAGTTGTAGGACAATTGCATTTCCTGCAATGTTGAGGACAAATAATATTTTGTATATTCAGAGTTGGCTTTAACTAATTTTTTGTTGGAATATCTTTTCTTTGCAAAATTTGTATACTAATTAGATTTTGTTACTTTAACTTGAGTTATGGTCAGAGTTAATAGTGGGGCATATCTCCCAAAAAGATAGACTGAACTTAGACAAAATGTAAGGTAACTCTACAAGTAGCATATTGACTAAATATTTATTCACGCCATTAAAGAAAGTTATATTTCACTGGACAACAAATACTCAGAAAAGACAGATATACTAGTGCTACTGTCAGCTTACTCTTAGGATATAAATACAAAACCCAAATAATCCTAAAATACATCAATTTTATACACCCTAATGTAATATACTCTCTAAAGCCAGAAACAAATAACTCTTTTAATTTTTTTTTTTACATAAGGAAAGAGATTGGAAAAAAACATGTGGAAAGATATAAAAAAAACAAGGAAGAAATGCATTGAATAAAATGAAAGAATTAAATGAATTTCCATCTGCATATGAACCTTCAGTAATAAAAAATATAAGTGAAATTTAACATTTTTGTAGGTTTTTTGATCACTCGGCGTATTGTATATATTATAATGATTTTGTTGTTTAAATATAAAGTGTTGATTCTGTTATTAATAGTAGGATGAGTTAGTGTATGGATCTGTGACTGTCTGTTTTATTGTGATACAAATTTGACTTATAAATGAGAATATTTATTAAGAGTTTTGTTGATTTTTATCATGTTTAATGTAATGTTATGAATTTTATAAATTGTAAACTATGTTGTGTTTTGGTTTAATAAAAACGAGCTCTTGAAAAGAAATTTCGGAAAGAAATTCAAAACGTTGAGTGAAAAAGCATGACTTGTCTGTGATCTGTCATTAGCTTATATAAAAAATTAATAGATATTAACAAACATGAAATAAAAACATTAGTTAATTTTTTGGACTAAACATTTATATGTAGAAACAAACAATTTCAGATATTTAACCTATATCATAAGCCCACCAACACTTACACCAAGACCTATAAATAATTCTTCAAACAGTCTCATCAATACAAACCAGCTGCTTAGAATACTATGATCGATTACCTATTGAAAACTCATAGAAGAACAAGAACTAAACAAAATAAAACGTATAAATAGAACAAGCCATTAGATACAATATCTCAATGGTTGATAAGTATTTCTCCTTGAAAAATAAACTCAACAATAACTCAACACAAAAAACTTCCTGACAAACCCACAAAATATGTAACACTATCATACACATCACTCAAAACCCACAAAGTAACCAATAAATTTCATAAATATAATTACAAAATAGTCTATTACATACACAGGAATATCAAAAACCTAAAAGCCACAAACAATGATTTTTACAATCCGTTGATTTATACAAACTAACTTGCATTTCATGCTCTAGTTTCTATACACCCCAAACATCAAGGCTATTTTACACATGTTAAAACATTAAGGCACCTATAAATCAAAACACTCAATCAAACTTTGCTGAACATCTCGTTTTCACAAAGCACAATCACTCTAACATAACATCAAACCTTCATATTCTACACTTCATAGCCCTAAAACTCTAAAACCAAATAATACATTTATACAAACACCAACTCACCCTCTCTCCATCCCCACCCCATCCTAAAGCAACCAAGACATTAGTTACAGTCCGAGAATAGGACACACTTCCCAAAACGACTGTCCTAAATAAAGAATAAAGTATGTGCTACTGAAAGCAAATGTTACATAATGTTATTACAAAAGTATTAAAGTGTAAACTAGGATCTAAAGTTGAAAATGAAATTGAATAATATTAATACCAATAATACTATTTTATAACCGATTGAAAAATCAAATTTATAGGTTGTGCTCACCTCTAATACTGTGTTATGAATAGAACTATTGCTGTAAATACAGGCTTTATATTTTGACATCTGAAATTTTGGTACATTGTCATTTACATCTTCAATTACTACCTTAACTGTTGCCCAATCTGACTGTCCGTCTTTACTTTGTGCAACCACAGTCAACCAGTGAATTGCTTGCTTTTCTCTATCCAGTTTATGTAATGTCTTAATTTCACCTAAATGTATTAACAAGATGACATTTTTAATTGGATTACAAATATTAAAATGTTAAATTATATAATATGGTAATGATTAAGTGAAAGTAATTATTTATTTCAATAGTCAAATTAGAAAAATCATATAAGAGAAAAGGTAAAAGTAAATATAGCATAAATATACAACATGTTGTTTGTTTCATGTATATTGATAATTTTAGGGGGTTGGGGTATCTACAGAATTGATTAAAAAGTAAATAGGTACAGCATAAGCACATGTTTAATTATAATTAGTACTTACTTCTGAAATGTAAGTCTTAGTGAAAAATGATAAAATGCAAAACTCAACTTAAAATAAACGAGTATTCATGAGCTGCAAAAAAATAAAGGTGATAATATTTGTTTTTGCTTATTAGGTATGTTTTTATTGTAATTACTTAAGAAACCATGTATTCATTAACATTCTACAAAATATTCATGTGTGAAAAATATTTAAAATATTATTTTTATATTGGTTAGGTGTATCTTCATGTGAGCTAATAGTTTTTAATTTAAAACATTTGTTCATATCTTACATTTGCTTACAGTAACGTTTACTTTTATGATTGTTGAGGACAGCCATTTTGGGAGATATGTCCCATTGTCAACTCAGACTATGATTGACCTAATGGTTATTATAGGTAAGTGTGGGGGGTGGATATTAGTGTAAGGATTTAAGTGTATTTTGGAGCATATTGGTGGTTATAATGTCAAAAAGTGTACGTGTGTTATAGTGTAATTGGGTGTTAAATATGTATGTGGGGTGTATTTTGAAATGTTTGTATATCTCTTGTAGTATCTTGATTGTAGTATCAGTAGTTGTGTATCGTTGATTATTTTTGTATTGTTTGTGAAACATTTGTAGGTTAGATATTATGTCTGTGTAGTTATGGTTTGTGGATATTAGATGGTCGGCGAAGTTTGATTGGATGTTTTTGTTTGTGAGTGCTTTTATGTGTTCTTGGTAGCGTGTGTAAAATAGCCTCTCTGTCTGGCCTATGTAAAAACTGAGGCATGAACTTCTAGTTAGTTTGTAAACACCAGCAGAGTTGTTGTGCCCTTGTTTATTTGGATGGGTTTAAATTGTTTGTAGAGGGAGTTTTGTGTGGAGTAGACTATTCTGCAATTGTATTTACAAAGTGTGGTGGTTAGTTTATGGGTTTTGGGTGATCTGAATGGTATTGTTAAGAATGTTATGGGGTTTTTCGTGTGGTGTGTTAGGAGCTGGGTTATTGAGTTTATTTTTTAGGTGGTTGTATAGTTTATCAATCATTGTTGTGTTTGATTGTATCCATTGGTTTGTGCTATGTGTTTTATGGTATTTCATTCTTGGTAGTGTTCTTCTTTGTCTAACAGGGTTTTTAATAGGCGATATATCATGGTGTTAAGCTGCTAGCTTATGTTGGTGTGGGTGGTTTGGTGAGTTATGTTTGGTAGTGTTGAAATTGGTGGGATGTCGGTGTATCTTGAATTTTGGTTTATGTATTTGTTTGTCTGTACATGTAATTGTAAGATACAAGAAATTGAGGGAAATGTTTTGTTCTGTTCCGAAATGGCCACCCTCTAAATTATAAAAGTAAGTGATACTATAGGCAAGTGTAACATATGTACAAGTTGTTTTAGATAATATTTTTACTTGAATGTTTATTTTAAGGAGCCTTAAGAATAAGCATTACTGCGTAATATATGCAGTAAGGATACTGTACTACATAAAGATTTGCAGAGTTTGGTTTCGAGGAACTTAAAATTAATTTAGCTCTTTATAAGATTTAACAAAACCAAAGCCAGTGGTTCTGCCTTATGAATCTATTGTTCATATTATGCTATCTAACTTTGTTCTTGAAGAGAAGTTATAAAATGTTGAGGTTTTATTTTCAAAGCACACAAAAGTTTCAGAAAAACTTTATTAACTAAATACTTAACTAAACTATTCTACATGTAACCAAATCAGGCAAAGTCAATCAAATTTAGCAATGTCAACACGGTCAGAAATGATGAGCAGATTAATTCAACTGTTTATTTTAATATAATAGCTTAGAAAAGTTCCTTCACTATATAGGAGTACATAAAGCTTTTATTCCACGTTGTTAATCTTGATTTGGTTTTAATGACGATATTTAGATATAGGAATCTTAGAATAAAGGCTACCTTCTTAACTGTCATCTGACTGTGATGTTTTAGAAAAAGTTAAAATTAAAAAGGTAATAAACACTTTAAAAAATTTCCAGTGGTTTAAAATATTATCCTAGAATAAAATTGAAATGTATACTTTTGTTGGTAGATTTTTAATAAATAATTACTTCTAAAAGCAATATTTTATTTTCCCAAATCATCAGAATAAATAGTTTTTCAAACTTATTTCATAAAAAAAACATAAATTTGGTGCCTACTATGGTAAAATAAAATATATAATCAAATTTATAATGTAAAAAATCTCCAATATTTTTCTTCTTTTGTCACTTAAAGAATTTATTTTGATAATCTATAGCATATGTTTACACATTCAAATGCAAAAACAATACAAGTAGAGTTTTTATTGTTCATCTGACAACGAAATAGTTTCTAATTGAACTCAACTGAATCTTCAGAGACTAAAAAACTGATACTGAAAACTGATAGCATGTAATGAGACAGATAGGTTCATTGATCCAAAACACAGGCTTACATACATTTTGAAAAAATACTTGAATAGACTTTGAATCAGATTCAAGTGCAATTGCTTATATCATACAATATTCAATTCCTTTTTCTTCACTCAATGTTTTGTGCCAAGTCTCTTTATACTTCAATGGATCTTCAGCCATCTCTTCCTTGGTCTATCTATCATCTTCAGACTATGGTCCTAAAATCTAGTATTTGTGTAAGAAAATTCATTTTTGGTAAATTTGTTATTTTAAAATTTACTTTTAAAATATACTCCCATAAACAAAATACATACCAGTAATGCTATTGATCTCAAAATTTGTATGTTTTGATGCTAATGTGTATTTTATGACCTCAGGTAAACTACTTTCTCGAAGTGTTGCAATTACTTGAACCACAAATGTACCTGCAGGTAGATTCTCTGTAACATTTGTTTCATATTGTCTCATTGTGAACACTGGCTTCTTATTAGTTGGTGTTACTATTTCAACTCGTATGCGACAGAAATTGGAATGTATACCATCATTTACAGAAGCATTAAGAATGATCACCTGATGTTTATTCAGCTTATTGGGATTACTGACAGTTATATCACCTGTAATTAGGAAATTATTGTTTATAATACATGATCATAAATAAAAAATACTTAAGAAATTAGTATAAAAAAATATACTCACAAAATAGTATTTATTTTGACTTATTTTCAAATAAATTTCTATATTCCTTCATTGGGGCAGCCCTAATCATAGAATGGCCAGCTGAAAATCATATTATACCTAATATATTCTAGCTGAGGTTGTTGCTGGGTTGAGATGAACTGTTCTCTTTAAAATATCATTTGCAGTTATATATTGTTTTTTGACTCTATTTTCAACATATGGATTGTCATATGACTGAAATTACTTGATTGTGGGAATAACATTTTATTTATTTAAAAAAGGTTTCACATAAAGGTTTTCTTAAGGTTGCAATATAAAAATAGAAACATATCACTGGGAATTTTCTGACTCTAGGTCTTATTTTTATAGGTCAAATGAAAGAAGTTATGCAAAATAGGTGAAGGCAGGGAATTTATTTTTTGAAGAAGGTAAAAAATTCAAAACGTAAACCATACCAGTGATTTGTAGAGAGAAGGCAACAGAAAAAACTTCAAACTTCTATTACGAAGTACAAATGCTATGCTAAAAAATGTATTGTTAAGAAAAACAATTTATTAAAATAAGGATTAATTGTCACATATTAATATGATGTAGGATTTAAATAGATAAGTATAAAATAATAGAGTAATATAAATATATCCATAGCAATCAAGTTAAAGTTATTTCTCTCAGGGAAATATAACTATGTAGTTTATTCAGGTTATGCATGACGTTCATATATTAATCTGAATACCATATTAAAATTGACCAGTAATATCAATTACATTTTTAGATAGCTTCTATAGTAAATAATATAAGGTTCAATATCAACATCTGAAATATTGTCTGAAAACTGTATGAAGATTTTCTAAGGTTGTAGGTTAAATTGACTTCGAAATGTTGTATTGCACAATCAAGGATATTAAAAGAGATTAACTAAGAACAGAAAAGAAGGAAAACGAAGCTTAAAGCCACTAAAAATAAAATATATTCTTTGCAGCCAAGCCACCAGGCAGTGCTGACTCATAGTTGAAAAATTGCAGTTAAAATTTATACTTTTTTTTATTTTTAAATATTGTAACAACATTTCAAAATAGACAATGTTGTTGCTAAATAATAAGTTGCTGTAACAGTAAATTTTTTACATCATGCTTGATTATCTCTCTCATTAAAAGTATGTTTTTTCTTTCAGTCTTTCTTTGTTTTATTGACTTAGCGTGCAATGTAAATTTTCCATTTTGACTGAAGAAACATAATATTACCACTTAAAAGTATGTAGTAGATTATGGGTTTGTTTAGTAGAATATCTTCTATAATATCTCATAAAATCTGGTACAGGAGGCTTTGATTACAGCTAGCTGATAATGAAGGGGAGCACCATTCAATAAAAATGACACATTGTCCAGTGTCTTGTTCAATTTAACTGATTAGTAGAAACCAATCAGAATGCCCAAAGAGATTATCGCTGTAATTGTTCTTTTAGCAAAGAAGAAGGGACCACAATTCAGTCATAAACTAATCTGTACCACACACTCACTTTTGAAGAATCCTTTATGTAGTCAAGAATTTCATTAAGTTATTTTGATCGCTATATTCAACAGTTATGATGATAACACAATTATTAGTGTAAAATGTTGTTTTATCTGTAAACAATTCTTAATTTAAAAAAAGTTGGATTTTCTTTAACTTCATTTAGTATAAAACAATAATTTTTATTTTTTTTAGACCTATCTGCTGACCTGAATCTTATAGGCAGAGACAAGTAATCGTTTGTGCAGTAAATTTTGAATTGTTGTATTCTGTACTTTAAGTTCAAGGCTCTTTCAGGCTATTGATTTTTTTTGGACTCCTAACACATGGCTAGGGGATGCGTTTAACATTTCCATCAGTGGTTTCGGCTGGCCTAGTGAGTGTTTTGTCTTAATGTTTTCTGTTTCTTGAAATTGAGCAAACCATCAATGAATAGCTTTGCCATCCGGTGCATTTTGCCTTTTATGTTGAAACCGGTATTTAGCACTCACAATTGATTTCAACTCAAGGAACCAAATAAGTCACTGTTCTTTCTGATTCGCTGTGAACATTATAATGGCTTAATTAGTCCTAGTGTTTTATCACTATACATCTATTCTGCACAAGACTTAGTTGTGAAAAATTATTTATGTTAGAGCGGAAGCTTTGTTTTAATGCCAATTTTTTTAAAATCCTGGCATTATTTTTTGCAATGCATCTCTGTCACCATCACAACTTTAACCCCAGAAATGTTTCAATGGAGTTGTCATAAAATTGAATACAGATTTGATATCTGCATTGAAAAAAATCGATTCGACAAGAAAACCTATTTAAGTTCCAAATAAACTTCTTTTTTTCCATAGATTGTTAAAATAAAATAAAATATCTTTAATAGTTTTCTAGTTGAACTTACTTGAAATTCTATTATCTTTTTTCCAATGGGCCTGTATAGGAATGTGACCAAGTCTCACTGAATTTAACTTTGCCCAAATTCAATCCTTTTACTGTAATCCTTCTCTATCTAAACAGTCTTCTCAAATAATCTTCATATGATCTAAAGATTATGTACATATTCTTCTTCTATTCTATCAATAATGGATTTACAATAAAATCACCAGCTAGTGGAGGTAATGTTTCTTCTATAGTGTTTTCTCAGGATATTTAACATTTTGAAAAATATATCTTGTTTATGTTAATGCTTTTTATACAAATAAATATCATTAAGAAACCAAAAGTAAAGACAGAAATAGAACTATAATTAAATAATACTTAACTAAATTAATACTTAAGGGCTTGCTTGCTAATGCGTGTCGAAAGAATCGTTCCTTTTACGAAGCAAAGCTTTTTAGTATTCACTTAGTTAAGTATTATTTAATTATAGTTTAGTTTATCAGTGGATTCAAGATGATTACAACAAGCAACTTTAGAAATAGAACTGTCTGATTTTAATAAATATATCTGTACATGGTTTAGAATATTTTACTAAAGTCAATAGAAACTTTAAACACAACAAAACAACGTAATAATTTAATGTAAAGCCAATTTATTGTATTTAAACTCTGCTCAAACATTTACATGATAATGCTCATTCAAGCACAAGCTCCACTTTGATAAAAGTCACTCTTACATTGTAGCTAAGACAAGGATGAGAATATGTGGCATGATTGAAGGACTGAGATTTATGGTGAACACTGAAGTAAACTGGTGAATATGTCTGTTGGTACCATTAATTGATATTAATCACTTTAACATTAGTTTATGACTATTCGAACTTTAAATTTGTGAAAACTTACTGAGACAGAACGTTTTCGATCATTAAGGGCCGATCTCCATCAGTGTCTTCTGCTTGGAGATGTTGGGTCAAGCGGTGACAGTTTTAAAGGCAATTTTTCGATAGTATCAAAGACTATGTGTGATTTGTATTGGGTGTGTTTGGATAGTCATAAACTAATGTTAACGTGATTAATTAAGAATCACCGAACGTAATGAACTACAAAATTCAAGAGAAATTGATGTGTTTGAATAAAATAATCCTTATGTTTTGTTCTGTTTGAATATGAAATGAATTCTTAAAAAAATAATATTCCTACATTATTATTAATATTATATTTTAGATTTCTAAGAAATAACTTGTCTTTAAAGATAACAACTAACCTGTGTCTACATGAATATGAAACATGCTGAGTACGCCATCATGTCCAGGTGTGAAGTTGTATTGTAGCACATCAAGATCCAGATCTGTTGCTCTGATATGTGTTACAAACTGGCCCCTGGATGCATATTTTGACAGTTGACAGGTGTAAACAGACTTTTCGAACTTAGGGGCGTTGTCATTGATATTGATAACTGAAAAATGTTAATATTAAAACATAGCAAAACTACCAAACTCAGTTGGGAAAAATTTAACCTATTCAATGCCACTGTCCAATTCTACCCATATTAGTGAGACATGCTAGAAATGTCAATGTGCAAATTCAGAGATGTCAACAATTGTTAGAAAAGTGACTTCCATCAAAGTACTGAAATGTTTTGTCGATTTGAACTTATTGTTTTTCCCATGAAGTCCTTTTTAAAGTGCACAGACATTTTGTATTTCTGGCAATTCATTGAAATATTGTATATTTAGCAAAACCAAGAATATTATTATATAATATAACCACTATTAAAGAGGAGATTCAGAAAGTAAGTAATTTATAATAATGTAATTTCTCCTAAAATCTTCTATTGGAATCTTTACAAAACTGTATCTGAGAAAATGAGTACTGAGAAATTCTTTTGTATGCTTTCTGAAATGGAAAGACTATGAAAGCTTATGAAGACTGGAAAGCTTATGAAATGGAAAGACTTATAAATAATCATAAAATAAAAACAACACAATTATTTCTTGACATGATTTATAAATCAAAACATCTAAAATAGTTGCCTCAAAAAGTAATAACAAATAAGTAACTCAAAAGTTAGCAAGTGGTAACTCTTTATTTTCTGTCAAAATGTTTTTAAAAAATTAAAAGAAATATGAGTAGGAAAAAATTTAAAGCTATGACCATTACAACTTACCTCTAATCCATACATTAACCCAAGTGAAAAGTGCTGGTATCCCTCCATCTAGTGCTGTAATTATCAAGTTGTAGACTTTGTTTTTTTCAAAATCTAAACCTTTTTTAAGTGAAATTATCCCAGCATTGTCAATAGAAAAGTAATAGCTGCTTGAAGTCTGATTTTGTATTTGGTAATAGACTTTACCATTATTACCTATTTAAACATTCAATTGAAGATTATTAAAAGCAATTAAGACCACATTAGCATATTTATAATTAATTAATAATAGTAAAAGTGTAATAAGTAATTAATAAACAATTAAAATCTTTGTGATACAAATCAAGATAGTTATAAAACCCTATGTACCTTTATGTACATTTTGCCAACACAGTTGGCATCATCAGAAGGTTACAAATGGACTGAGAATTCAGTCAGTCAGCCAGAAAAAGAAGGGATTCAGTAGCCCCTGAGGTTTTGCAGAGCTTGTCTACCCAAACAGTGGTTTTTTTGGGCATATTAGGCCCCCAGAACCCGCACAGCCCTCGTAGTATTCATCCTCTGGGGAACTACTTTTGCCCACTAGTGGAAGCAGTTTAAACTCTAAGATGTGTGAAGGATACAGAACAGATAGTTCATGTATTGAGCTAATAAGTTGTTTCCATGGAAAATCAGAAGATAGTTTAAATCCTTAAGTTCTTATATAATAACAATGGCCACCACTCCCTCTCCTCTGCTCAGCGACTTGTTTCACCAATACCAGAGCTTGGCGAAGGAACTCAACTATGCCCACCACTGACGTATACATTTCAGATTTAACCTAAATAATAATGTAGTAATACAATTCTATAATTCACTTAAGTATACTAATTGTTCGTGGCACCTTCTTATGTCTTTATGCTACCAAGCTCAATAAGTTTTATGATCAAAGTTTTGGATAAATTGAAAAGTATTGAGAAAAAATATGATTATAATCTTTTAATTACCATGTTCAGGAAGTTAAAAGAATCAGAATTAGTTATTGAATTTCATAAAATATCATCTAGTTAGAATAAAGAATTATTGTCAATGAACCGAACTAATGAAGAGATGGAAATCTTTACCATGCTTTATTTTAAAATTCTACCCTTTGTAATTATTTGTCTTTTTGTTAGTTCAGGGTGTTAAGAGCTGATAACTTAAGCAAAAAGGAAAATACATAGAACTGCCTCTTTTATCCCATTTATCGCAGGGTGGTAGGAACAGTAAAGTGATTAAGTAATTAGTCTAGTAGACCTTAATTTAATAAATAAAGTCAATAGATAATAAAATAGAGTTAATTTTATCACCTCAAATCCTGTTAAGATACAGTAAATATAGGAGGTTCACAAGTAGTTCATACTTGTACATTTGATAATGTGAAAAGCTATGGATAAGTAGTGAAAAACTGCTCATATAGATAGATTGCAAATTTAAACAAATTCTATAACCTTGGTATATCTGAATAGGCAGTAGTAGGTGACATTTTGATGCACTTTAATCCTAGCTACAAATTTTAAAATAGTTACAAAACTGTTAAATAGTGCAGTTTCTCTGATGATAAGATTTACATTAGGAAAAGTTCACTGTGTTACCAAAATTCTAACATTTAAAGGCTTTGTAACTGTTTTAAATTTCTAGCTAAGTGTTTGTAATTTTTAATATATCTGAATGTTTGTTAATATTTGATGGCATAATATTTAATAAATCGTAACCAAATAGACTTATTTATCACTCGAACAAACCTTCAACTGTGATAAGTTTTCTATTAAAGTGTCAGTTTTTTGGATTTAAATATAATGAAAAGGAGTATACTTTACCTTTATCTTCATCATGTGCTTCTATTTTAAGTAGTTCTGTACCAACTTTAACATTTTCAAGTACAGATATATTATATGAATCAGCTGTGAAGATTGGATAACAATCGTTTACATCAGTAACCTCGATGTGAGCTATTATATTGGATGCAACACCAGAAGTAGAATCAATAGCTTCAACAGTTAAGGTGTAATTTCTAGTTTTTTCATAATCTAATTCTTCATTTAAAGAAAGGAAACCTGTATAGAGAAGTATATAAACCAAATAATTATTAAAGAAACACAGTTATTTAGCAATATTTTTATTAAATAGATACTATGAATAACCTCTACCAAACTTCAGTGATTAGCAAAATACAGGATTGAACAAATGTATGTAGAAACAGCATTAGTATAACTGATTAGCATTAGCCTACAACTAAAGACTAGCTTAAGTTCTACTTGAAATATATATCATATTCTTGATTATGGACAAACTAATATTTTACAAAAAAGGATTGATATTATAACCTAAGTTATTTAAAATATAACTTTTTACCTTTAGGTTATATATTTAATTACCTTACCTTTCTATAGTCACACCTTTAGGTTTCTAAAATAATTAACACTCATATCAAATTTAACATCACTTGCATTTGTTCCTAACATTTAATTATTACACATTATACCAAATTACCTTAATACTATGCAGTGGCGGATTTAAGGAGGGGGGCTTTGGGGCTCAAACCCCTCCCAAAATATGGAAAAGTGAAAATTTTTAACCTATAAAATAACATTATAGATGTAAACTAAAATGCCATTTCCGATGTCTGCGCCAGATTTCCCCGATTTAAATCTACTTAATAATTAATAGAATATGTTTACAAACCCATATTAATCAACATAATACCATACTGTTACCATAAATACACCCAACCTCAGTGTAATAAATTGGTTGTTTACATTGTAAATATATGGTAAATAATTCGTGTGTAATATCACATAGGCCTATAACTATTTCCCTCAGATAGAAGACCCTTAGAGTTTACACTATATCTACCATATCTCTTAAATATTTTCCAGACGGGGGGGGGGGCCCTTTTCCTCCCCTCACAGCAGCCCTCCCCAAAATATTTTTCTAGATCCGATCCTGATACTATGTAGTGAAAAGATTGATTGCTTAACTAAGATTACAATTACTAAAAAGGTGGACTCTTGAGACTTTAGGTTTTTAATATAATAAAATTTAATAATTACAGTGTTATTTGATCTTTCTCTAGGGTCGTTATTTTAGATCTTTTATAAATTAGAAAGTTTTGAAAAAAACTAGATTAATATTTTATACCAATGAATTTAAAATTGCTCTGAATTTATTAAGTTTATGAAGCTCTGTTGGCTAATTTTAATGTAAGAAGAAAGTACTTATTGTTTGTTGAGTTCCTGGAATCTTGACCGTTGATAGCTGCTTCGTTGTACTTTTCACATATCTAACTTACTTTCCTAATTCCTTACTAAATCATTTACATAGCAGTTTTAAATTATACACATCAAAAAACTTCTACACAATTCCTTTATTTCTATTAAACAAAATTTACCCCTTTTTACATTGCTTCCACTTGGTAAGTACGTCTGCCCTCTTCTGAAGTTCCTCCAAGACTCCCTTTTCCAATATCTTACTTTTGAAACCTCACATAATCTCTCCCCCCTTATGTATTTTAGTTAAATCTGGTGATTCCCACACCTTTTACAAATAGCTTTCTTTAACGGTACAGTGTTATTATCTCAGGTATTTTGGTCACTTGGAAACTTCCATCTTAAAATACTTGTACCCTTCTTTTGTTAAAGGTTCACTACACTTGAAATAGAACAATCGTTAAGTACTTTGTCAGTATTTTAGTAGCTATTCTTGTTTGCTTAATATTTCTACAAACTATGATTCTTTTTGGATACAACTAAATTTATTCTTTAGCCTGATACTTTTCTGTTATAATATATAATATACTAAGACAACCAAAGTATATTTAAAATTACATTCATTAAACTTCTGTACAACCTTTAAGTAATATGTAAGTTTATACGTGTGCATAGTTAAAACAGTAAACAAATTTTTTGATTGTTGTCATTCCTGCTAATGTTTACTTACAGGTTTTTCAGCATAAATAGATTTATATTTGAAGTAAAATACACTTTACTTAGACCTCTATTTCAATGAGCCTATGCATATAATTATATTACACTTCTAATTATTTAATTTTCTTAAATACTTTTCTAATTTTTAAAAACCTTTCTTTAACCCTAATTAGGGCATTTACTGAAGGTTTCCTCCATATCGGTGAATGTTTCCTTCTAAAATTCAGACAGTCAGCAGTCAGAAGGCTCGGAATACTCCATTAGCCTCTCTCTAGGGACTAACTGATGGTCTATTTTGCCCATTTTTGACCCAGTTTGGCATTGAGTAGCCGCCAGTTTGTTTGTAGATTCTAGACATGCCAGTGAAGTGGTAGTTTATGTGGAAGGAGATACCACTTACGACCGATGATGATAGCGAGTCGTAGTACTTGTACCATAATTTGTGTCATGTTATTAGATTATTTTTGTTCTTTACATTAGTGTATATAACTTTTTATAATATTAAAAATTTTGCCAGATATTTCCAAACTTTTATTACATAGTTATATCAATATGCAGTATTTTTGAATTATTTCTTTAGTTTTAACAAAATTTATTAAAAAACAATTTAGCTGATATAGATGAAAATAAATTTTTAGTAAAAATCGTTTAGTCATATATTAATTTTATTACTTATATTTTTTACTTTAACTGAAATATATTTGTTTTCAATATTATTATGTTAAAATAGGTGAACAATTAATTTATATATTAATTTAAGACTAAATGTGTTATTTATAAACATTTTACCTGTCTCATGGTTTATGGAGAAAATCTGGTTGTCATTTCCATGAGAGATATAGTATATTATTTTACTTATTCCAATTGATCGAAGTGGTATAGGAAAGTTTGAGCGAATCTTCATGTCTTCAGGGATTCGGAATGTGTAATAGGATTTCTCCCATTTTGGCATGGAATCCTTTATTACATTGATGATCATTACTGTACTTGTTGAGCATGAGACCATTCCTGAAATGTGAAAATAAAGAACAAAGTGTAGAATATTTTGTTTAAAAATTAGGGTATAATAGTTTCTATTAGTTGTGGTCTTCAATATGGTCAACCATATTGAAATACAGCGGATTGTAGTTATAATTCACATACAACAAAATATTTCACTCATATTTATTCTAAAAGTACTCAATACAATAGAAATATTTTATTAACATAATTATCAAATGTGAAATGTTTTGAGAGGTTTTTGTTCTTATAAATAAACAACTGAACAAAACAACAGAAGAATTTTGACAAAAAAAGTTATAGTTCAATAAGTTATGACATTGTGCTTACTATATTTTACTATAACCAGACTGTATGAGTTTTTTATGCCAATGCCAAATTTCCTAACAATGCCTTTATAATTTAAAGGAACTTTAGACATAGGCATATTGCTTGAGATACAGAGTCAATTTAGTTATAGGAATACACTTCTTATATTAAAACAAAACATTTACATTAGGACTAATTATTATTAAATAATAATTAATTACGCAAATACATAAGGGCTTACTTGCTGAGACATCTTCAAACAATCATTTCTTTTACGAAGCTAAGCCTCTACTGGTGGCATCCCACACATGTGTATAGGTTGTTGGCATGAGATTTATGAGTGTAGTGGGGTTAGGTTTGGTTGGTTGTTTACTATGAAATGGAGCAGGATGTTGGCTTCAAAGTGTGTGTGGTCATTTAATATGTTTTCTTTATCTGTAGCTTAGTGTTTGTATATTTCTTAAAACTAACAACTCTAGTAAACAACCAACTTAATCTACCTCCACTACACTCATAAATCTCATGCCAACAATGTTTATACCTTGTGGGACGCTGCAAGTAGAGGTTTTGGTTTGTAAAAGGAACAATTGTTTCGAAAAGCGTCAGTAAGTAAGCCTTTATGTATTCAGTTAGTTAAGTATTATTTAATTACAGTTTAGTCAGTGAATTCAAGATGATTACAACAAGCAATTTTAAGACTAAATAATTACAAAAATCTAATAACGAATTATCTACAAATTGATATGTTTTTGAATCCATAATACTTAAAGTTAACAAATCATCTACAAATTTAGCCGCGTTTCTGAATTCATAATACTTAAAGTCCATGACATGATCTCTTTTTGTCCAACATTTTGTAGATTAATTAATATGGAAGAATATTATTATTGCCTGATAATCCATAACATGTTCCATGTGGATGAATTCACAAACATAAAAGTGGACTTTCATAGTTAAAGGATGAGGTGAATATTAAGGATGAATTTCATTGTTGAAGGTAGAGGGTTTCTCAGAAAATATATGCAAGGAAAGAAATATAAAAATGATCATAATTACTGATTACATAAACATTTAGAATTAAAGACCTAAAATAAACTTAATAATAATAAATAATACTTAAACATATCCCCTTTATAATAATATAAACACACTTACCACCATCATATGCAATAATTTTCAAGTGATATTCATTAATTTCAGGATTTAAATTTTGTTTTAAGAATACTTCTCCAGATTTACGACCAATTCGAAACATTTCCATTGTGCCTTGAGTTAACTCATACTTAACTTCTCCATTTTCTCCTGAATCGGCATCTAAGGCGGTTACCTTGACAGATATATAAGATTTAAATACAATTGAGTCTAAATATTAAGTGTAGTATACACTTTATGCATAAACGGTTTTATTAAAATTGTATGTTGTTGAAGTGTAATAAAATACTGGCAAAAATTATTTGTTAATGTTATAGCACTAAAAAAGTGTTACAAATTATTTTCCTTTTTTTATCTCTACATGAGATTATTAGAGATAATAATAAAGATATTAGAGGAGTATGGGCCACACCAGTATGTTAAGAAAGTAAATCCCTCCAGGGGAAAAATTTTGATATTTCAATGCCAGGGAAACATTATTTTTTAAAATATTATTTAATACCATCTTCACTTGAGTTACTAATTTTTCACTAAAACACTTGACCATATACAAGTATTAGTATGTCACACTCAAGGACAGTTGTTTCAGAAGATTTGTCTGATTGTCAACTCAGACCATAACTCCTAAGACCATTATCAAAGTCTGAGATGACCATGGGGAACATCTTCCAAAATGGCTATCCTAAATATCCAAAAAGTAAGTGCTCTTATAATCAAGTATAACATACTAATTAAGTGTTTTTAGTGATTATTTTTTTTTGGTAAACTGACACTTAATATTTAGCATTAGAAAAATTTCAATGAACTCTCTTAAAAATATATGACACATTAAGCCTTATCATAAAGTTCTAAAATGTGAAGATGTTTCTTCTAGTTGTCATGTAGAAATGAATTCCTCAAAAACTTGTAATGTTCTAAATTGAAAAATTTTTAAATTTTAACAGAAATCTGGAAACATGTTCAGCGCCTAGCAACACTGAATTAAAGGTACATTTAAAAATGAAGCTTTTATTCTAATTATGGTAAGAATTATCCATTTTCAAAATTAGAAAAGCATTATTTTAAGGCCAATTTCAGTTCAGTGTGAGTTTAGTCCTGCAGCTGCATCATCAAAAAACAAGTATCTACATCTAAATCTTTTGCACAATAGATACTCTCATGTGGTGTAGAAAACTGTCAGGGAGAATTTACTCATTTTGGTTTAGGAGAATTTATTATAAGCGGGTACAAAGACTAGCCCAGCTAGTCATGAATGTCAACATTGTTTGACTGATTCGGTTGCTTCAAGAGAGTTTATTTTCTGTTGTGTCACGCATAACACTAGATGTTTGTACTTTCTAAGGGATATTTATAGACTCTCGAAACCCAAAGCATAAATAACGGAAGATTTGTATGGCTCATTGACCTTCTGTCAGACATCTAAGCATAACAGAACTTTTCAGCATTTCTTATGTCAACTGGAATGAAAAGCTCAATATAGCTCTTACTCAGTGTCGGTCACTAGCTGACCTTTGTTGGTAGTTTTTAATAATTAGTGTATTTTTTTGTATATATGAAATTAACAATAATAGCGAGAGCCTAGAATCTAAAGCAAAATTCAAAACATAAGCAACTTTTAATTCGTTTTTACTAATTATGTTTGCACATAATAATCAACTAACAAATAATAAAATAACTAAGGTCTAAAATAATGAATACAAAAATTGCACCTTTATAAAAAATATATTATTTAGAGCTTTATAAGTGAGAACATTTTTATAGCGAAATACAACTCAACTGATGAGAGGAATTAATTCATGGCCACTATTGTCAGCAGCGCACATGTAATTAGATCTGCAATGGGTTAAAAGCTATTATATATAAAAAGTAATAATGTTTGTTAAGTACAAAAAATATTTTAAAACAACTGTTTGAAAAACAATAGGTAAAAAACAAATGAAATATCAAAAGTTACTAAAAAATAATCAAAAAACATTAAGTACATACATACTTATTAAATCCTGTAAAATCAAGCTGTTATGAGAATTATAAGAATATTTCCTGATTAAACTAAAACTGTGATGAGCATCCAGGGCTTTTCCCTTGGCTAAAATATACATGTCTAATTTAGTCAGTGCCATAGTTTATAAAAGAACTACTAAATAAATGAGTATTACTTTTACCTTGGCAATAAAGTCTCCCTTTTGAGCTCTCACTGATAAAGTAGTGTAGTAGTATGGTGACTGATGGAGAAAAACTGGGCAGTTGTCATTAACATCCAAAACGGTTATGTTCAGAGAAACATGAGATGTTTGTTTGCCTTTGTAACCACTACTTACCTGATAAATATAAACAATGAAATAACTATTCCATATTATAGTTATACAGAAATTTATAAATAAAATATAATTGCATTCTTCATATAAATATTGTTTTCCCAATATACAATTTTGTAGACTTAGGGTCAATATTTTCATTAGAAGTTTAATTTGTTAGCCTATACAATGATTATGTCTAACTATTTGGATTAATATGTATTAACTGCTATGTCGCAGTCAGAACTTGCTTTGCTTTTAGATGTGGCAGAAAGTATTTTGGTTTCATACAGATTATTTTTCACTCATTACAAATATCAATAATATTTGTAAACTTATTTTCTAATTACTTGAAACGCATTATTATTGTAATTTCAATATCTTGTTTGAAAAAGAATTATATAATTGTTTACTTCAATTAATAAAACATTCACAATACTTTAAAACTAAAAGAAGTAAGTTACTGGTGTAAAAAAATATATATTTTTTTCGTAAAATGTTAGGAATGTCGTGATATTAGAAACATAATATATAGCTTTCTAAATAGTCTGTTTTATTGAAAAATAAATATTTTTTTTCTTGTATTTCTGATGTTCTACCTTTAATCAGAGTTAAAGCCCTTTTCTAAGTCCATATGTTCTAGATTTTCTCTTTAAAGAAGGCTCTTTACCCAGTTAAACAAATAACACCATCCAGATGAAACATTATTTTCTTATATATGGTCCTACGAAATATGGCAATGGTCAGTAAAAGACAGATATAGTTTAATTTCTTGTAACATTAGTATAATGTAATATTGAGATTGAATAAATATTATTCTCTACAAAGATTTTTTCCCAAGCTCCTTCTTCTTCATTTTTTTATTTCTAAGGTTTAGTTTAAAAACATTACTGTGAAAAGTCATTACATTCAACAATCTCATGAAGCCATAGCTAGTTGCTTGAACAAGATTGTAATTGTATCGCTAGTGACTTAAAAAATATTATCTCTTCTCTTCCCTATATTTATATGCATTGACGAAAATATAATTCAACCCATTCGGAATTATTGTACATCTAAAATAACAATTTTGTTCAAATTGGAGTAAAAACAATATAGATAATTGTATGTTTTAAGATTAAATTGTTTCAAGAATAATGTAAACACTGCCCTTTTACCGAAACAAAATTTCCCCTATTTTATGGATAAACTATTTGACGGTTATGTCTGTCTTTTATGTTGTGGAAAATGCAGAGAAGGTGGATATTTGAGTATATTGAAAAAAAATTTTGGAATGTTGAATTAAAATAGGTTTTGAATATTTCATCTTTGCATTTCTAATAACAAAAAAAAAGATTTGAAAGTAATGGTATATAAAGTGTATTACATGAAAACCATGTTAAAAAAAATATACATAGTCCTGAATTTTATAGTCCATTACGTTCCGTGGAACTTAATTAATAACTTTACAATAGCTTACAACTTTCCGAACTTAAATCATTTTATACATTTGTAAAAACTTACCGAGACTTAATGTTTTCAATTGTTCATGGTGATCTTCATCAGGGTCTAAATGTTTCGCATTGAGTTGTTGTTGGGTTAATCAGTGATGGTTTTAATGCAGGTTTTCAATTGTGTCATAGAGTGTGTGAGATTTGTATTAGATCTGTTCATTTAGTATGTTTGTGTTTTGTGTTTTTGTGTTTGAAAATTTCATGTTATTCTAGTGTGTTGAAATGTGGTCCTTTTATGTTGTTGTGTAAGATTTATAGTTATGGTTAATGTCTGTGTATGTGTTCCATGTTTCATTTAGGTGATTAGGGAATGCTGAGTCGGTGTTATGTTTTATTAATTGTATGCGCTTTTAACTGATATCTTGGTTGTTTTAGGCCAGGGTGGAGGTATTTTAGAATAGGTATATTAGGTGATTTTTGAGAAAGTTTTAGGAGTAGTGATGTCAAAAAGTGTATGTAAATAAATGTAATTGGGTGTTGAATATGTATGTTGCTTGTAGCGTGAAATATTTGTATATTTTATGCTATATGGTTGTGTGGCAGTGGCAATTTTTGTTTTGTTTATGAAGAATTTGTAAGTTTGATGTTATGTTCATGGAATTGTACTTTGTTAATATGAGGTGTTTAGTAATTCAGCAAATTTTGATTTAGTATTTTTGTTTGTGAGAGCTATTTGTTCTTGGTAGCGTATGTAAAATGAACTTCTTATTTGGATTATGTAGAAGCTGGAACAAAATTGCAAGCTAGTTTGAATATGCTACCGGTGTTGTAAGTGTATTATTAATAATGTTAGGTTGAATATTATTGTTGAGGGTGTTATATGTGGATTAAGTTTTTTCCCACTCTAGTAAGATCATCCCAAACTCAAAAATATATTAACAGAACACAATAATTATAAAATAAATTTTATACACGTACTTTTGTTATATATTGTTATCTAACAATACATCCACTCCTTTAACAATATATCAGTATTTACTTATCTACCATTAAACATTCTGATTGTTACCTGTGCAATTAGCAGATAATGTTCTTGTGCTTCTCTATCAAATGGATGCCCAGTTGTCATTACAATACCAGAAGTTTCTTGAATGCTAAACAACTGTTTTAAGTTTAGTAATTTAAACTGCAAAGGTTCATTCAGGAAGTTACCAAAAACACTGAGAACCAAGATTGCTGTCTGCTTGGTAGAGTTCTCCAAAACAGCTCCATGATAGACTTCTTGTTGGAATATGATGCGGGAATTTCCAATTGGTTCAAAGTTGACATTCACATACCTAAAATATTACATACTTTGAGAAATATTCCTTGTTCATTCCAAACAAAGCCATACACTAAAACTATTGTGTAGGCCATTGGCAACTGAAAAAATATAAATATTACAATGGCATTTTGCTACTTGATAACTTTCAACACAAATACTTATTTTAATTTAAATTTTAAATTATATCGTTGCAACAGCTAAGAGCTTAAAAAAATTAATGGCTACATAAATTAACTCACATATTGTCTGAGAAAATTCCATCTGATACAACAACTTGAAACCTAGAGCATCCCAGTTTAATATATTGCATCATTACAATTTCCCCGGTCACTGCATCAATGTTATAAGCACTGCAGTTTATTGTTAGAAGAGAATATGTTAATTTCGTTACATCAAAAGAATCAGCGTCAGTAGCTTTTACCTAAGACAAAAATATTACAGAGACGTATTAGATTCAAATATTTACTAAATTATTTAGTTACTGGTTAACCTTATTATTTTAAAACTGATTTAAAGAATTTGAAGAAATTTACAAGTTTCAGTGAAATACAAAGATAAAACTGAAAAGTCTATATTTGAAATTACTAAAGTCGGTTCAGAATGTGTTTGCGCCTGATGTAAACACTATCACGAGGCAAACACGTGCAAGGGACGGTAAGCTATGAGTCCGGTTCACAATCATGCATCGGCAATTGGGCTACGTCTTACACTGGTACACTTAATCATTCGAAAAAGAGAATTATAGACTAATGAAAGTAATAAGACTATTCAATAATTTATGCTACAAGTTTTTAACTTACCATGTTATTATTTCATGTTCAAGGGGTCTGCAAAATCCGATTCCGATGACGACGATGATGACGAGGAACTGTCGTCAACAGCTATGACGAATGGCTCGATGTCTTCAATTATATTGTCTAATTTCCACATATTCGACTCTTCAACGTCCACCACATGTTTCACATATTTTTCCCACTTATCAGGTGTAACACGCGAGACACCTTCGGTTAACAGTCTGTGCACCTCTTTAATGTTAAAAGACACATTGTTAGACGCAACATAACCTTTAACCTCAGCCCATACCATTTCTATTGGGTTTAATTCGCAGTGATAAGGAGGGGTTCTCAAAACTATTCTATTTGTTTCTTTAGCAATTTCATCGATAACGTATTTTTTGTAATTTGGCCTATGATAGGAAATGAGTTTTAGTAATTCGACCTTCAACATGGATTCATCTAAAAAAATCCCTTTGTCAGTCAACCAATTTCGAATTTGTTGCTTATTCCAACGGGTCGTAGGTAAGCGTTCTACTTGTACAGAATGATACGGAGCGTTGTCCATTACGATAACGCAGTTGTTGTCCAATTTCTGTATTATCGTGGAAAACCATTCTTTAAAATTTTCACCATTCATTTCTGAATGGTAGTCAGTATCTGATTTTGATTCGAAAATCAACAGTCCATCTTCTACAAAACCTTTTTGTGACCCAATATGAGTGACAATAAGTCTCTTACCCTTTCCAGTTGGACATTTTAAACCCGCCGACAGACCCCTCAGAAAAGCATCTTTACTGGAACAGACTGACTTATCTGTTCAAACCTTTGATTTCGTATGGCCTGCATTGACCCACGTTTCGTCCAAATAATAAATCGTACGACCTTCCTCGCGATAGGCTTTTATTTTTCTTAAGTAATCTCTTCTCCATAGAATAATATCTTCTTTGTCCAACAGTATACTTTTACGGTTACGTTTCTCATACCTGAAATTTAGCTTTTTTAATATGTGAAACAAAGTGGTTCGTCTTAGGTTAGGTAAGCCTAACTGTTCGTCGGTATTAACTAAGTGTAGTACTTTATTTAAAGTCGGAAGTTCGTTTTTAAAGGCTTTAAATTTTTATAAAGGCGTAAAATAACTTGTCTTTGCCCGGAGTGTATTACTTGTCCTCGTTTATTTTTTTTGACAGGGGATGACATTGCTTAAAAGTTAATCCTTAAAAACTTAACAACACCACAAACTCACAAACACAAATATAACAAACAACGATCTTAAATTATTCCACTGTCACTCACAACTAAAAAATGTTAGGCACAATAAACAGACGAACAAATGTAACCATGGACGTTTCCAGACTAACTGTTAATCGGGCGGCAGGATATTTCAGTTTTGTCACGAGGTCACTCAGCCAATAGGGTTGCCGAAATCGTTATGTTCATGTGAACAGTTCACCACTCCCTGGCGCAAACACATTCTGAACAGACAGTAGTAGAGGAATTGGTAATGTACAGAAAAAACCATAGTAAAACTATATTGTAGGTGAAAACTAAAATGTGTCAGTAAGTTTTTAGCTAATTATTAGTATAATAAATGGGACTAGTTAGGGAGAAGAGTAAAAACAAGTTAAGAAGATAATTGAAGTCAAATATCCTTCTTTGATTAGCATACACAAGTTATTATGACTGATGAAATATAACAAAAAAAAAATTAGTTGAACAAGATGAAAGCAGTAGGAAGAACAGAAAATGATTATATTAAACATACTTATATGGATCTTATTATATGTATAAAAAAAAAAAACAGAATCTTAGAGCAAGAGATGCAGGTGCTTCATTCTAAAATTATTGTTATTTTAATAAATATATTTTAAAATTATGGCAATGTTTAATGTGTTACATGAACGTTCTACCTGTTTTTACTATGCTTTTACTTTCAAAAACTTTCTAATTACCTGTAATAAAGAAATATTATTATATATAAGCAAGCCTATAGGTGCTACGACATTGTGCTCTTTTTGACTAAATACTGGCTCACAGTCATTGACATCAACAACTTCAATATGGACTTTGGCAGTGACATCACTCACAAGGCGAGGCGTCCCTTGATCCGATACTTTTACAGTAAAATCTATACTTTGTATAGTTTCATAATCTATATCTGTAAGTACTTCAACAGCTCCTGTAAATAAAACTTAAATTTAGGCATATTTAAATTTTGTAAATGTTTCTTTATAAATTATAGTGTAGGCCTACTAGATGTTCACTGAATTTTTTAAAGTAAATTTGTTTGCTCTAGAAACTGAAACATGATCAAAGACTCTGATGAAGGGTTTATATAAACCACTTTTATAAGAATGCTAATCAAATTTTTATAACATGGAATAATCTTCTATATCTCGTTAAATTTTCAATCAATACAATTAAGAAAAAGTGTTAAAATAATTATGCCTCGTGGTAAAATGGATTATTCTAAATTCATAATTAAAACTATGTTTTTATTTCTGTACAAGCTCAATATAAAATGTACAAGAGTGGTTAGTTTATTAAATTATAAAATATTTGACTAAAGGTTTCTAGATTAATACTCCTAACTGACTGAAACATAAGTTTCAGCACTTTTAGATACTTATTGAAAAACTTAAATCTCATATAAAACCATTAATGATGTAATTTCTATAATTTTACCCTATCTCAACCTATTTATACTCTACCTTTATATTTATATGTAATTTATTCTACTGCATCTTCTTTACCTTCCAGTGTAATTTGTTACACAATCCTATTTGACTATTTTGAAAAACAATTGGCACAAATATTTTTGACCTTAACCATCTCAGTACCTTATTTTCCTTTGTCCAGGAAGCTGCAAGTGTATTTTTAGTTCTCTTTAATCTACTGTTCGTGAATGCTCATTTGATAGCAAATATACTGTACTTAATCTCTTTAATCTCCTCAAGCAACCAACCATTTAATTGTTGTCATTATTAACTAGTTTTCAATTTAATTATTGTTGAGTGCATTGTAATTATAAATTGTAAATAAAATGCATGGACATGAACAATTATGTAAGTGACTGAATGTAATCTAATGTGATTGTAAAAGTGTTTTGGGATTTGAAAATCCTGATAAATTAAAAAGAAGGATGATAATAATTTTTTTGAAGCTAATGAAGAAAGTAAGAGTAGGCAGTTCTATAAATAATATCACTTGAGCCAACATTCTGTAAAAAGAAGCATTAATAGTGGTATTTCTTAATGTTGATAGTTATAAATGTTTCATATTTAGCTTAAGGGGTATAGTATATTACATAGCATATAAATCTTCGACAGCATCTCATAATAAGATACCCAGTTTTTTTTGGTCAATAGCAACTACCAAATTTTCTTCAGAGGAAAATATTTAACAAAACTGGCCATATTGATAAAACCAGCTGTTCATCATCAGAAGAGTCTTGATACAGTACCTAAATAATCTAAAACTCTTCATAGGAATTGAAAGACAGGAGACACAAGAATAGAGCAATAGAGAGGGAATGCCACCAGTATTCAATGTGCAGTTTACCTAAGGATACCAGACAAGAAAAAACTTGAAATACCAAAACTTTGTGTCAGAACCATCTGAAGTTTAAAGTGAATACAGTAATACAAAGATTAAAGTTATTAATATTTGTTGATTCCATCTTCGCGTGAGCTACTACTAATCACTTACACTTAAAAAATGTTTTAACTTGCCTATAGTATCACTTACTTTGCTTGTTGAGGACGGCCGTTTCAGGAGATGTGCCCCTTTGTCAACTCAGACCGCAACTGATCATCATAACATTATATAAAGGCCACACACGCAGAGCACACATATTCCTGAAACACCTAAATTCCATACACCCTAAACTAACATACACCATCGAAACAGAACAACAAAACTCCCTTAACTTCTTAGACCTCACAATTAAACGAACAGACAAACAAACACATAAATTCAACATATACCGAAAACCCACCAGCACCAATACGACCATACACAGTTTCTCAAACCACCCACACCAACACAAACTAGCTGCTTACAATACCATGATATATCGCCTCCTTAAAACAGCACTAGACATAGATGAACACTACCAGGAGTTAAACACCATAAAATATATAGCACAAACAAACGGATACAACCCAACAATGATAGACAAATTATACAATCGCCTAAATAAACATAATAACCCAAACACAAACACACAAGATGACAATCCCATAAAATACTTATAAATACCTTACAGATCATCCAAAACCCACAATCTAACCAACACATTACGAAAATACAACTACAAAATAGCATACTCCACACACAACACTCTCAACAAACAATTTAAACCCAACAGCAAAATCAACGACATTTACTACACCACTGGAGTTTACTAACTAACTTGCAGTTCATGCCCCAGTTTTTACATAGGCCAGACAGGGAGGTCATTCTACACACGTTACTAAGAACATATAAAAACACTAAAAAACAAAAACTACCAATCAAACTTCGCCGATCATCTCAACTCCACAAAACACGACTACACAGACATAACATCTAACCTACAAATTCTTCATAAACAACACAGAAATAACCAACGCTACACAACCGAACAATACGAAATATATAGGCACTTCAAACTACACCCTACACACATACTCAATACACAATTACATTACAACTCACACGCACTATTTGACATCATAACTCCTAATACACACAAAATACACCCACACCACCAAAATATCCCACCCTAACCTACGTAAACCTTGAGATCAGTTACGGTCTGAGTTGATAAAGGGACACATCTCCCGAAACGGCCGTCCTCAACAAGCAAAGTAAGTGCTACTATAGGCAAGTTAAAACATTTTTTAAAAAGTGTAAGTAAAGTTATTACTTACAGAGTAATCATTGAGATGATTCTATTTTCTTTTGAGACCAAATAGGATCCTTATTTTCATTTGGTTTTGTTCCAAGGCTTACTATATTTGATTTTTTATGAGTGTAATTTGTAAAAGATGTAATACAAAAGAGTGTTTTAAATATTTAAACAAAAGGTATAATTTTATTAAATATTTCCTAGTATAATGTTTTCTTTTTATGGTACATATTTTGCTTAAATGTATAGAAAAAAATATTAAAACAATTACCAAGTAAGGACTTCTGAGTGTGGCATAACATCCATACCGCTACTTGCAACAAGACGAGAGGACTGACCCCTTTAATATTAATTAAATTAGAGAACAATATTTCATAGTAGTACTTTTTATAATTTTTGTAAGATTGCCAATAACTCAGACTCAATTTAAGTCTTCTAATTGTTCCAAAGAGCTCACATTAACTTAAAAAACTGAGAACTATTCAATCTTTTAATTAGCACATATAACCTTACCTGTCACTCCACTGATGTAAAACATTTTCCTTGCAGATGGTTCTAAAATTTCATATTGGAGCATAGAATTGATTCCCATGTCTGTATCATCAGCCCGTATTATTAATGTTTGATTACAATATTGTACAAAAGAACCAACAGGAGCATTTTCCATAACATAACCCAAATATGTAATGTTTTGTAAAACTGGTTCATTGTCATTATAATCCGAAACAAAAATAGTTATGTTAAAAGTTGCTGTAGCTAATGCCTGAAAATAGAAATATCAATTAAATTCCAAGGAGCGGCAAACTATTATACTATTATGGGTTAGTAATTATGGAATCTTACTCAATACATAAACTTATATTCACTGATGTGGTAAAATATTAAGGAAGCTTATAATTTTTCAGACATTATTAATTATCTGGGCTATAAGTAGACGTACATATATTCATAGTATGTAGATTAACATACTAATAAAAATATATATATATTATATATATATATATATATATATATATATATATATATATATATATATATATATATATATATATATATATATATAATAAACTTTTGGTAAAGTGGATATTGGTATGATAGGGGATAATTAATTTTGAAAAACTTATTTAGTAATACTCAATCAACATGTCATTACTATTAATACATTGAGTATAGGTTATGCTTTTTATTTCAAAATTTTAAAAACAATTATTCAGTAAATTAACCTATTCAAATCATTTCTTAACAATTTAGTAATTTCTTAAACTTTAACTTTCATTCAAAACCAATTTGTAATACGATTTTTCTAAAATTATTATTATTTTCTCATTATAATTTGTATAATTGAATGAATCAAAGAAACGAAATTATGATCATCTGGTTGTTAAAGACCAGATTTGTTAAAACATTTGTTAAAACACAAATGTAAAATAAATTCAACATAACTATAATCAGGGTAAAGTTGCAATAAATTACATTTTATAAGTAGTTTTTCACAATAAAGATATTTTTAGAAATGAGCAATAATTGCTTTATGTTATTATTTAAAAAATGTCATGCAAAACCTGACTTTAAGCTTAATTTTCTTACCAAATTTGTTGCAGTAATGGAAAGTGCGTAATAATTCTTCTTCTCATAGTCCAATGCTTGCGTGATTCTTATCTCTCCTACTGTAGGAATAATGTTAAAATTATTTTCAGAATTTCCTGTCACTATTTCAAACCACACTTGGGTTGGGCTTCTAACACGTAGGTGAGTGATAATAGTTCCAGGCGGTTCATTTTCTGAGATTTCTATAACTGTTTCTTGATTGGGAAATCTGTACAGTTCAATCAATTACTTTTCATTTTTTATTAGTTTTAGGCTTGACGCACACTGGATTCGTTCAGTTCAGTCCGCTCAGCTCAGTCGCTTCCGCCAAAATTCGAAAACAATGTAATCAAATGTAGAACACCACACTGTATCTGTTCTGTCAGTTCAGTTCAGCCCGTTCCGTCCATCTTAGCCACTTTTCAGTCAGCGAGCGATTTTTGCAGAAGCAACGGAAGGACTAAGACGCCGCACATGCTCAGAGTACAGATAGTCAGTAGTGTTGTGCAACTGAACTCGGGCGGTCTGACACAGACATGTTGCAGTGCTGTGTTTATTGGATTGTTGATTTATTTATTTTTAAGATGAGTTTTGATGAAGACTTATTTCAGCAGTACAGGTATTTCCCATTTTGTACGACGTCACACAATGACTATAATATTACAATGCAGGAGGATACTCTCCCTCACTATCCCGTGCGACATTAATACTGTGCACCCAAGTCTTTCATTTTTCCTTGATACTTGATCATCCTCTTCTGCAGCTAGTGTCAATGCTATTACAACAGTTTATTTCTAACTACTGCTGGAACTCATAATCGCACAAACGGAAAAGCCAACACAAAGAATTTACATGCAAACATTGACAGTGTCTGTCGCCCACTGTAGGTTGGTGCTCAAATTTAACGACTGAAATGAGCGAACCGAAAGGACGCAATTGGGAAAACTGCCGAAACGGAGCTGACTGAACTGAGCTGATCTGAACGGACTGAACTGAACGGATCCAGCGTGCGACAAGCCTTAAGGATTTAAGGTTAAAGCAAATTTATTTTATCATTGCCTGAAAGATAAAGTAGAAATATGATTTAAGAGAAAAGCTGTGTCAAACGTAATATAAACTATATTGATATGGTAGAAAAAGATACAACCACAGACTATACTAGGTTAAAATAAGATTATCATAATGTACTGGTTATAGCATCTTTCATATTCAAGGAGGAAGCCTCTGAGAGAATTACCCAGGGTCTATATATGCGTGAAAAATATGAAATGTGGAATGCTTAATTTTTATAGTTAGAAATCATCAGTCTGATTTGGAGACAAATTCATAAATATTTTGTAAATTATTCTCCTTTAATTATTTTACTTCAGGAATGTATTTTCTTACTGAAAGAACATTTTTCCTCAGTATTTCGTCAACTTTATTACAACCCTAATAGGACAAAACAATAAATTAGGATTCATGAGTAGTTTTACTTAGGATTAGAGCTCAATTACAGTAGTTACCTAAAAATATTAGGTGATTTAAAATTAAATTATTTTTTTAGCTATGCAGTTGAAAAATAACTACAAAACAAATAAAAAACAATATGTTTACCAACTTAATTTACACTTCCATTCAACATTTCTAATATTTAATTGTTGTTCACTTGTGTTAATAACTGCAAGTAGATTATTTCATCATAACTAATATTTTATAGATAGACTAAAATGAAAATGACAAGTGATGTACAGTATTTTTAAATTTCAAATTAAAACTTTTTTGTGGTCAAACATGATTTTGAAGAATCGGAAGTGAAAATGGTTTAGACTGGATGTAGTTTGTATTAATAACATGTAAAAAAGCACTCTCAAGAAATAAGATGGCGTTTGGAAAAAAATATGTGGTTAATTTATTGACAATTGAGGCATTAAAGATAACACTGTACTAATAACAGTCTTAGAAATTAAACTATCGATAGCTTTGAAATGGATAATTGGCACCTACATAAAAATATTAAAACACTTTATAATATTTCTAAAAGTGTACTAAAGATATGAAATTATATTTGAAGTTAACTTTCAGTAAACAAAAGCCTTCATCAACACTGAGGTACTTCTGTTGCAACTTATTTAAAATTGTCTATAGACTAAATACCTACACTGACCTACAGAACATGAAATGTAAGATACTAACAGTACAATTGGGGACATTGAAATGGTTACAGTAGTAGCCGAAGAAGGTGTGAACTACATATTCAGAAAGTTAGTGGTGGAATTGAAGTCATGGAAATATAAACCTATATAGAGCAGAGTCTTGGAAATCCGAGTCCCTATTTTCCGAGTTTCCGTTAAATTCGAGCCTTTTTCTATTGGAGCCTATTTTATCTATTTGAAGGGAAATGAGTCTGGCGTCCAAGAAATGTTTATACCGTATTTTTCTTCCTCCCCATTTAGTTCAGGATCTAAAGGGGGTTGAGCAAGCACTTAAAGCCTAACACAATTTTAATTCAGATTATTGTACTGGGCACTTGGGTGATTGTAAAAGCGTAACCAATGTTATTATTCCCTGCTATTAATAAATACGGATCGGGCTGTCACCACATTGATCTTGATATGATGGGTTTTACTGTTCATTAGAAGTCTTATTTTTTTAATGCACAGGAACTTATTTCCGTGTAATCCGAGTTTTCGGTAATCCGAAGGGGTCCCAGTTTCATTCACCTCGAATTTTCCACACTCTACTGTATATATATTAACTTTGCAACACTGTTTTCTTGTATTCACTTATCACTTTCACTATAATGTAATTTAACAAAAATCTTACTTGGTATATTTGATAGTTGACTTTCAAGAACTATTAATTACGTGTTCTCGTTTTCGAGCTAATTTTGAGACTGCTTGTACAATATATATATATTCTTGATATTTAACGTTATCCATTGTTTTTCCGTTGCACTGACTTTATGAAGTTAATATATTACTATGTAAGTAATTTTGTCCACCATTAAGTGCAATAATTTTACCTTGAGTGATGAGGCACCTTTCGGTCAATTGACCATTGTCGAATCCTAGTTTCGACAATGGTCAATTGACCGAAAGGTGCCTCATCACTCAAGGTAAAATTATTGCACTTAATGGTGGACAAAATTACTTACATAGTAATATATTAACTTCATATATATATATATATATATATATATATATATATATATATATATATATATATATATATATATATATATATATATATATATAAACTTTCCAACACTGTTTTCTTGTATTCACTTATCACTTTCACTATAATGTAATCTAACAAAAATCTTACTTGGTATATTTGATAGTTAACTTTCAAGAACTATTAATTACGTGTTCTCATTTTCGAGTTAATTTTGAGACTGCTTGTACAATATATATATATATATATATATATATATATATATATATATATATATATATATATATATATATATATATAGCATTTTTGTTGAAGTACATTAAAGTGTAAATGATAAGTGAATACAAGAAAACAGTGTTGCAAAGTTAAAATATATGTATAGATACATATATAGATACATACACACACACACACACACACACACATACACACAGTCACACCATAAGGTTTCTAAGTAAAAACAATCATATAAATTTAATATCACCTACATTTATTCATCTAATATCCAGTTATTACAATTTATACATTAAAATATATTAATATAATGCAGAGACAAAGTTTGATTGAATAAGTAGTACACAAATTACTATAAGAACGAACTCTTGAGACTTTTGGTTCTTAATACAATAAAATTTAATAAATACAGTGTTAGATTGGTCTCTCTCGGGTCATTATTTTGGGATCTTCTATAGAGTAGAAGTGGTAATAAAAAAAACTTGATTAAAATTTATGAGGACAATGAATTTAAATTTATAGTGAATGTACTAATTTATACAAATTTCTGTTGGCTGAATCTAGTCTAATAGAGTTTATACTTATTATGTACAACTCCTGGAATTCACTGTTCAATGGCGATCAATTTCTTCACTTCACTTTTGCACAATAATTAACTTGACTTTAATTCTCCTTTCTCTCTAATATCCGCCTAATTCATTACTCATCACACTTTTATAAATTCTTTACATTAATAAATAATAATTCATTTTATATCTATTCTAATCAAAACTACCCCTCTTAAAATATTTTCTTACAACTTGTCCCCCCACCCATTAAGTCTGCACTCTCCCAAAGTTCCCCAAACTTGGAAAGGTTTGCCCAATGATTTTACTTTGTAAGAACAAGCACAATATCCCTCCTTATGAACAGAAGTCAATCAGAGTTAACTATTTTAAATTTCAAACATATTATGTTCGACCAATGGTTTTCTGCTTTCTCACATTACAAGATAATTTTATTAGTTCCCACAATATACGAGGTGTTAACCTTTCCAGACTTTCCTTGGTTTTCCAGAATTAATTGAACCTTAGAATTATTTTTCACGATTATTTTGTGCCCAAGACGGATTTATTACTCTAACTGAATTATGAAGTTGTTAAACCTTCTTTGTTGGTTTTCAGTATGTTATCTTTGTTGGCTCTTCCCTTAGTATTTCTAACTTACTATTTTGAACATTAACTACGTTTACCATGTGCGCCATATCATTATGTTTTATATATATATATATATATATATATATATATATATATATATATATCGTGATATTTCATGTTGTCCATTATGTTTCCGTTGCACTGACTTTATGAAGTTATTATTATTAGTTGTAAATAATTTTTTTTCCACCACTAAGTGCAATAATTTTATATTGTGTGATGAGACCCCTTTCGGTCACTTGACCATTGTCGAATCACTGAATAATTTTCTGTATTTTTCTGGTGTGGCTTTTCGGTCCGTGATGTTGGTATTTGTTGACATCATAAGTGTTTCTTCTTGTGCCGCGTGTATAATATTTTTGAATAGTACGTCGTCTGCTATATATGCTTATGATATATGTATATATATATATATATATCCATGTTTTTAATTCCTCCATTAAGTTTCTGAATATGTAGTTCACATCTTCTTCGGCTTCTGCTGTAATCATTTCATTGTCCAAGTTTTACTGTTAGTATTTTACATTTCATGTTCACTCTTTGGCCACTGTAGGTAGTTAGTCTATAGACAATTTTGAATAAGTTGCAGCAGAAGTATTACAGTCACGATGAAAACTTTTGTTTAGTGATAATTCTCTTGAAATATAATTTTTGAGTCTAATATTTTGAGACTGCTTGTACAATATATATATAATGTATAAAGAGTACAAGAGAGAGATTTTCACACGGAGAAGGAATTGCTTTGGAAACAATAGCAGCAAATACTTGTGAATAATAGAGAAGGGCCCATTTAACATTCTATTAATAATATTGCTCTTATTCTCTTTATATCAACGTAATTTAGATTGAAATACAAATTATGAGTAATAAGAGCAAAAATGTATGAGAACGAAAAAAAGATACTTTAAAGCTAGCCTTTATATTTGAATTAATAAATAGAAATCAAAGTTTTTTGAAATAACATTTTAGTTTCAAAATAGAAGAGTAATGATATAACTTACTTGGGAGGTTGATTAATATCCATTATTACTGATATATGAACAGTCAGAAGGGAAGAAAATCTCGGCCATCCATTGTCCATAGCTTTTATAATCAATGTGTACTCTGATCTTGATGTGATGTCCAATCTTTTCGCTATGACCAGTTTTCCTTCCTTTTTTTTGATTTGAAAACTTTGACCAAAATTACCTAAATAATAGATTAGAACAAATTTATAACTCTTAAAAAATGTACACTTTTCATAGAGAACTTATATTTTTGTCAAATAATAAAGCAATTTGTTTGAGATATGTTCCATTTTCAACTCGGTCTTAACTAGAACTCATATGCTACTAAGATATGAAATGAAAATAAAACATTTGGTTAGTTACATATAGTATTGAAGTTTTCACATCCTGAATTAATAACTAGTAATCAATTTTCCATTCATATGTAACTTTTTTTACCAATTTATATATATATATATATATATATATATATATATATATATATATATATATATATATATAAAAGAAAAACTATAGATAAATTAAATAATAATATAATAAGAAAACAGAAACTCTAAAATATCTTTGTACCTAATAAGAGAGTAAATATTTGGACAACTTTTACATTCACTGGTAACAAAATAAATAAAATTACAAGATTATTTAAAGAAACAAATTTACAAATTACATATAAAACTGATAATAAAATTAAAAATTTAATAAACAATAACAAAAATCAAAATAATATGCACGAACGAAATGGAGTATATAATATAAAATGTCAAACTTGTAATAAATTATATGTAGGACAAACAAAAAAGAAATTAAAAGACAGATACAAAGAACATTTAAACGCTTATATCAAACCAAACATATACAAATCAAATTTAGCTACACATTGTATTAATAATGGACATGAGTTTCCGGAAATAGAAAATATGAAATTAATAAAAGAATTGAATCAAGGATTAAAAATGAATATATTTGAAACATTGGACATTTATAAGCATAAAGTTAAAGACAAATTAATTGATGAACAAATTCAAGTGAGATCAAGGCACCAAACTATTTATAAAGTCATTGATGTTATAGAAAAATTTACATAAAGTGCAATACTTATAAACATATGGTCATTTGTAGCACATATGATTTAATTTTGTAAAAATATTTTATTAGATAATTATTTTCCTGAAGATGCTGGTACGAAAAGCTTTGATTAAATATATTCATTAAAAGTATTCTTGTTTTTGAAATATTTTGAATTTATTAATTATATGTATATATATATATATATATTTAGTATCTTTAAATGATATTGTTTTAGGTTTTATAAATGCTCTTATTTTTGTAAAAGATAAATTCAGATATTATCATGAGGTAGTATATTTATTAAGTAAAGCATTACCAGTATTTATTATTGTTTACTCATGTGGTAGGAGGGAGGGAGTAAAAGGGACATCCGCCTTTCAGCCTGTAGTAAATGGATTTTTATACCCAGATTTTTATGATAACAATTCATATTTAGATTTTACAAAAGTACATATTGAGGTTTTTTTAAATGTTATTTTCCAGCAAAAGTTTTTCGAACTAGATTAGTGCATTATTCAATGACGTGAGTCACGGACAAGACTCAGGTGTGTTGTAATATTGTGAGTCTGTGATGTTTTGGGTTACTATGGTGTGTCCTTCTTCATAAAGTAGTTGCTAATTATGTGTTCCTCCTTGCTTTCCACTGCCCCTCACCTCTACTATCTGCTTTGATGACAGCCTAACTAAATTATAGGTGTTCAGTTTCAGAAGATTATGTACATAGTAGTCAATGCCTGAAGTGCTCAGGCCAACGTTTAGGAGTGCATCCGAAAGGTTACCTATTATTGTACCTAAAAATTGTAGCCTTCTACTAAAGCAGAGCTCAATTAGCTTCATCCCACAGCTCATCACAGAATTTAGATTTAAATTTGTGTATATTAAATTATTATTATTTTTTTGTATTGGAACAGAGTTTTATCAAAATAATAATGGTCGCTTAAATACAAATTTAGAAAATAGAATCAAAATATTTACTTTACAATGGAACATCTTATAATTAATAGCAACAAAGAGTTATATTTGTAAATTTATTTGACTGAATTAAACATTTCTAAAATAATAGGTTTTAAGTTTGAAAATAGTTTACTCTACAATAGTTAAACGCCCTTAATCACGTGTCGTTTATAGAAGAATTATAATGAGACATCTAAAGCAAAAGCATTAGGAGAAGATTACAAAATAGGCAGAGTCTTTGTAAAAAAAAGGATTGATAGTGGCGTTTTCTTTAGAGAATACCTGAACAATGGATATTTTTAGATTTTCCAGTTTTGTAGATGCTTTTTTCCTCTTGCTCTAAAACTAATAACACAATTTTTTTGTGGTAGTGTAAAAAAGAAAACGTCTCTTTTGGAAACTACAAAATATTCAATTGGAGATGAGGTAACTTGGAATGGCATTGATGAATTTTCAGATGTTGGTAAATATAATTAAGAAAACAATTGTTATTCTCTTTTATGTTAACCTTTTCTTTTTATACCATCTGGAATTTCATATCTACTATTGTACTCAGTTTTTGAATGAACACAATGCGAACATTTGTCAATATCATTTGACTCGAAATTTCATTTTCCATTATATACGCATTATGATCTCATTGCCTAGTTTCTCTATAGTAAAGCCAAACTCATAAGGAGAGACATTGACACTGATCACCTGAAATTAATATTATTATACTTGTAGTTAATGTAAAGCCTTCTGAATATTTCGTTGCAGTAAATTTTACCGTTATCATTGCCAAGTTTGTGTGTATGTATTTGATTTTTTCCAAGACAATCTTATGCACTTGGCGTACTATACCAAATTTAAATTTATCACAGAGCATTGAATTATTCATTTTACAATTGAAGTATACTCTACTATAACTTACTGCAAAATACTTTAAATAAATGCCTCAATATGCCTCAAGTGAATACTTAGGATCTAGTCTAATATATAACAAGCAATTAGGATTTTGTGAAATAATGTTCAATGGATTCACATAAAACTGGTTAGGATGTTCCATTTTAAATGTATGTGGTAAAATCATTCTATAATAATGTACTAAAATATTGTAACAGATTCATCAAAATATGTTGTCAATGTTTGATTGGGGGTTTCCACTTTAATTTAATAAAAATGACTTCCTAATAAAATTATTCATTTTTAACCATTGGTCAGAGAAACTACAGACTAATAAAGAGTGTTTAAAATCTGAAGTTGATTGAACCGGGTTTTAGCTGTTTTTTTAGAAACATCATTTAAATTAGATAATATTGATGTTTATTAACATAACTTTAACGTTTCTGAGTTTCAAGGTTAGGAGAAAGCCTATAAAGTTGAAATACATTAGCTACACTCTATTTTCATTTTAACGGACAGTTAGATATGAAATGTAGGGAAAGTTAAAGAATTGAATTTAAATTGGTTAAATTTTAAGGAAAGAGAAGAGATGTTCAGAAACTTTAACAGGAAGATGAGAGAAAAAGGTGCGTCTTCTTTTGTTATGGGTGTGACAGTTTGAAGTTGGTCAAACTTAAATTAGGGGAATTTAGTTTTTGTTGAAAACTAATGAGTTAAGGAAGTAATAAATCAAGACATTTTTATTTAAAATTTAACAACTGTTAGCAATATTTTGTTTAATGCTGGTTTTCCAAAGAAAGTTTTGTTCTTGAATTTTGTAGTCAATTACGTTCGGTGAAACTTAATTAATCACTTGTAAATTAGTCAATGACTATCCAAACTTTATAAAGTTCAGATAGTCATAAACTAATATAAAAAAAATTAATAATTTTTTTTGTGGTAATTTTTGTCAAGAGAATTTTGTTAAATATTTGAGAGAATTGTTTGCTATTCACACAATTAAGAAAATATTTGATACATTCGTCATCGAGGAATAGAGAAAGAATGAAGAGGAATAAGATTGGCGAGGAAATGGATAAGGATTTTGACACTGCTATAATTGTGACCCAAAGACTGGTCCATCCCAGAGGAAGCATCTAGAAGTTCAAGGAATCATACATAAACATTACCAAATATTTATTAAAAAATAACATCAGTGTTTAACAGTAAACAGTGGTTTATTCAAGAAGAGTTACAATGCTAGAGGCTCTCTCCATCAATAAAAATATTAGGGACTAGTTTGTGCTTTAAATAGATTATTTTAAATTAAAATATTTAAAAGATATTTAGGGAACTATATTATTTAAAAAAAGGGGTTATCAACATTATCTATTAGTAAATCTATAATTACAGTATTTTTAATTCAAGGTTGTCGGGACCGAGACCCACTTTGGATTACCAAAAACACAGATTAAATGGAAATAAATTCCTGTACATCAGAAAAAACGGGAGTTCTAATAAACTCCAATACGATAACTAAGAATGTACAAAACACATTTATAGAATTTTAAATGACAATTTCTTGGAAGCCTGACTCATTTCCTTTGCATACTGCACTGATATAAACATTTTTTGGAAGTGTGACTCATATACTTTGCATACCGTATTGATATAAACATTTCGTGAAAGCACGACTTATTTCCTTTACATACTGTAAGACTATAAACATTTCTTGGAAGCTCGACTTATTTTCTTTCAAATAGATTAAATATGCTCGAATTTAACGGAAGCTCAAAATATCGGAACTCAGAATCTCGAGACTCTACAGTAGTTTGAATTTAGGATATATGTATTGTATTTTGTCATGACTATTTTAGAATGTGTTTGCAACTTTATTCTATTTTAGAATGTGTTTGCAACCTTATTCTATTTTAGAATGTGTTTGCAACTTTATTCTATTTTAGAATGTGTTTGCAACTTTATTCTATTTTAGAATAGAGTTTAGTACTGAAACTTAAGTTTTACAACAGAAAGATATTAAATTGATTACTTATTGCAATTATTGGTACTAATTGTGTTGTAGTAAATCACACAAATACACACACACAAACATACACACACACACACACACACACACACAGGAAGATACTCTTCCACACCTTGACACACTTACCATATAAAATAGAATAAGTGATATCAGCATTATTCCCTTCATCTCTATCCACAGCCAGAAGTGTAGCAATTATTGTACCTATACTGGCAGTTTCCTCAATTTTGTAGTTAATCTGATTCGTTGTCCATTCAGGAGGATTGTCATTTACGTCTTCAACAGTTACTATAAGATGAGTTAAATTACAAAGCTCTTCCACACAAGCTTTTAAAATAAGCACATGCTCATCAAGGATTTCCCTGCAATAGAAATGGAACCATTTTAAAATAATTATTTTGCACAATCTCCTGTTGTAATTGTGGTTACTTTCAAATGTCCATACTTTGAAATTACTTTGAGTATTTGTTTTGACAAATTTCATGAAGCTAACTTATGTTAGATGATTAGAATAAATTAAAGTTAAAAATAAATTTAAAATGCTTTATATTGAGATTGAAATATCAATATTGAAATTTAATTGAATAAAGTTTTGACAAAGCTGGTTTTTTCAAGTGTGAATATTTTGTTTTGAAATTTAACCTTGAAATCATTTCTGGTAACAATTTTTGTAATAAACTGTCAAATACAATTGTGAAACAATTAGTTATTAGTTTTGTGGTTAATTTTTAAGATAATTGGTTCTAATATAAAAATAGGATTTTGTTTTAATTTATATATATATATATATATATATATATATATATGATTTAAAGTCATGTTCCTTACTGTTTTTTTATAGGACAAAAGGTACTAAAATATTTACCTGTCAAGAACGTTTGCAAGTGTAACCACACCAGATTGTTTATCGATATCAAACAATTTTAGAGCAGTTACACTGCGAGCACTATTTATGCTATACGTTGGTAAACCTGTTGCATTAACACTGATCACAAGACTCCCTATGGTAGCATTCTCTGTCAGTCTGGCCCTGTATTGTGATTGGCTGAAGTGTGGTCTGAGTTTTTTTACTTGCTTTACAATCAGGTGGACCTGAAAAATAAACATTCTTTGAGTAGTTATATAAAAGTAAATATAACATTAGTCAGAATGAGTAGGTGTTATGATACATTACTCAAAAATTAGTTGGGTTTTTGATTTGCAAGTTTCATGCCAAGAAAAGAAGAATTTATTTAGTTATAACACAATTGCAGTATCACAGCTGGAAATCATTTCATTGGACATTGCCATTTTTGGCTGTGACTAATTCATGTTTCATAATTTTAAAATTACTTACCATTTTATACTGTTCCTATGTATAAAATTGCAAATAAGCTGACAAACTAAGTGACTCAAATCTGTCTATAATTACTTATTACACTTTTGCTATTACTTGCGACCAGACTTTTTGCAAAAGTGTAATAAGTAATTAACAACCAGCTCGTCATGAACAGCAACAAGATTTCGATGTCTATACTTAGTTAACAATGTATATTCCAAATTTAAATACTTATGAAGAATAAATATAGGTACATGTTCATGGTGGAATTTATTTAGCAAAGGAGGTTAGAAGCTTGAACGAAATAACAAGGCCTTGAATACAAACTTTACAATTTTATTTTCACATACTACAATTATATAAAGACATAATGAGTCTATGAGACGTCTTTAAAATTTACTTACGAATTTCAACCTGTTATAGTGAAGTGCTTTAGCTAGTTCATTTAGGCACTCTTATAAAGTTATATTTTTCAAATAATTTGACGATCGCCAATAGTTACACTTAATGAAGTACACAATATCAAGAGCACAGTGGTACAATATATTACAATAAAAATATTGAAAAGAACCCCAATACCACAAAAATAATCAAAAATAACAAATAAGACAAGTTACTTAAGATTAAACCCTTATGTACATTTCGATGACCATGTCATCATCATCAGAGGGTCTAGTTACAAAACACAATCTAGCACACAAGAAGTTACAAACTAGAATGATCTGATCATTCTAGTTTGTTACTTCTTGTGTGCTAGATTGTGTTTTGTAACTAGACCCTCTGATGATGATGACATGGTCATCGAAATGTACATAAGGGTTTAATCTTAAGTAACTTGTCTTATTTGTTATTTTTGATTATTTTTGTGGTATTGGGGTTCTTTTCAATATTTTTATTGTAATACTTAATGAAGTCTTTATTGAATATTAAAAAAGATATTTAATAAAAGTTGTAAATTTACTGCCAACTCAATTCAAGGTAATGTAGTCTATATGAAAAATACCTGGATTTTTCCAAACTTGAATATCCCTACGTTTGAACCTGAGCTTGATTTTCAAAAATTTTACTGAATATAAAAATAAAAACTGGGTAGATTAAAATAATATTTGAGGTGATAAAAAAAAGAAAGTAGACAATATAGGTCCTAATTATTATGGAAATAGTTGGAAAACCCTTAAAACCTCCTCTTTAAGGCCCTGCATTGTTGGGGGAATTTAGGTAATATAGTAGTTACTAGAGCATTAAAAAAACCTATAAAAAATTTAATAAAATATATTTTAAATTATCTAATTTTCTCAGTGATTATCCACGTATTTTGTATGTTTTAAATTAAATACTCTTGTTATAAGCCTATAGAAGTGTTAATAAATTCTAGAAGTGTTATTATATTTTTTTATGGTGTTTCGTAGTAACACTCCATGTAGTTTATAGGAAAGGTTACTTCATACAGGTAGGTAAACTCTGCCTACACATTGCTACAGTTCTTTTCCTATTCCCAGTTCTAGGATTCCCTGTCTACTGCCAAAGCTTCACTTATCTCTAGTACCAATGCGGCGTTCAGGGCTTAAGTTTGTCGGAAAGATAGAAAATAATAAATATCAATAATAAATTACGAGGACCACACAGATAAATTTAAAATTTGCCTACTCTGACTTTGTTACCTTGAGTATATGAACAAAGAAATTGCTAAAATACTTACAATAAAATATTCTTTAAATATGTAGATGACGGCGTAGGATGTGCAACCACTTGAACTGTTCACTAAATATTTCTGATTCATAGTTTCACTAATAGAGCTTTACCACATGATAATCGAAAACTTTCAATAATTAGGAATAACATCGTGCGGTTAGTAACGATTAAAGTTTAAACCTCTGGCTTGAGATAATTCACAAAACTTATTAGATGAATGATTGCGAAGATAAAGTCGGATTAACAACGTACAAGAAATGATCCCAAAATGGTGAGTAGTAGAGACGTGACAAACGCTTTCAGGGGTTGTTTACATACTGTTGTTAATAATCTATTAGTTCGGGCAGAATAGATTATGCGCAGTAGTGACAGAAAGGTTGTTTTCACCAGAACTTTAAAAACTGTACCAAACAACAAAGTTATCTTTATTTTCTACCTAATTTTCAATTATATCTACCCTTATAAGGAGCCCGTAGAGATTAGGTCTACTTCAGGTATGCTATTTTGCTCACGTGATGACATAACATCTCCTCTATCTCCTCTATCAGGGAGATAATGTCAATACTTTACTCACATTCAACATGTTTCCTTATTCTTTGCAGGGGATAATACCCATACCAGTTGATTTTCTTAAAACCACAAAAAGGGAACAAAAAGAACAAATGTATCACCCTAGAAGCGGCAGCTGTCGATTTTCCGACAGTTCGTGCGATCGCTAAACTGTAGATGTCGCTTTTACGACACTTGTACGTTGGCCCTTACTGCATCGTTAAAAAGTTCCGTATGAATCCAATAGATAGCGTAGGCTGTTCTCTATTATTTTCTGAACACAGACGTGTTTTTGTTTTCGTTTTCTAGACTGAGGAATGGGTTTACTATTCCGTTTCCAAAAGTAGTCTGACCAATGCGTTCGGAAACCTGTCACTAGGCATAATTTTATTGTGTCTGTAGTGGAGTCCTTGTGCCAAGAGGAGCCAGAATCTGCTCCCACCTCAGGCCCTTTAACGGATAGTGGTTCTTCACATGAACTTGCAAAATTGGATGGGAGGAAAGAAAGAACTTGTGAAGTTTGTGGTCATGACCCACATAAATGAGGAAGGTCAACATATTGGTGTCCTGGTTGTAATGTGGGTGTACATCCAAAATGTTTTTCTAAATTGAAACATTTCTACCGCACCAATCCCAGAAAAAGGAGGATGGAAAATTAGGTTAATTAGGTATAATTATTCAATTAAATGTGTAAATATATTAAAAGTAGATATTTAGATATAGGTATAAAAAGTTATATAGGCATAACAGTGTATAATAAACAGTGCTTTAGGGAAAACGTTTTATAAATATAATATAGGCTAGGGAGTAGTGTATGACAGTTTTGCCCAACAAACAGTTTACGCGTATGTGATCAGCAAAAAAATCATAGAAAATTGGAAACTGCATCAAATTCTATGGAACAAAGGTGAGTGAAATCAGAAAATCTTTCTTTATTATTTTTATATTTCAGTTTTTCAGACAGTAATGCATATGGTTTTTTATTTTTCTTCAAACATAAAAAATTATAATTGTGTTTGGAAAAATTCTTATTTTCATAAAAATAACATTCAAAGTAATCAAAATATAAATTTTCTGATGCATAGAACAAAATCTTCAACATTTTTCTTCAAATAAAATATATAGATGTCAAACTTTGTGTGAAAAATGTAATTTATAGAATTGTTTCAAAATAAGATGTTTATGCGGGTCATTTTGTACTGCCAGTTAGGAAAATAACACTGCCGCTTCTAGTAACTCCGTTCTTCATTTGAATGAATGCGAGATTCCATTGTTAGTAGTTGGAATTGGGGTTTATCAGCTCTTTTTGGTAGATTATTTATTACCGAAATATTTGCTAAGAATTACCTTAGTGAGAAAGGCATATCTGTTAGAACATGTAACTTTTACATTGTCTGACTAACCCACAATAAGCACAATAAGCATCTTTGAGGACTGCGTTGTTTTTCATGCTATACTGATATTTAGCGTACGAGTTTAAATGTCTGAAGGGTACGAATTAAATAAATAATCATACAAATTATACAACAAATTAGTGTTTTATAAATACACACAAAATTAATCAAAGCAAAAATTAACAGCATAACAATTATAATTATAGAATAAGTGTAAAGAAATGAAGACAAATTTGTAGGAACAGATCTCTAAAAAAAGTAACATTAAAATCAATTATATTTCCACTATATAAGAAGGGCGGATACAGAAGCACCTTTAGCAGATCAGGCATAGCGAAGGTTTACACCTCACCCATATGTAATGGAGGGACAAAGTTATATCTGTTCTTAACTCGTACAACTGACAAAATATTAAAGGCTCATGGTTTACAATTAGTTTTAGACAAATTTTAACGACCGGTAAGAGACATTAATGTTTTACTTCAAGTTTACACTTGTGGGAGATGTAAAATACGTTAATTAAAAAACTGAATTCCCGTCATTTGAACCCAAGAGAATTGAAAGTTGATGACTTGATAATATCAATAAGGACCATTAATTTATCATGCACTCACGTATCTAAAACAATGGACAAACTTTCTATTCTCAAATTCCCACCATTGACACTAACAAAGAAAACCGATCCATTGAAAAGTTTTGCCGTTACTTAACTTAAAGATAATAAATCACAAGGTAAGGCAGGTGAAATTTTGGCTTTAATTTTAAGTTTTTATATAGGGGATTTCTTTTACAAACTAGGAGATATAAACGTAAATAGTTTTAGCTTTATGGGAAACATTAAAAAGCCGTTTTATAACCTCCTTCACCGAAATAATAAAATTCAATTAAATAAAAAAATAACCACATATTTCAAAAACTGAAAAAGAATATGCGTCGTCCACCACTACTGTTCCTAAACAGAGATGTAGCACGGAGACACTTCTGCGACGGAATGTTTGGTTTACTTCAAACATTCAGATGTGCGACTATTGTAAACACGTAATTTTCCTTTCATGTTTAATCCTTCTGAATATCCCTGACCAGGGATTTTTATTTAATCTAAATATATATTTCTACACGGCCTCTTCTACGATATTCCGTAGGTGATTAGAATAATCTAGATTGATCATAAAAATTAAAAAAAAAAAAAAAATACACGATTTAAACTCTCTGGCTGTAACAACGCCAGGAAGGTGAACTACTTGTAAAATAGAGACATTAATATCAACTGATTCCCAGGTAAATAAAACAATCAGTTCTTCTGAGAAAACTGGATTGGAGAAAGATATTTAAAATAGAGCTGTTCTTTACTGGAGCTCACAAAATTTTAACTCAATACCTTGATGGGTAATGTACGTAATATATCTTGGTAACGTAGGCCTATATCTCCAATATTTTCAATTGACGATCCCAAATATATTAATTTACAAGATTTTATATTTGTTAAAAGGTTTATTGTGTTTTAAAAAAACAATATTTTGATAACTGTAGGCTACATGCAATGTGAACAGAATTTAAAACAACAAAGTATTAAAAAATAAATAAAATTTGATAACAAAAGATTCTGGTAAAAAAGGGTTAGTACAGTAATAGACAAGTTTTAGTTCTATACAAATTATAGGACTGTAGCTTATAGTAATATATTTAAACAGTTTTGTTTTCTGTAGAATTATTATTTTATATCCAGTTACAAAAGTAGAAACAAATAGGTCAAAGAAAAGAATAAAGAAGAAACCTGATTGTAAAAGGGTTTTAAATTAACATTTAGTCAGTTAGTTACAGGACACAGCGTCTTTCAATAAAGAGAAGGGAGTAAAATTACAAAAGAACTCGGAAATAGAAAGACGAGAAATTTTATCTAGTCTTGTCGGACACTAAGCTATCAAAGTGTAATCCGGTAACAAAGGATGAAGCAACATTTGTAATACTTCAGCACTGACAGTGTACAAAGAAGCTGCACAGATTGACGAGTGTTTTGTTTGTTTCGTTCATACAAGCTGATGGTTCAAAATATAATGCAGCATTTTATACCCCGGTATGAAGATGTTTTTCTTTACTCAAAGAGGAATCATACCACACGGTTACAAAAATTAAAATTATAAATTATTAGATATTAAAAAAATCAGCGAAAAGGTGAACATAAATTGAAAATTAAACTGAGAAGTAAGGAAATGTTACCCGAGAAAATATAAGAAAGTAAATAAAAGGACAAAATAAATCTATAAACGTGTGGAAGTGGTAGAAATGAAAAAAGTAAAATTAACATAATTAAAAGTAAAGAAATAAAGAGGGTTATAAAGAGAAGTACAAGAACTGCAATCTTATAAACAGATATGGGAATAGTAATGTATTATCACGTGAGAAGATACAACAAACGTATCAGATTTTATGCATAAAACAAAACAACAAACGTCGAAATAAACTGTATGAAATAAACATTGCTAGTAAAATTATTTATGTTTTATTTTATTTGTCCCTCAAGCTGAAAGATATTGTTTCTATAAGAACGTAAGAAAAAATGCTATCCGAAAGATGTTATTTTACTGATTTCATTTAAAATTGTCATACTGCTTTACATACTGTTTACTACATACTGCTTGGGAAGTTGTTTTACTGAACTATCTGGGATGTTTTACTGCTTTACTTAGGGTGTACTTTGATTTCCTTCACACTGTTTTTATATTTGTTGAATCCATCTTCACGTGAACTACTAGTTTTCACTAAACACTTGTAAATATTTACAAACTTGCCTATAGTAGCACTTACTTATATTTGTTGAGTACGGCCGTTTTGGGATATGTGTCCCATTGTCAACTCAGACTGTAACTCACTGTAACTGAGTTACGGTCTGAGTTGACAATGGGACACATCTCCCGAAACGGCCGTCCTCAACAAATATAAGTAAGTGCTACTATAGGCAAGTTTGTAAATATTTACAAGTTTTTACTTGTTTTTGGTTCCTACCATGGCAGCCGTTTTATTGTTAAGCCTACCCTAGGATGTAACTTTATAGCTTTCCTAGGATGAAGTTTTACTGATTTCCGTTGGATGTAGTTTTACTTAGGGCCGGTTTTTCGTTCTTTCGCGTGGTCTTAGTTTTAGTGCTTTTTCTAGGTGTTATTTTACTGGTTTTATTAGGACTTTGACTTACAACTTTTATTAGAACAATGCTTTATTGCTTTGTTTAGGTCATTGTTTTTACTACTTACATATGATGACATTTTATAAATTTTTTTATTACGTTGTTTTATTGGTTTTCTGAGGACCTTGTTTTACTGTATTCCTCTGGCCACTGTTTTACTGCTTTCCCTAGAACATTATTTTACTGCTTTCCCTAGAACATTATTTTACTGCTTTCCCTAGAACATTATTTTACTGCTTTCCCTAGAACATTATTTTACTGCTTTCCCTAGAACATTATTTTACTGCATTCCTCAGGCCACTGTTTTACTGCTTTCCCTAGAACATTATTTTACTGCTTTCCCTAGATCATTATTTTACTGCTTTCCCTAGAACATTATTTTACTGCTTTCCCTAGAACATTATTTTACTGCTTTCCCTAGAACATTATTTTACTGCTTTCCCTAGAACATTATTTTACTGCTATCCCTAGAACATTATTTTACTGCTTTCCCTAGAACATTATTTTACTGCTTTCCCTAGAACATTATTTTACTGCTTTCCCTAGAACATTATTTTACTGCTTTCCCTAGAACATTATTTTACTGCTTTCCCTAGAACATTATTTTACTGCTTTCCCTAGAACATTATTTTACTGCTTTCCCTAGAACATTATTTTACTGCTTTCCCTAGAACATTATTTTACTGCTTTCCCTAGAACATTATTTTACTGCTTTCCCTAGAACATTATTTTACTGCTTTCCCTAGAACATTATTTTACTGCTTTCCCTAGAACATTATTTTACTGCTTTCCCTAGAACATTATTTTACTGCTTTCCCTAGAACATTATTTTACTACTTTCCATAGGACGTTGTTTACTCTTTTCTTTAGGAAGTTTAGTAACTGCTTCCTCTATAACTTTATTTTACTGATATCATTTTTTAATTGCTTCGATTAATAGAAACAATGGGCTAAATAAAACAAGATAAAAAACAATTTTGTGAAATATCTATAAATACAGCTGCACTAGCAAAAGCAACTAAGAAGCTTTACATGGTTACATTAAAAAAACAAAAAAGTATAACTTAAAAGTCAAGTAATATATTAAGTGAATTAACCTTTATGTTTGCCTCATGGCGATAAAGGACAAACTCCCGTTGCCAGGAACAACAACGTCTAGCGGGGACAGTAGCCTAGTGCCCAAACACTTAACTATAACAAGCTAATTCTGGCATATATTTACCGTGAATTTTAATACCTCACAAGAAGTTACACCATTAAAAATCATTAATATTTTCATTCTAAAAATATTTTAAATTGTCAATGGTAATAAGTTTAAATATTAGGCAAAATGTAAGTGTATTAATTATTTTTCAAAATTTGATTTCAACTGATGTACTGAAGCGACGAATCTTTTGTAACAGAAGTAGCATAAAAGTAGAAGTATCTGATCTAGCGAGTTTCAAGGTTTAAATAAAACAGTTTATAGTGTCAAGAAAAATTTAAAATAAAATTCAAATATAAAATAGTATGCATGATTAGTGGTTATAAGACAAAGTTAAGTAAATGTAAGGACTGAATAAAACATAAACAAATTTTACTTCAAGCAGAAGTACAAATTAAATACATAGATTCATGAAGACGAATATTCATAAAATATTTTAGGACATAAAGGTTATCGAAAATTTAAAACAAGTCCATCCAAACATAAGTCAGGAAATGTTCTTTAGAATTTTACGGCTACTGAAATATTTCGGCTGGTTTCATCTCATCGCGTGAAATAAGTGTGTAATTTCTTCGTGGAATTTTGAAGTGTTAATTGAAAAAATTTAAGTTTCCTGAGCATTTTGACAGGAAAACTAATCAATTTAATACTTAATTTGTGTAGACTGAAACTGATCAATCGTTCTCAATAAACAATAAATTGTTCGATATTTGGAAAAAAACCACTTTATTCAAGCAAATGCCGAATCTATTAGGCGCATTTTAAATAAGTTTTAACCGTATTTGCCGTAAGTTTTGTGTGTTGTAATGCAATAACGTAATCTTTTATGGAAAAAAATCCTCTTGTAAGCAGGATAGTAAATAGTTTATAAAATATAATAAGGGATACTTTATAATAGGAAATATTATTCTGCTTTCAACCAAGAAAGAGATCGACTTCTGAAAGATTTTATACAACAAAACATTAAAATGGAAAATTAGTTTTGTCGTATTGTATAGACATAATATCATTTGCTATAAGCAAAACATATCGAATATTGTACTTGTTTCCTTCAAGGAGAGCATTTTCCTCTTGGTTGCATGAGAACTTACGTATAATAAATTTCACCATTACATAAGAAAATATGATACAAGTATTTCTGTACAATATGTATAATTTTCGAGTTCATCTTAAGGACCTTTTCCAAGAAGGTATCCACACACTCACACACACACACACACACACACACACACACACACACACACACACACACACACACACACACACACACACACACACACACACACACACACACACACACACACACACACACACACACACACACACACACACACACACACACACACACACACACACACACACACACACACACAAACGCACACAAATACATGAGGTTTTACGATATTCACCTTTTGAAAATAAATTTTTTACATATCATTTTGAAATAGAAAACACCTAGATTAAAATTAGTAATAATGACTAAGTTATTTCATTTAATTATAAGCTTTCATGTTTCAAAAGTATAGGATAGGCTTACATACAAAATTATGTTAATAGATTATCAGCGCATGAGGTTGTCCCTTAATCAGAACAATGAATGTAGTAAAGGAATGTTTTGGAAGGGGTATTGTAGCATTGGCGAGAGATTTGAGACAAAGGTAGAGTATCTTCATTAATTAATTAAATTGATTATTTAGATGACTTGATTAATTAAGAACATAACGAATAAATAGAGTCTCACGATGTAATTCAATCGGATTATTCTGCTCACTTTGATTATATTTAAATATATCCGAATTAGATAAATAGTATTCAACGTTGAAACTAAAGTTTGCTCATTAGCAGCGACGTAATTAATAATTACTGCAAATAGTAACCGAGAATAGCAATGACTGAAAGTGTTTGTTGAATACGGTCGAACATTATGATCTGGAATTAAATTTTGATAATTGTTGCGTTTTGAAAAATTTGTTTATGTTTATAAGAAGAAAGCATTTGATTAATATTTACTAATATTTATTAACTAGTTTGTTTTACTAGTTCTTATTCTATGACTATTCAAAAATACCATAAACGAGTCTACCGTTAATTGACTACAATTAAACTCATCAAATGAAACGGTCATTTGCAAAAAATATTTATCGTAGAAGGTTGATTAAAAAAGCGATGACTATCCAACCGGTATAAATCCACTTTAATTCTTTAAAGAAATAAACATACCTAAGGTTATATCTGTTGCTCAAGGTTCAAGCAATGACTATGTAAACACATAGCTTTTACTTTACAACTCCCACAGTCCAGCAATTTAGGTTTTAATTTTTCAGGCAATACCTCACACGTTGTTATTATGAAAAACTCTTGCGTGACGTATTAGTTATTTATAAAGTTAATAAAACAGCTGGGGAAGTATTTCAAGAGGGTTAAGTTATTTATTCTGATGTCGCGAATTGCGAAGTGACTAAATATAGTTACTCTGGCGAAGTAGGGTATCTTAGGAAATACTATTATCTACTTCTGAATCAAAATCCATTTAATTAAAATTTTAAAAAAGATTCCTAAATAGTTCATATAAAAATCCGTGTACCGAATGTGTTTCTTAAATTTATTGAACAATTAAAATTAGTTGAAATATCTTTAAAAAATATTATAAGCATTATTTAAAATTTTGTCAAAATTAAAATACCACGAAAGTAGAGCTTTTATAGATTTTTAAATTTTACAAAACTGTCTCATATATATAAAATTACCTCCTACCAATGGTAAAAACTAAACTAAAATAAATATAACATTAGAGACTAGTAAGTTAAATTTAATAAAATAATATAATTAGATAAAAATAATTTCATAATTGAAACAAATAATTTTAAATTACTATTCCAAAAAACATTAGGAAAATAAGCAGAATAAATTATGAAGCATCGTAAATTGTTGTTATAGAAAAGTAAAATAAATGGACAAAAGATTTGATTTAAATATATCATTTAGCCACAATACAAAGCTTGTAATTTACCTACTTAGCTAAAAAATTGAAAATTATTGGATTTGAGAATTTAAACTCTAATATTTATTTTAAATAGAAGTATTGTGTCGTGAAAAGTGTGTAAATTTCGAAATATAAGATCCGACATAGCTGATGAATAATGACGTCATCACTCTTTACGTTCTTGTGTCAAACCGTCTTAATTTCATTCAACTCATTCATCAAATAGAAATATATGACTCTTCAGATTTTATTTCCAAGTAATTTTTCAACGATGATTTTTTTTTACTATAACCTCAAATTTTATTTGTTTACAGTCTGAAACTACGGAACTACTTACAGGCACCCCAATACACACACACTCTCTCTCTCTCTCACACACACACACACACACACAAACAAAATACCCTCAAGTTTTATTAAAATTAAATTTACACACGATATAGTAATGAAATATCAAAATAAAAACAATCGTTCTATACCACGCGTTACAATTACAATTTAAAATAATAATAATATTATATATAATATAATATAAGCTGTTTATTTATATTTTGTAATAAAGAAATTGAATTTTCAAGAACATAACCCTGAGTTTTCATAACTGATGTGAAAGCTAAGTTTAAATGTGGGGGTAAATTGTCTTTTGAAAATATCATATATACAACTTTGTATAGGGATTTCATGTTATATATAACTTTGTATAGGGATTTCATGTTATATATAACTTTGTATAGGGATTTCATGTTATATATAACTTTGTATAGGGATTTCATGTAATATACAACTTTGTATAGGGATTTATTGTTACATATATATATATATATATATATATATATATTTGTATAAGGATTTCATGTTATATATAACTTTGTATAGGGATTTCGTGTTATATACAACTTTGTATAGGGATTTCATGTTATATATAACTTTGTATAGGGATTTCATGTTATATACAACTTTGTATAGGGATTTCATGTTATATATAACTTTGTATAAGGATTTCATGTTATATACAACTTTAATGGCGTTATTAGATAATGTGCATGAATAGATCAAACAGAACGTGCCGCTTTTGTCAGTATCATATGACACAGTTTTAGAGTTGCGGAATACAGCTTTTGACAGAGAATCCGACTTGCCGTTCTGCTTGTTTCAAGCGTCTAATCTTATCGTGTCCAGTATATTATTTTGAGATTCACTTCGACGTGCCCCATTTCGTCCTTTGCCCGCAGGCATTAACAAAATATATCATGCGGATTATTATAGTAGACTTATATTTTCACAAAATTTCGTTAAATGGGCTAAATTTCCCACATTATTTGAAAGAAAGCTAACAGTGTGGACACAATCTGGAAAACTACAGTACGCTCTACTCCTTTCGGAACACACCCATTAAAAAGACATTGACCAAAAATGCAAAATATTAGGTATTAGAAACAGGTATTATTATTTAAAATTCAGTAATTTCGGTGTCATGTGTCCCATTTTATTCAGATTTTTATTACTAGCTACTCAAACATGAATCACAAAGTCTAGGAAAAGTATCACAATAGATAGATCTGGTAATTATTTTAGCAAGATTCTCAAAATCATTTTTTGTACATTATATTTCGTCCGGAGTTATCAACACACAGATATTTATATGGTAGAGAAACGTTCGGAAAACAGTAAAATGACATTATCGTTGAACTTCAATAAGAAAAAAATGATCGTGGAAGATGTAGGGTCAGGATACGTTGGCGCCGACCAATATAGGCGCTTGACGGCTTAGATACACTGTCTACGTTGTTGCTACAAAGAACTTGAAACAGTCTTTCAAAATTATTTAAAAGGCTTTATACATCGTATGCTTTTTAGATTAAATTTAGTTACTGATTAGTATTTCATCGGTTGATGAAAGAAAATCAGAATTATTTATTTAGACATGAGGAGAAACAGCATGCAGCATCTACGTGAATGAGTAAAAGACGTTATTCAAATGTTTTTAATTATTATTAATTATCTTTGAGAAGGAAATAGTTTTGTCTGGAATCACTGCCACCTAATTATTACAATAGCATCCTAAGATAACAGTGGATTATATGTTATATGTAATAATTTAAAAGGAATATACAATGTCAAAAGCACAGTGGTACAATATATTACGATGAAAATATTGGAAAGAACCCCAATACCACAAAAACAATCAAAAATACCAAAAAAACAAGTTACTTAAGAAAAAACCCTTATGCACATTTCGATGACAATGTCATCATCGTCAGAGGGTCTTATTACAAAATTACAATCTAGCAAACAAGAAGTTTCGAAGTCATTGAAATGTACATAAGGGTTTAATCTTAATTAAATTGTGGTATTTGTTATTTTTGATTATTTTTGTGGTATTGGGGCTCTTTCAAATATTTTCATTGTAGTTAAAAGAAATAATTAAATTTTCTAAAACTTGAAACTTAGTTTTTCTTAGTTAAACACAAATTAAACGGCTATTAAATCAGAATTATTTAACAACATACCTGCTCATGTGTGTTATACACTACCCCTCTCTCTTTAAACCCACCCTACACACTGAGACTTGCTCTCTCATTATTTAGAACGTCTTTTCCCATTGTACTCTCAAGGGATCTCAATGAATTACTTATAAAGCCGGACAAGGTTCGCTGTTATAGAACATCGTCAGGTCATCTCAGATATTTAGTCTACCGGAATCGCCATGATTTTACAATAGCCAAGATAATAACGCAAACAATACTAATAACAGTAAGTTCTTCTAAGAAGTGAAGTTATTTATGTAAAAAAACGTAATTATAAGAAATTCTTCCGCTTGTGTATATACATTTATTGAATAGCTTTTGCAAATAAAAAAGATGGTAAGAACATTGAAAAGTATAAGAGTAAATTGTTTAATATCTTTCGATCGGTTTGAAATTTGTTAAATATGAAACAAAATGGAGAGCAACAAATACAAATTAGTTCAAAGTATACAAAACGATTCATTTGTCCGCATTGAAGAAATATTGTGAAAAAAAGAGATACAGGCACAAGTTTTGTGAAGAGGTTCCCCAGCTAATAATAATGGAGACTCTTTTATAAAATTTGAGTTAGAATTCTGTTTAATGGCCAGAATTATTACGTGTAATGAGATGTTATTGTGTGACCGATGGTATAACTTCAGGGGTAGAGAAGTTTATTTTTTAAAGAAAGAAAATAAAAGTGGAACAGGTAAAATGCGTAGGGGAAAGAAAAAAAAGCATAACCAAACAAACACAAACAATAGTTTATCAGCTTTTAGATGTAGTGTAAAATCAATGAAGGCGGGAATACACAGGTCAACCAATTTTATATGGGTTTAATGGAATTTAATTAGAACGGTCGACACTCATGCTCTTTTCAAAATGAATAACTGAAAAGATTCAGAGATCTAAAGTCTTCAAAATCTTTTTATTAAACGCTAAGAGAATTTCTTCAGTCACTCCAGATTAAAGATATCTCTATAATAGATAATGTATTTCCGTTTCTCTTCGTCCATTGTTTAACTATGTAAGAAACAAAATATGTGATGGTATTTTCAAAAACTTAAAGTGTAACGAGTTCATCATATAGTGAATTACTGGATTTGAGTTGAAGTATACAAGAGGAGCTATTTGAATAGAGAAAAGGGGAGAAAGAAAGAGTGAGAGAGAGAGAGAGCCGGGGGGAAAGGAGAAGCTTAAGAGATTTCTGGAATGTATATAATACCGCTGACAAGTATTAATAGACCTGGATGGATTCGTGAGTAACACGAGTTATTTGCTTGCCATTGCTAATAACAGTTTTTACTTTGCTGTTGAGATTATACTAGTTCTGGATTATTCTGTAAATGAAGTCCTGTTGCAATAGAAACAAATTATAAGCTAGAGATACTGTAAATAATTTTTAAAAAAATTTCCTGATACAAAATAATAATTTTCTACGTAATTTATTTGTTTGTTTAAATATTTGTCGAAAAAAAAGGTACTTTTGTTTGATTTACAGTGATCGACTAGAGTTTGTTAGCAGATGTTATTTAAATTAAACGTCTAAGGATTCATTAAAGACTCTAAGGCTGTATCCAGTTCTTCGACTGGCTAGAGAAACTCCTCCAGGTCACGGAATAGATAGCAATCCCTTCGAGATAGACCAGGAATGCTCGAAGATGATTAATTTGTTCCTACTGAAAAGAAATAACTTAATCTTCAATTTGGTCAGCAAAGTTTGTGGATAATTATCCAGGAATAAAACTCCAGATTACCTTAAGAAGAGTCGCAAATTCTGGAAATTCCTCAAATTCTAGATGTATGCATCTGAATTTATTTTCGCCCACACTAAGTAGTCTCCACTTCTATGCAACATTAATGCTACACTTGATCTTGCGTGTTGAGTCCGTCTGCTAGACTCGTATTTGCTTAGAGTCTTTCCGTGTTAGTTCATTGAAGTAATTTGCAGAATAAGCTCTCTTTTTGAAATAAGGTCCATTAGTAGTTTTGACTTTCTTGCTTATTCTTTTCATATTTCTAAAAACCATCCATCACGTGCTGAATCTCTGTCGCACTAACATATAATAATATTTTTCGGTATCATAGGTAATGTAAGTAGCTGTAAGACCTCAAATGTAAGTAAATATGTAAATAGTTACAGAGTTTGTTTTGTATGTTTGTGAAAGGATTAGAATATGAAAGAAAGAGAAAAAATGAGAGCGAAGTATGAGAGGTCTAAACGTAGAATAAAGTAATATACATTATAGTTAAGTATAAGGAATCCTAGAGATGAGGAGATGGGGCTTATGCGTTATTAAGAGTACAAAAACATAAGCAGCATTGCCATGCTGCTATTTGGTACGGCAAGGCCCTACTTCCCGTAGCCGTATACAGTAAACTCCCCGATTATCCGTGGGCGGATTAACCGGTTTGCGGATTATCCGGGATCTGCCATTGTTTTACAAATATCCAATTTTTATTCCAATCAGATTCATGTGTTTAAATTTCCAAACGGTGAATTACGACGTAAATACATATAAGGCTTAATAGAAGGTAAGATGAAGGGAATAGATATGTAAATAAGTACGTACTAATTTTTACATTGAAAGGGAAGCATCCCGACGCGGGCCAGCGAAACTAAAGGGGGGAGCAGACTACTGTATATAAGAGACAATGACAAAATGCTTGGACGCCCGGAAACTTAATGTGTATCATAAGATTGTAAACAAATGTCAACTAATCTGAGCTATAAATAGTCTAGGACGTGACATATGCATTATCCATGTCTGTCATATACATTATCGATCTTTATGGCTTTGTGACAAGTAGACACTGTGCGACAAATTGGTTCTCAAGAAATTAGATCGTACATTAAAGCTAAATCAGTGCTCACAAAAAAAGACGTAAGTGACAGATTTTTGTTGTTAAAAAGTGAAAGTATTATGTGTAAAGGAAATTACATATGTAGGCTTACATACATACTTACTTTTGGCATATACTTATGTACGTATTGTAAATAGTTAGACATATAAATGTACATGTTATAATCCGTCAAATACATCGACATTTTAAATTATTTTCTGTATTTATTTTGTCCTCTGAAGATTATTTGTGAATTTCATTAACCGGGGTCATTATTTGTGTAACTTATGGTATAATAATCGATTATCGATCGTTTTGCGTACTCTTTAGTCAAAGCGGATTATCCGGGGAATTCGTTATCCGGCGTTGCCGGGCCACCTTATTCCACGGATAATCGGGAGTTTACTGTATTTATATAAGGAAAGTTTATATCAATCAAGGTTGCATTTGATAGTCCACTAACACATTTAGATTTCACCGCATGTGCTCCTTTACAATCTTTCTCCTTGTCAGAAAGTGATAAACGTAGATTTAGGTTTTTGTAATATTTGTAACAATATAAACACATCAAAACTGGTAATATCTAAAGTTATTCAAACACTCGATAATATCGAAAGAGATTTAGGTTATAAATTTTAAAGAAAAATCGAGTAGGTGGCTGCAAATTTTGGCCAGCTGGAAGACATATTTTTAAGTTACAAAAAGTTCACGAACATTAAACAACTATCCAGGTCTTTAAAATAAAAGAGTGCTATTAAAATAATTTCAAATTGTTCTCCTTCAAGAATAAAATGGAGACAGAGTCATGCGTAACAAAGTGTAATTTGTTTTAGTTAAAAAAAATATATTAAAGAACAGTTATGATATAAGCCTTCATATTGCTTTCTAGGATTAAAATAATATATGAAGGTGGTCGTTAGTTAAATCATTACAGGAATCATTTATGTTCATGTGTGAATTAAATTGGATGGCAAACTGTGAATGAGTCAAAAGGCAAGAATTCGTCAAAACTAAATAAAGCTTTTTTGGGGAAAATAGTATAAAAATATACTACAGAAAAATTTCAAAAGACGTAAATGGCAAATAAGCAGAGAAAGTTACAAAGATGCTCAACTCTCCCACAAATACTGGTTTTTATACTCCAAGATGGGTTCGAAGTTAAGTTTGTTGTTAATAAGTAAGAAGATGAGCGTAGCTACATAGAAAAAGTTTAAGAATTTAGAGCTCAGTTTCTAACACACACACACACACACACACACACACACACACACACACACACACACACACACACACACACACACACACACACACACACACACACACACACACACACACACACACACACACACACGCACTCACATACACACACACACATACACACACCCACTCACACACACACACACACTCACACACACACACACACACACACACACACACACACACACACACACACACACACACACACACACACACACACACACACACACACACACACACACACACACACACACACACACACACACACACACGCACGCACGCACACACACACACACACACACACACACACACACACACACATACACAAATTTAGTTCTCAAGATTGATCTTGAAATTTGTCACAGGTAATTTTAATACGATATATTTGTAAAATAGTTGAAAAACATAGATAACTGTAAAATTCAACAAGAGCTGCAAGAAATATAGAATAGTATGAACTTTTGGGAGTATCAGCCATTGCAAATGTCGCAAGAAGTCGACAATATTACCGTTGTAGGATATTTTTTATACTGACGTTTATTTCAAAAAGTATAAGCAAAAGTATATAGATTTGTTATAGCATTTTAAAAATTATTTTAATATTTTCTGGAAGAGTTTTAACGAAATTAAGTGTAATATGCAGAAAAGTATTGCTAAAATAAAGCATTATACAAAATAGATCGCGTTTTACATTGTATTGTTATTAATATGGTATGAGGTTTTAAATAATGTATGCAGCCTAGTTTGCTGTTTGCTAAAGCATAAGTTCAGTACCATTCTTCTAGTAATAAATAGAGAATTGTTAATAAACGTTCAGATTAGACTTAATGCCCTCAAGTTTAGGCCCCAAAGGTTTAAAGCCGCGAGTGAGTTCAGGAATTTGGATCGCAGATAATGGGGAGTAATCTGGCTAAATGCCTGCTTTTCCAGTGATCAATCTATGGCCACATTAAGCGATAGGAGTTCTGTATCTAGGCTATTGATTCCGTCATGTTGCGGCCAACTGAAATTACAGTAAACTCTCATTAAAAAAGGTAGCATTAATTTAGGCGATAAAATCGATTACAATCCGTACGATAATATTCTTTCACGAATTAAAAGATTACAATCCTACATTAAAAAATTAATGATTATAATCCAACATACTGAATAATATGTCTCGTCCATTTCCATCTCAATTCGGATTAATTTTGTTACGATTTTAGACGGCCAAATAAAAGTATATTCAACACCAGCTGTAATATAGTCTTTCGACACTTTTTAAGCAAGCATTATGGTCGCGATACATTACTACGCTGTCAACACTTGTTACGATTTCAAATCTGCACGAAAACATATACGTGAAATTGTACACCTGTTCACTTACTAGGTTTTTTATTTAATTAATTATTTTTTGCTTTTTTAATTCCGTATTATTTTTTTGTATCTCATGTTATTATAATTTTAACAAAATTAATAATTTATAGTAATTGAAATTTATTTTGGAACATGTATTTCTCCTAAATTTATCTACTGCGTGACGCTTTTTAAACTTACACACATGCGCATAGTAATAAATAAGTATAAACGTATATATATATATATATATATATATATATATATATATATATATATATATATATATATATATATTAATGTGTGTCCATCATTTAATAAAAAAAGAATGAAATCAAGGTTTTATTTTCATCATTTCTGAATAGAATTTATTTTTAGTATGTATCTCCATCGAAACAAATGTGTAAAATATTCTTACACTCTAATCTTTAAAAAAAATTCTCTTCCTCGATTGTAGGAGTTCGATTCTACGGTTTCACGATCACCATTTTCTTAAAATTATTTTTATTAGGTCTATTTTTTTTTTATAGGTGTTTTTCACTATAGAAACTGAAAGTTAATACTTAAGACCACAGTTGTAACAAAAGAGAGTAAAGCAGGCTGTTCGCTCCATGAGCAACAGTTAATAATGTCTTGAACTTGGGGTGTGCTTCAAGGTCAGTGACTGAATACCCAATCCAAGGTGGAAGGCATAGTGCCGATGGATGAATGGCTGCAGGGTATAAAATTCAGTAGCACACGATCCCCTTGAGGAACCAGACAAAACCTCATTGTTTGTTGTCTTGCCAGGGCAGTGGGGGTTCTGCTCTGGTTGACCGTTCTTTCCCCCATACTTGGGAAGCTAATGGACCAAGTAAGTACACAAATTGATGTTGAGTCTACACAGACAGCGGGAGCCAATGAGACGGCAAACCGTGAGTCTGTAGAAGATGTGTCATCGGCAACCACCACTGGAGGTGCAGGGGCGGCTACCAAGCTGCCGACTGCAGAAACCAGTGAAATGGTTGTAGAGTTGAGCACGCTTTCTCTACGGAGAAAGCGTATGAGTGGAGCGGCCAGAAGGCGGCTCCGAAGAGATCAGGCGAGAGCAGCGGGAGGGCCAATAATCCTGAGCACACAACGCAGGGGAGGCCAAAACCGAGTCGAGCATATTAACGTCCAGGGCTTGGATGTTGTGAGGGGTGAGATGCAACACGTGGGAAGCAATCAACTACGAGCACCAAACCCCAGCATGGAGATTTCATACTCGAACAACTGGGCTAATCTCCCAGATGTTTCGGGACATATGAGTATCGAGTGCGTGGTCAAAGAACCTGTCTTGGAGATGGGCAGTGACCACCTTATTCGGACGTTTGCACCTGACCAGGCCCACCAAACTATGATGGAATGGTCAGGGTCAGTAACATCGGGAGCTCAGATCTGGTACACAGATGGCTCCAAGATGGACTTTGGCACTGGAGCGGGGGTGTATTGTAAAAACCCAATGGTAAAACTAGTTTTTTCCTTGGGGAGGCATACCTCTGTCTTTCAGGTCGAAATGTATACTATAAATGCCTGTCTGGGGGAGATAGCGAGAAGGACCCGGATTGCTATTTTCTCTGACAGTCAGACAGCAATTAAGGCACTAAACGAAAATGTGGTCACCTCGGCCATAGCCAGGGAGTGCCTAAATAGCCTAGAAGTACAATCAAATCAAGATAGGTTGGGTGCCAGGGCATAGGGGAATATTTGGAAATGAAGCCGCAGATGCACTGGCCAGAGAGGTGTCTTCAACTCCCCTAATTGGACCGGAGCCGGAGGTAAGTATTTCCAAATCCATGGTAAAGATTGCAGTGCGAAGGTGGATGGCTGAAAGACACTGTGAGCACTGGGTAAGGGCTGAAGGAATGAGACTCAGTAAGCTAACCCTTTGTAAACCTTCCTTGGGGCTGCAGGAGAGTCTCATCTATCTGTCTAGGCAGGAATTGAGGATAGCCACAGGTCTATTCACGGGACACTGTGGACTAAGGAAACATTTGCATAATACGGTTATCTTCAAAGATGAACCAGTGTGCAGATTATGCGGGCAAGAACTGGAGACCGACACACACATCATTTATAGATGTGAAGCACTTGCCGAGAGGCGCTTCAACCTCTTTGGTGATAGCACAGCTCTGGAAGAGGATGCTGAAGGTAAAGCACTAGTCAGGAAACTTCTAAACCTGGTAAGAGGGAAGGGGCTCTTTGATCAGGGAGGTAAGTACAATATACCTAAGGTAGCGGTGCTTCGGGCAGTTTAAATCCGCTCCCAAGTTAATTAAAAAAAAAAAAAAAAAAAAAAAAAAAAATACTTTCGACAAATACTTATCCCACTTGTGTGAATACTATTATTTTCATAACTAATGTGTGTAATAGAAATTAGGCGTCAGAAATTACTACTAAATTTGGTGTAGTCAAACTGCTCAATGAAACAATTAATGCTTGTAAATTGTTAAATATAGGCCTACATCTAAACCTCTTCCTCGTACGCATTGTATTTTTTTTTAAACAAACATGTAAAACAAAATGTTTAAGAAGAAATTCCAAGCGATTTATACGGTAACAATAATTTTTTTAAAATATATTTTAGTGCTAAATAATAAGGTTCTCACTAAAAGACATAATAACGAATGGTGAAATATTAAAAAAAGGCTCTACAAGTATTCCATAAAGTTACGGTCATATGATAGGCCACGGTTATTTATTACAGTATTTAGAAAATGTGTATTCATATGTAGCACGTTGAAGCATGTGATGACATCATTAAACTGACAGGGATGCCAACATAATAATAGATTAAAATGTTAATGCTTCAGCGATAAAACGTGTAACATAAAGCCGGACAATTTCCTGTTTCGACCATGCGTTCACAATGTGACAATGTTGTAGGGCCTACATAAAATATATCTGCAAATAGGCGTTGTAAAAGTAATGGACACATTGGATATAATTATTACACTTTAATTAATTTAAAAAAAAAACAAATACTGTAAGGAAGATTATATATATATATATATATATATATATATATATATATATAAGGAAAATTATATATATATATAAGGAAGATTATATACATATATAAGGAATATTATATATATATATATATATATATATATATATATATATATAAAAGGAAGATAATGTATATATATATATATATATATATATATATATATATAAGAAAGATTATATATAATGAGAGTTCCACAATAACGTAGAAATTACCAATTGAATTATCTAATAAGCAAATAAAAATTCAAAAAATAAAAAAATATCGCTTTAAAAATAAAATTTTTGTTACTATTATAATTTTGATACACTGTATTATTAATGAGACACAATTTCTACTACACAATTATATATTTTCCTTCTTATACCTATATTTTGTATGTAGTTATGTCTTTACATTATCCTCCGTGTACTTTTGATAGTAAAATGAACGAATTAAAAAAAAAAAAAACACATTCCGGGCTTAAATCTGCGGACCAATTTTGAAAACATATTAAATTAGATTGTACTGATCTTCTTTTGTAGTTAATTATTGCAATTGTAATTTTTGTAGGCAAGAATATTATATCTAGATGTGTTTTTACAGAAATAAATAGTATTTATTCTAATTTAATAATATAAACAAATAATTAAAAGTGATATAAAATTTTTTTTCTTACTTGTATTAAGTACAAGTCCTTGCAGTTAAAATGTAGCTCAGATTAAACAATAAGAATATGTAAATTTCATTTATGTGTGGATTGTCTTTAACTTTGAGAATTATGTAGAAAGTAAAATATTAGTTGAAATATGCATCTATACTGAACAGAAGAAACTGAAGAAAATCTGGCTAGGGGAGAAAATGATTGATTTATTGCGAAAAAACCTAGATAATGTTTTTTATTATTAACAAAACAAATCTATAAAAATTTCAAGAAGAGGTTAAAAGTAAACTGGGAGATGAAAGAAATGAAGAAATGCCAAGATAAAATGACTGTAAATCATACAGAGGAAATTGTTGGCTTGGGAGAACATTTTAGTTGTATTGACAATACCTTTCAATTATGTGACAGAACTTTGTGACGGTTCGGTCTATCTATTATACATATAGTTCTAATAGACTGAGAATAACCGTAACGCTTCAACTGTAGAGGGGATGGATAACACTAAGAAAAGTAAGCGATGTCTGTAGGTTACAATGTTTTTGTATAAATAGTAACAGATTATTAAAGAAAAACAAATATAATTGTTTATTCAATTATTTTATTTCAGGCGTTTGAATTATCTGTTCGTTTTAACATGGGTGTTTGTAGATGTGGACACGTAAATAGTAGATACCTTTTAATATATCTAAGCTAGAGGTTGATATTGTTAAACATTATTTAATAAAATTATAGGTATTTATAAAATAACCATTTGGGAAAATTTATAACTTTATAACATTGTTTAATATAGGGAAGGCAAGTGGAAGTATTTTGGCTTAGTAGCAAGTTCGTTACCATTTACTGAATCTTGAAGAAACAGGGTCATTGTTGAACTGAAACAGTGAATTTTGTTTTTATAATTGGATCTTATGATGTAGAAAACCTAACAACCATAGTTAGACTTGAAGGGTAATAAGTAACAATAACTCTAAGTAAGAGAACACGAATAAAAATACTGAAGGGCAATAAGTAACAATAACTCTAAGTAAGAGAACACGAATAAAAATACTGAAGGGCAATAAGTAACAATAACTCTAAGTAAGAGAACACGAATAAAAATACTGAAGGGCAATAAGTAACAATAACTCTAAGTAAGAGAACACGAATAAAAATACTGAAGGGCAATAAGTAACAATAACTCTAAGTAAGAGAACACGAATAAAAATACTGAAGGGCAATAAGTAACAATAACTCTAAGTAAGAGAACACGAATAAAAATACTGAAGGGCAATAAGTAACAATAACTCTAAGTAAGAGAACACGAATAAAAATACTGAAGGGCAATAAGTAACAATAACTCTAAGTAAGAGAACACGAATACAAATACTGAAGGGCAATAAGTAACAATAACTCTAAGTAAGAGAACACGAATAAAAATACTGAAGGACAATAAGTAACAATAACTCTAAGTAAGAGAACACGAATAAAAATACTGAAGGGCAATAAGTAACAATAACTCTATGTAAGAGAACATGAATAAAAATACTGAAGGGCAATAAGTAACAATAACTCTAAGTAAGAGAACACGAATAAAAATACGGGAGAATAAAGTAGAAGAGACTCTAATTTAAAGTAGGTTTGTAAATGTTATTTATACGTGGCTGCGAACACCAGCTCCATATGTAACCATTACGTACGATAATAAGGTACACGCTTCTTACCTCAGAGTTAAAGGGCAAATTAATGCCCTTGTGTACTTTAACTGGGGGAGCTATTTGTAACAGATGTACAGTTAGAAATAGGTGCGTGTTTGTGGATTTATCACAAGACTAGGGAAAGGGTTGGTCTGCAAGGTTGAAACATCGAAAGCGATATATCAAAATATCGATATACCGGAGATGGATTGGCGATATTTTTCACCTATACTGTCACATTTGATGCATTGGAAATATCAATATTTTAAAAAATATTGAATTATAAAAAAACTAAAAATTGTTTTTTTTCTATATTTCGACTTTAAAACGACCTAAAACTCACAGGACAAAGAGCGTTTTAGAATTTTTGAACATGTAAAAATGATCGGTTTAACCTCTTTATCTAAAATTATGGTAAACGTAAATGCAAATGAAATTGGCAACATAAATATTTCAATAAAGCATTATACGCCTGTTATTAACATATATTATTCTTGTAAATTATGTTGAAAATAAAATAAATTAAGAAGAGGCAAGAACATGTTCCACGCATCATACTTTCATACTAAGTATGTAGGGTAGAAGTCACCTAAAGGGGGGGGGGGTAAAGTCTACAAGAATTATTGAAAGTAAAGTTTATTTAATGAAATGAAGAAGATAAATTACAAATAAATTAACTGAGATAACACTCCCTGATACACTATTCAGGAGGGTTCCCTATTAAGTTACTAATGCAATTTTTAATGAATTAATAAAAGTTTTGTTAAAAAAGGATTTCTAAATTAAAACCTCTAATGACATAAAATTTTTAATATTAATTTTTATTTATAATATACAGTCATGCCAAAGTAGTGGTATTAGCAAGTAGGGTTAAATATTCTACAGTTCGATTTTCCTTCTTATAAATTTTATATTCAGATACAATAGACATTAGTTTTGCATTAACAGTTTTCCACTTCATCTTTTGTTTAGCTCTAACTGTACTTCCCAAAGCTAACTCACTTATTAACGTTTAAAAGTCAGACAGTTCTTTTTGAAGTTCGTTGAGGAATGGATATATGTCCGGATGATGTTTCCCAACTAACAAATTAAATCTATTGCACCACTCCTCACTACAAATGTTTGTACGCTGCAAGCAGCTGTGAGTACCATTATATTGATCCCATAATGGAATTGGGTATCGAGGAGTTACAGCCTTTTGACGTCAATGTGCGGGTATGCCTACAACATAATTCATTTCAAAGTAGCCGATTAAGGACAGTAATACTTCATCAAATTTATCTCTCACGAGTTCAAATACTTCACTTACATTATTGATAGGAACAAAAGCCACAACTATGTCTCGATTCTCAGTCATTATATGCAGCCTGCAGCCCTTTACTTTGAACAATACGGTAGAAGGATTGTACAAGATGGAAAAAAACAAGCCGACAGATGAGCACCATAAAATGTGGAATTACACGCATTTAAGAAGGCATTTAAAAACAAATATTAGAAAAAAACTTTATTTAGAATAATGCAATATTAAAAATTTATATTTATAAAAATTGCATTAGAAGAAATTATTAGAACACAATAATATTTTGAAAATGTAATACTAGAAATTTATATTAGACAAATTAATTGGGAACTATCAAGAGGCTTTATTTTCAAAATATATATTTCTTACATAATAGCCTACTTGTTGTTTATCACCAGGAAATATCAAATTATCTTGTGATTACAGAACAAATGAAATGGTAATTGGTAAAATGTTTGAATAATTATTGCCTGCCTTGTTGACGTTTTATTATATTTCCTTAATAAAATGAAATCTCTTTTGTCGCGTAAAAGTTTTTGACGAGTGAATTAAAAAATTTCTTTATTTTCCAAAATGGTAATTCATTTTCCACCAGTTGCGTGTGTGACAACATTGTGTTTAATAAATTAATTAGCTTATTCTAAGAGTATTGGGAAAAGAGGTAAGATATTTTATATAATTTTTACCTATCATAATGTTCATTTAAAAATGGGGTAAGCATTTAGGATTTATAGATAGTCGATTTTGTTCAGAAAATGTTCAGATACTTCTAAAAAATACCAATCACGATTCGGATGACTGATATTTATAAATGTTATGAATTTGTGACATTTTTAATAATTATGACTGGATATTATTATTAGGAAGCTTTTTTATTCAAATTAAATTCATTAAATACATACAGAAGTTTATGACTTGTCTTTCAAAACTTTAAATCAATTAATTCTAAGTTTTTGAAACACAAGCAAGGATTTGTAACGTTGTGAATAGTTTTGATTTCCTAGAAAACACACTAGTAATCCTACAGTAACACAGTCCACTTCACAGCCAGTGAAATGCACATGTGCTTCAATACATAAAACCTCTCTGGTCTAATCAAGCAGGCAGTTTTTCCTCAATGGAAAACAGCGAATGGGTGGGCCATGCTTCAGGGTGAATGAGTTTCTGCTGCAAAGATATACAATACCCCCGGCTTTGTATTGTATATGCCAAGTGAGTATCGATAGAAATTTCTATAGTAATGAGAGATTAAACTAGGCACTACTGTTTCACTAATATTGATTCGTGCTGTGAGAATTATTTGCCTGTCTACAGTATTTTCCGCAATACACGTCATGGTTAAATTTTGTTCAAGGTGAAAAGCAACAGTTTTATATATTTTGTAGTCGGGTTTATATATTTTTCAACTATTATATAATTTATATTAAACGTATTTAAAAATCACATTCTGCACATTAAATGAAACAGAGAGATAATTCTTCAAAATGTAAAGCTGGTCAGATAAACTAAATAGTTTTGTACTAAATTTAGTTTAAGACGACAAGATTTCTATGAGAACGAATTGTACCAATGATTTACGAAAGTCAAATATGGCGGTTAATGGAACAGCTGGTTTAGTCTTCAGTTAGAGATAATTTTGAGGTTGTGTGTATCCGTATATAATATTCACAGGGAATTTCATTATTTCCTAAATTGTTATTCGTAAATATATTTATCTAATAATTTTACCTATTCTCTAATACTCTTACTCTGAAACTAAATTCATTATATTTTTATTTATTTATTAATATTTGCAAGACTAATTTAAAAATTATAAATATGGTAAAATTTAAACTTGAAATAAAAACTAAGTTAATGTTTCATAATTGATTCTTTAATGGCTTAGATAATTTGAAGTTGTTTTTTGCTATAAAGAGTTTAGACTTCTCGCCTTCACAATCGTACAATCTCGTTTTTTATTTTCAACTGATTTTTTTTTACATTGTTGTAAACATTCCTGAGAAATAGGTGATTCATGTAAGTGTTATGACAAAATTATCGTTTGGTTTAATTAATATTTCGTACTCAATTTCCTGTCACATTCACAAGAAAGCATTTTTTTAAGTTTCATTGACTTAAGATTAACTAATGGTAGAACAAACTCTCTTGTGATTAAATCAAACACATAAATTAATAATTAGTTTAATACATTTCAATGATTTAGTTAAAAGAACTTTAAGGGTGATGAGAATTTAAA
>JBAIZL010000001.1:79876372-79923872 GCA_036971475.1 Prosapia bicincta | reverse complement strand
GTCCATTTACCTATAGTAGATAAAAGTATGGAAAGTAACATGAGCATCCTCCACACATGCAACAAAGACCATAAATTGAACACACTAGAACAATATGTAACATATAGACATAGCAACACACATAAAAATGACATCCTAAATGAACAAATACGACAAAGATCACACATACTCTTTGACCACGTTACTTCTAACTTTCAAACAAATGGTACCGAGGAAGCACAACTGCAGCATTCCTAGCGGCAAAAATACGAGGCTTAAGAAGTCGTAAGACGAAAACGTTTCCCCCAAGTGTAAGTTAACAATTTAACAACTTTTAGTTACCAAAAGGTCTGATCTCAAGTAATAGCAAAAGTGATTTAAGAAAATATTATTATTAAACCTACTCTAACGCATGTAAAAATATGATTATGTTCTTACACTTCTTCTGAACTCAACCCCCCCACACAAACACATTTCTTGTTTTTTTTTAGAATATATTACCTCATCTTTCATACTTATATTTTTATTGTTATCTAACTTTTCATATTTTAAGCTACTTCTTACTGTATTAATAAGCGGGGCAAAAGTTTAATTTAAAGTACGGTTTTTAATATGCATGAGATGATTATACTTAAAGGATAAAATTTAATTTATAAAAGCTTCTTGCGTGACGTTAAAGCGCGGTACATTTAGTACCTTAGCTTAACTTTACAGGGGGCATGAAGTAATGTAAAATATTTTGGCTTGTATCCTTGCACTGTGTTCTAATTTTATTAAATTATAGTCTGGTTAATCCCTATTTAAAACAGTTTTTATTCTTTTAATTCACTTTTGAGTAATTAACCGTTATCAGAGTAACATTATTAAAAACCGGTTGTGTTTGTCCGCTTCAGGCGAGGGAAAACAAGACAATATTAAATAAACTGTAATTATTATTCAAAAATAATAAATAATATAGAATGTAATAAGTGTTTGATATTGTTTGAAAATAAATTTGTTTTGGAGACAGACCTACATCTGTGTATACTGAGGTGAAGGATTCTGTTCATCGGGCTAGCAATGTTGTTTTCTAGTCCACGTAAGCAGTAGACAAACATCAACCGGAAGTAACTTTCCTTTGGTCGAGGTTAATGTCAACATAATCAGGTCATTTTACGAATTAACAATCATCTGATTAAACGGAAATTGCACTTACAATTATTTTTTTTTAAAGACGAACTAGGTTCAATATTCCCATGTAAATACAAAGTTTAAATTAAGGTTGTTGCTTTGAAAAAAAGGACCTGTTAAATATAAAATAAGAGCAAAAATATAATTTTTTAAATTCAAATTTGAGTCAATGTGTTGAGAACAACAAGTTTTAGGAGAAAAACAGTTTTAAGTTGAAAAATGAATTTAATAAAATACTTTAAACATACTTTTTCCATAAAGTTGACATTCCTAAATGGGGACACTAATAGTAAAGGTAATGTACAGTAGATTTAATACAGTCTAGCCGGATACATTTAAGCTGGTTATTAGAAGTTGTAATACGTACGCCTAACGGCTTCGCAATATCTGCCAGTAAATTGGGATTTGAACTTTTACTACTCAGAAGGTCTCGATAACAGCTGACGTCAACAACTTTACGAAGAGCTGACTGCTTGCGTTAAAGTTTGGGAAGAGCTTGTTTTGACATTTAAGGGATTAATAATTTAACTAAACGCCTTCGAAAATAATTTTTATTTAACTAAATAGGAAAAAAGGTAGCACAACTATTTGCAGGGATTAATCAATCACTAGTTATTTAGAGGAATGTTTTTGAGAAGTTGAAAATGTTCTGTTCGTGTCATTAGAACATTTACCAACGACTGTCACGATGATTTCAGAAAGCAAAACGTCTTGCGTCAGTTTTTAAACATTTATCAATCGTTACTCTTCTATTGCCCAGCTGAAAGTAAATAGGCCTATACGTGAAAATTACATCAGAAACTAATATTATTATAAAATTTATTAAAACTATCAATTATTATTACAAAATGTAGGTTCTATACCAAGTATAATTCAGACCCAACAAGTGACAGGAAATAAAAAAAATGAAGTCAAGATTTCAGTGTGTTATGTTGAATATATTTCATCTGTTGTCAGTATATCGTTAGAGTTCCAAGGCTATAATCTGTGACGTCAGTTCAGTTTATCACAAAGAACGGGTTCATTGAATAATTATAAAAGAAAATACGATTAATTACACCGCTAGGCGTTGAGTGTCACTTAGTAATCATTATAAAATTTGAGTCGCTTTCCTGTTATTACCACTAACTCACTGAGAAAAGAATGAGCTAAGAAGTCACAGAGATTTCTGAAACACTCTGTATATAGTCTTGTTCATTTTATAAGTATAATAAAAAAAAAACAATAACAATTTTATAACTAACAAACAAATAAAACAGTGCCATAGCAAGGTGTTGTTTCATCTAGGCTTCGTGAAGTTACAGATAAATAAAAATGAGTACATTTTCTTTTAGATTTACTCCTTACAATAATAATAATAATAATACGTAATAATAATTTAAAACAAAATATTAATAATGATGAGGATGATGATGTAATAATAAATAATAATAAAAATAGTAATAATAAGAGTAATAATAATATTTATAATAGGCTAATAATAATAATAACAATAATCATTAATAATAATAACAACAATAATAATAACAATTCATGTTTTAATTAATGTTTATTTGAAAACTCAAAATAGGCATTGAATAAATGTAAGTAGGTTGAATATTGAGTAAAAAGTTTATTTATTTAGTGCATTCAGTTCTTTTATGATTTTATGTATGGTTTATTTTGTTATTTTCGTGTGTGTTTTTGAAGTGTATATTGTTGTTCTATGTTTTGTTACTGTTTTGAATTATATTGTAGATAGATTTATGATTCTTATCACTTTGATAGATTATTTTATTAAGATTTTGTATAAAACGTCATTGAGTTTTTTAAAGTTTTAAGTTATTGATGTGAGTGTACTTAAAAAGCAATGTAATCTTGTTTTCAGGCTTGATAAAGGCGACAAATTTGCTGCCAAAACGTTGCACTAAATAAGTAATCTCTAAACTGGATATTCAACCAGCTTATCATTCATTCAATAGTTGATGTTTATTTAGGTATTTGTATGAAGTTTTTTTATAAAGTAAAATGGTGTTGATAAACGAGTAAAAAATTGATTTTAATTGCAGAAACGTTTCAGTAACTCATATGGTGTCCTTATTAAGAGTGACTTTTTTTTACTATAAAATACTTTGTTTATTATTTTTGTAGTAAAATAGTTTCAGTCTAGGTAAGGGCAATAACAATATGCCTAAACGTTTCTGTAATTAAAATCAATACTTGACTCTCTTATCAATAGCATTTTCCTTCATAAAATAATATAAGTTTAAGAATAGTTTTATAGCATCAACAGGCTTCTGGATAGAGCTACCTTTACGTGGGCCGAATAGTATTCAATGTACGAAATGAGACCAACAATACACTTCAGTCGCACATTATGCCTTACGCTTGACCCTAAGTACTCATGTTTTCAAACTGAGTCAACCTTTAGCAAGAAAACACTGCAACTCAGGACTTTTATCTTGCTAGTAAAGTAGTCTACGTAATAAACCTCTCAGGCACCGGAGTGGTTTAGTATATCGTAAATCACTAATAAAATATCATATAACATATAAGATTATCAATCCAATAAATTTTTTTTGTATCAACTACACTGTAAAAGACGCAATAACTGTTTCAGAAGTGTATTAGAAGACAGTTTTAGCGAGGGAAAATTTCTAGGTTACGTTAATAAATATGAACTCTTGTTTTTCACAAAAAATCTTATTTTGTATTAAACAAGATGCCAGGCCTCATATAAACGTCACAACTCTTTTTATTAATTTAATCTAATCGATTCCGTACGTATTTCATGACTGCAGTTAAGGATATTAAAAACGATTAAACCATTCAGAGGTCATTCTAGAATGTTAAAAATGTGAGATATTAAAGTGGTGGTATTATATTGAGTAATTTTACCATTTTAATGCGTCTTTTATATAGTGTTTTTGTGTTGGATAAAAATAAATTAAAAAAAAGGTTTTTTATTGACAAATATATTGTAGAAAACTTTAGGGAATGTTGATGATATAATGTCATATACACAATTATACAATAATACATAGATACAATATATAGTATCATATACACAATGTTAGACTTGCTTAAGATGGACACAAATACCATTTTAACATGTTTGACTATTTATTAAAAAATGTCTTAGAATTAAAAATATTTTCTAATAATATGGAACTGTTACTGCGTTTCTGGTTTAAATTGTCTCCAGTATAGCGAATTGTATGCTGAATAAATAAGAGAATGTAATTTTGTTAACTTACTAGTTTTGGTAGTTATTGCTAATTGGTTAAATGAATAATTTAAATTAGTTTTCATACAACTGTTTCATACTTTTTTTTGGGATAGTTATTTTTAACAACCGTAAGAGTTAGAACCTTAGTAAGTTACAGACGGGCTTGTAAGTTGCATAATTTTGTGGTGGACATTTCTAGTCTCATGTTCTGAAAGTTGCGATATAATCGTACTGCTTATTCTTTGTTTCACTCAAGAAAGGTTTAAATTTATTTTCGTAAAATGAAATTCGTGTGTAAAACATTTTACAAATAAAAACATAAAAAATAAATAGTTTAGTCTAAAGGTTATAGGTTTAGATAATTTAGTGGCAACCAATGATAATAAGCACTAAAATATTATAATCTTTTTTCAGTGTCACCATTTACAAACTTTAATAGCAGAAAGTTCCAAAGCAAAATTTTTAAATGTTGAAACAATTTAAAGCTATCGAAAACAACTGTATTTTGCGTATAGTTATACACAGTGGCTTTTTATTTCGCAATATTCAATGTATGGTTATTTTTTGTAGGTTGTAGAAACTTTGTTTTTTATTTAAAAAAATACTGTGATGTCATCGAAAATTTTTTTTAAAACGATCAAGACGTTCAAACGACTCAAATACTAGAAATATTTATGTAAAATTCCTTGAAAAAGTTATTTTTGTTATGTTTGAAGCAGGAAATATTTAAAAAGAGAAATAATACTATATTATATTGTTATAAATTCATTTAGTTTTGGATCAAGTGAGTTATGCCTTGTCACTACAGAAAATTGACAAGTAGAAGGGTGTGATGAGAGTTGAATTACTCGAGTAGATGAGCTACAATCTAAGAGTTTTATTTTGAAAAGGTTTAATTACATGGTCAAGACTAATCTTACCAGAATCGAAAAGGTAAAATACTGATTCATTTGTTCATCACGATTTTTCGCAACTTCTCGATATCAAAAGGAAATTTACTTCCCTTTTGAAATAGATATAAACCTTCTCTATGCAAACAATGTAGGCCCTCCTTGTTAAGCAATGATACTATATGCAATACTTTTAATAAAAAATCATTTATTGACTAAAGTATATTTAGTGACTCATACTTTCCTAAATTGTCACCCAAAAGCTACATCGATGTAACATAATAAGAAGCGTTATTGCAATAATTCTGTACCTAAATGAAATTATAGAATATGGTGAAAAGTAAGAGAATGTTAAAAAGAGCCGATATCAATTGAACACACAATAAACTCCCGATTATCCGTGGAATAGGGTGGCCCGGCAACGCCGGATAACGAATTCCCCGGATAGTCCGCTATGAACAAAGAATACGCAAAACGATCGATAATCGATTATTATACCATAAGTTACACAAATAATGACCCCGGTTAATGCAATTCACAAATAATCTTCAGAGGACAAAATAAATACAGAAAATAATTTAAAATGTCGATGTATTTGACGAATTATAACATGTACATTTATATGTCTAACTATTTACAATACGTACATAAGTATATGTCAAAAGTAAGTATGTATGTACGTATGTAATTTCCTTTACAAATAATACTTTCACTTTTTCTCTTTTTTGTGAGCATTGATTTAACTTTAATGTGCGATCTAAGTTCCTTAAGAACCATTTTGTCGCACAGTAAAGAGTCGTCTTGCTCTAATTATTGTGTCCGTTGTTTTCGTCTCAAAAATTTTATTTCTGCCATATACAGGTTTATTTGGGACATTAAAACAGTGTATTAGACATTAAAATGTTGTTTTATTTATCAGTTTACAACAAAAAAAAGGAAATTTACATAAAATATCAACTAATACAAATGATAAAATACTGCATGACAAAAAATGAAATTCAATAAAAAAGACAGAGAAATAAAAATAACGCATACAAATTCAAACTACCTACTACTTATTTTAGTATAATAACCACTTAACGTTCAACTCGGAATGTTTGTTTCTACTTGTGTCACAAAGCCATAAAGATCGATAATGTATATGACAGACATGGATAATGCTTATGCCACGTCCTAGACTATTTATAGCCGAGATTAGCTGATATTTGTTTACAATCTTATGATACACATAAGGTTTTCGGCCGTCCAAGCATTTTTTCATTGTCTCTTATGTACAGTAGTCTGTTCCCAACTCGAGTTGGTTCATTCAGTCTATCAGGACAGTTATCGTTTATCCTTGCGTTATTTGAGATAGCTTAGTTTATTTGTATGATTGTTTTTACCGGATATTGTGCCGCGTTGAGTGGTTAAAAAAACATTAATGAATCTGATTGGAATAAAAATTGGATATTTGTAAAACAATGGCAGGCTCCGGACAATCCGCAAACCGGTTAATCCACCCACGGATAATCGGGAGTTTACTGTATATATGTTAAGAAGAAATCGTCGATACATAATGGCTATGTGCAACGAGCACCTGAAGGAAGGTAGTCGTGATATCTATATCAGGGAAGAAAAGAGAAGAATAAACCTAGAAACCCATTAAGAAGGGTTAAAAAAAGACTACGAAAGCGAGAAACTTTACAGATTCCAGCTGCCAAGCTCGCATGTAATGGAAAAATGCTATTGATAGGATAGCCTAAAAATATAAATTAGAGCAGCATCCGAGTCTTTCTATAAATAAACTTGTCTATCGAATCTAATACTATAATATATACAAGTCAGCATAATAACTTGAGCATTTTTGTTTTGTTTCTTTACTTTTTATAATGTTGTGAAGAAAACATTTTTTTCAGTGTTAGAATGAAAACACCTGTAGGCTATCACTGCATGTTGTCCAGGGATCAGGGAGCGTAAGGTTCGTTATAGGTAGGCTTAAGGTGGAAGTATAAATCTTTCCTTCTTAACAGGAGGGAAACAATCCCGAGTAAATTCCTGAAGGCAACCGGCCTTTTTCCTAGAAAAGTGTATATCTAGCACGAAACATTTTTACAATACTAAACTAAGATAATGTGTCACAATAATTGTATAAATAGCTTATTGTTAAATAATGATAAACCGGTTGAATATTGAGTCAAAGAAATTTGTTTGGTTAGTGAAACGTTTCGGCAACTAGTATCTAACTAGTCCACTCTTCGTTATTTAAATGTTATCTCATATCGGCTCAGCTTTTTCAAATTCCTATCTATTGTTTAATCTGTTGTGTTTACTTTGTAAGCATTTTATATATTTTTAAACATTACATTCGATTGGTCCTGTATTTGTTCGTTTATTACTGTCGAAGTTTTCAATTGGGCTTTGTACATGTCTAGATGTTCAATAATATTAAGTCGTTTTCCTTTATTTTCGTATTTTATTGGCTTCATTACTTCTAAAAAAACAAAATAAAAACAAAAAAGTTCGAACAGATGGAGGTCCTCCGAAAAGCGTCAACGGGGAGTGTTGTGACGAGTTTCCGGAAATAGAAAATATGAAATTAATAAAAGAATTAAATAAAAGAATTAATTAAAATAAAATTCATTAAAAATGAATATATTTGAAACATTGGAAATTTATAAGCATAAAGTTAAATACAAATTAATTGATGAACAAATTCAAGTGAGATCAAGGCACCAAACTATTTATAAGGTCATTGATGTTATAGAAAAATTACATAAAGTGCAATACTTATAAACATATGGTTCTTTGTAGTACATATGTTTTAATTTTTGTAAAAATATTTTGTTATATAATTATTTTTCTGAAGATGCTGGTATTGTTTTATCGGCGAAAAGCTTTGGATAATATATTTATTAAAAGTATTCTTGTTTTTGAAATATTTTTTAAATATATATATATACATACACGTTCAAGTCATTTTATCATGCGTAAATACTATATTGGTTATTCCAGTTCGTTTTTAAGTGAAATGAATAGAAAATATAAATTAAATAAAATTCCTTTCCAATCTATACAGGAAATGGATTTCTAGATAAAACCAAACTCAAAAAAACATTTTAACGTATATCCTTTATTACCAAGCCACCTTTACCTATATGTACATTTTGTTAACATGATTAAGAAGCACAGGAAGTAACTTATAAGCTTCGACAATGTTAGTGAAATAGTCATCGGGACTCAACTGGATAGAAAGTTGTCTGCAATATCTTGCTGGCAAATAGGTGATCATTGTTACTATTCTAATTCACCCTATAATAGTCACTAGTTATTCACTAATAGTCACTAGGTATTCACTAATAGTCACTAGTTATTCACTAATAGTCACTAGGTATTCACTAATAGTCACTAGTTATTCACTAATAGTCACTAGTTATTCACTAATAGTTACTAGTTATTCACTAATAGTCACTAGTTATTCACTAATAGTCACTAGGTATTCACTAATAGTCACTAGTTATTCACTAATAGTCACTAGGTATTCACTAATAGTCACTAGTTATTCACTAATAGTCACTAGGTATTCACTAATAGTCACTAGTTATTCACTAATAGTCACTAGTTATTCACTAATAGTTACTAGTTATTCACTAATAGTCACTAGTTATTCACTAATAGTCACTAGGTATTCACTAATAGTCACTAGGTATTCACTAATAGTCACTAGGTATTCACTAATAGTCACTAGGTATTCACTAATAGTCACTAGTTATTCACTAATAGTCACTAGGTATTCACTAATAGTCACTAGTTATTCACTAATAGTCACTAGGTATTCACTAATAGTCACTAGTTATTCACTAATAGTCACTAGTTATTCACTAATAGTCACTAGTTATTCACTAATAGTTACTAGTTATTCACTAGTTATTCACTAATAGTCACTAGTTATTCACTAATAGTCACTAGTTATTCACTAATAGTCACTAGGTATTCACTAATAGTCACTAGTTATTCACTAATAGTCACTAGTTATTCACTAATAGTCACTAGTTATTCACTAATAGTCACTAGGTATTCACTAATAGTTACTAGTTATTCACTAGTTATTCACTAATAGTCACTAGGTATTCACTAATAGTCACTAGTTATTCACTAATAGTCACTAGGTATTCACTAATAGTCACTAGTTATTCACTAATAGTTACTAGTTATTCACTAGTTATTCACTAATAGTCACTAGTTATTCACTAATAGTCACTAGGTATTCACTAATAGTCACTAGGTATTCACTAATAGTCACTAGTTATTCACTAATAGTTACTAGTTATTCACTAGTTATTCACTAATAGTCACTAGTTATTCACTAATAGTCACTAGTTATTCACTAATAGTCACTAGGTATTCACTAATAGTCACTAGTTATTCACTAATAGTCACTAGTTATTCACTAATAGTCACTAGTTATTCACTAATAGTCACTAGGTATTCACTAATAGTTACTAGTTATTCACTAGTTATTCACTAATAGTCACTAGGTATTCACTAATAGTCACTAGTTATTCACTAATAGTCACTAGGTATTCACTAATAGTCACTAGTTATTCACTAATAGTCACTAGGTATTCACTAATAGTCACTAGTTATTCACTAATAGTCACTAGTTATTCACTAATAGTCACTAGTTATTCACTAATAGTTACTAGTTATTCACTAGTTATTCACTAATAGTCACTAGTTATTCACTAATAGTCACTAGTTATTCACTAATAGTCACTAGTTATTCACTAAGAGTCACTAGTTATTCACTAATAGTCACTAGTTATTCACTAATAGTCACTAGTTATTCACTAATAGTCACTAGGTATTCACTAATAGTCACTAGTTATTCACTAATAGTCACTAGTTATTCACTAATAGTCACTAGTTATTCACTAATAGTCACTAGTTATTCACTAATAGTCACTAGTTATTCACTAATAGTCACTAGTTATTCACTAGTTATTCACTAATAGTCACTATTTATTCACTAATAGTCACTAGTTATTCACTAATAGTCACTAGTTATTCACTAAGAGTCACTAGTTATTCACTAATAGTCACTAGTTATTCACTAATAGTCACTAGTTATTCACTAATAGTCACTAGTTATTCACTAGTAGTCACTAGTTATTCACTAATAGTCACTAGTTATTCACTAATAGTCACTAGTTATTCACTAGTAGTCACTAGTTATTCACTAATAGTCACTAGTTATTCACTAATAGTCACTAGTTATTCACTAGTAGTCACTAGTTATTCACTAATAGTCACTAGTTATTCACTAATAGTCACTAGTTATTCACTAAGAGTCACTAGTTATTCACTAATAGTCACTAGTTATTCACTAATAGTCACTAGTTATTCACTAATAGTCACTAGTTATTCACTAGTAGTCACTAGTTATTCACTAATAGTCACCAGTTATTCACTAATAGTCACTAGTTATTAAGGTTTTAAAATAGTATTTTATCAAGTACAATAATAGGAACATATCCATAAAAAATATAACATTTATGAGAGTCTCCTAGACCTAAATAACAAATTGCAACTGGTGTTTGAGTGAACACAATTTTCAGTGAAATTTCAGTAATTTTTGTTTTTGGAAACGTAAATTGAAATATTTTATTACACACAAACTTGATTTGAATTTCCAATCTACCAAGTTTGCTCTGGTAAATTGATTTTTTTGAATACATGTCTCTAGAGTGTTATTGGAATTGTTATAGCAAAGATAAATTTTATTGACTTCTCTATCGGGTCCATTTTTTAAGTCTTTCATAAAATGCGTATCTGTAGAGCTCAATACTTAGATCATCTGAGTGTTATTAATATTCTAAATTAAATTAGGCTTCATTCTAGTAACGCGTGGCTTTATTCGTTTCATGGCATAACATTGTATCTGCTCGAAGTGTTTGGTCTTGAATTGGAACAGTGGATTTTTACTATTGTAGTTTTATTTCTATTAAATGTCCAAAACTATTTTAATAAATAAGAAATCCTAGGATATCTGAATTACTTCAAAGGTAGATGTCCAAGTAAATTTATTTTATTGTTGACATTTGGTGCAATCTTATCTTACAATTATGTTTGAACTATTGTGCAAACGTTCATTAATTATTACATATCAATAAGTAAAAGTAATGAAACAATATCTCTAAAAGTTGATTAATTTTGGTTCATAAATTTGCAGTACTCTTCATTTATTTTGCAGTGACTTACTGAATGTTTGAAGTGAATAGGGGGAAACTACACACGGCTTGTAGATATATCCGCTCATCTGGATACAAGTACCAATGACGGCATTTTTAGTCCTTGTTAGCAAATCATGCTTCAATAGACTGTATTAATAACCAATCCTACCTTATTATATGCCTTGGAGTTTTGGAAAATAAATATTTCTGTAAATATAACTTTCACCTCAATAAATCGCATGTTGTACAAACGAGGAAACATTTCGAAAATTGTAGAGAATTCAAGGATCCGTAAATACTGTCCGCAACTAATAAATTGCTTTTATTAAATATATGCATTCTATAATATTAAGAAAATCATTTAGTAAAGAATTTAAATTAACTGAAGGAAATTTATTTAAATTAGTAATTCCAAAGGTGGTGAGGAAGAAATGGTTTAACCAGTTTTATATTTTGCCATCACAGTACGTCTTAAAAAAATATGCATCATAGATGTGTTTTATAAAGTCTTAGGATTTGGTTTTAATTTTCTTTGATAGTATTTGGTTTTTATGACATTTATGGTTTGCATTTACTGGTGTATTCGCTAAATAAACCAAGTGCTATGTATACCCAAGGGCGCAAGTAGAAGGGCATTTCTAGTCTTCGTACATAGTAAATTAAATAGCAATATTATATTAGGTCACAATTAGTTATCCATACACCATCGACATTGCAGAGGAACTTGATATTGCAAGGAACGAAATATTCATAAAACGTAATGGTAAAGCCTACAATTACCGATGTTGGTGTAACATAGTTTAATTTCGCTGTTTGTAGATTTATATATACTTTCCTAAACCACATGTAGAGTGGGCCTGAACTTAATAAAAATGTTTCAGAACATGAAAAGAAGAAATTATTCTTTGTTGTATTTTCAAGTTTATGCAAAAATTATAGTAGTACGATTCAATCTAATAGGAACGCTCTACACAGAAAGTAATGCAGAAAAGGATAGAAGTTGGGTTCACTAGACAAGTCTTAATATTCTATTCTCTGTCAGGTCTATAGAACAGATCAAGTATGGGAACAAAATTAGAAAATGTCTTTTTGGGAAAATCCAACAGAATCATTATATTATGAGATTAAGTTCTTGATTTAAGCGTAGAAGTCACTTTTTTCTAGATATAACCCTGCCTCACCTTAAGGTAAAGAATTGAGTCAGCTGGACAGACGGTATCAACCACGTAAGTGGCCTTAGAAAGACAGTCGTTGTGCAAGAGAACAGTTCTATCTGTAAGTATATAAGAGTTTTTAATTAAATAAAGTCAATTTTTATGTCGGGCCCTTACCGGGAGGTAACATTGGAAAGAAATATTTAACTTAACTTCAAACTATATGAAAAACTTTATAAATAAGTTGAATGCTATTTTTTTGATAAAGTTTAATAAAAGATAAAGACTTTATGCTTCTTCGTTCATTTGAGGATTCCTTGTGAACTAGCCCTAAAAATTCTATTCCAAACAGTCACTCTCGTTGGTCACCTAGCGCTCAAATAACCTTTAGTAAACGAGTATTGCGACTTGGGAATCACGGTGTCCCTCCGGGATGAATTAAAGGCAATTATAGATTAAAGTTTGAATATGTCTGTTCCTGTTCGGATTATCATAAACTCATTGAAGTATGTAATGAAATAAACTAAATATGTACTGAAATAAACTAAATATGTAATGAAATGAACTAAATATGTGATGAAATGAACTAAATAGGTAATGAAATAAACTAAATATGTAATGAAATGAACTAAATATGTAATGAAATGAACTAAATATGTAATGAAATGAACTAAATATGTAAGGAAATGAACTAAATATGTAAGGAAATGAACTAAATATGTAATGAAATAAACTAAATATGTAATGAAATGAACTAAATATGTAAGGAAATGAACTAAATATGTAATGAAATGAACTAAATATGTAAGGAAATGAACTAAATATGTAATGAAATAAACTAAATATGTAATGAAATGAACTAAATATGTAATGAAATGAAATAAATATGTAATGAAATGAACTAAATATGTAATGAAATAAACTAAATATGTAATGAAATGAACTAAATATGTAATGAAATGAACTAAATAGGTAATGAAATGAACTAAATATGTAATGAAATGAACTAAACAGGTAATGAAATAAACTAGATATGTAATGGAATAAACTAAATATGTAATGAAATGAACTAAATATGTAATGAAATAAACTAAATATGTAATGAAATTAACTAAATAGGTAATGAAATGAACTAAATATGTGATGAAATGAACTAAATAGGTAATGAAATAAACTAAATATGTAATGAAATGAACTAAATATGTAATGAAATGAACTAAATATGTAATGAAATGAACTAAATAGGTAATGAAATATACTAAATATGTAATGAAATGAACTAAATATGTAATGAAATATACTAAATATGTAATGAAATGAACTAAATATGTAATGAAATAAACTAAATATGTAATGAAATAAACTAGATATGTAATGAAATAAACTAAATATGTAATGAAATAAACTAAATATGTAATGAAATAAACTAAATATGTAATGAAATGAACTAAATAGGTAATAAAATGAACTAAATATGTAATGAAATACACTAAATATGTAATGAAATGAATTAAATATGTGTTGAAATAAACTAAATATGTAATGAAATAAACTAAATATGTAATGAAATAAACTAAATATGTAATGAAATGAACTAAATATGTAATGAAATGAACAAAATATGCAATAAAATAAACTAAATATGCAATGAAATAAACTAAATATGCAATGAAATAAACTAAATATGTAATGAAATAAACTAAATATGTAATGAAAGTCGTGGAAACAGTGAGATATTTGTCCGTCAAAATGTAAAAAAATCCTTGATCCTGACATAGCGAGAAATCAATACTTCTATCATTCGGAGGATCAGCTGCTGGCGATGGTTGCATATGAGAGACGACTTGTCCGAGGACTAGATTGTAGGGGACTTCCTAAAGCCAGGAATCCGCAAAAGCCGATAGAACAGTTATATTTAGGGATTAACTCCACTCAAGAGTTGAATGTATTGACATGATCGGCAAGTAGGTTATCGAATTAAATTCTTAAAAATCGATCTCAGTCTGAAAACTTCAACAACAGTTGTTATATGTAATAGAACTAAAAATGGACAATATACGAAGAAACCAATACTATTAGTAAGCCTTCTGCAGAGTATTAAAGCCACATTCAGATTTATTTCTGCTTTTCTGAAAAAGTTATATTTATTTATAGCTACTGGTTTATTTATTGATAAATAAAAGACGTACACAAATCGCCCAAATTAATCATTTATTTATTCAGACGCGTTTCAATGAAACGTCATCATCAACAGAGAGTGTTGCTACAAACGCTAACTTACAACTGTTGTACTACTATCAAGAATTGTAAGTTAGAGTTTGTAATAGCAACACTTGGTCTTTGTTTGATGATGTCTCAAACCAGAAACTTCGGTTCCATAGATTTTCCAGAACTACTCGGAACCAGTAGCACCTCCGTACGTCATTACGCTGATTAGTTCCATCCGGGTGTTACCATCGGACTAAATCTTCTACGTGACAACATGTTTTATAGGAAATAACACACCAGTTACCTCAAAAAGTCACTTTAGTTAAAGAAAGATTTCAAAAAGAGAAAAAAAATATTAGACGTGATCAAAATTAAAATACTAGGTTTTTAACCTGGTATAACTTGATATTAATACTTACATCCTCATAGATATAGATATAATTCAGATGTGTTAAATATACGCAAGATTAAAAATAAAACAATTCAACTTAGATCTGGTGATTAGAGCTATCATTTTGTTAGGGTTAGTAGTTATTAGGCCCTACTATTGTTGTTTTTATATAAAAGCCATAGCACTAAACACGAAATGGACATGGTTTGTGAACAACATTAACCGTCAGAAGGGGAAAGTAATTTGTTGGATTGGTTTTGTAGCACTCAGTATTATCCGACCTTTTTGGCGATGAAAGTGATGAGTAATTTATTGTAATGGGAAATGTCAAACGGATTAATCCAAAACTGGTGTCTAGGGGAATCAATTACTTGAGGGAAATATCCCCTGAGGGACATCAGAGGGAAATTAATGTTTGCTGTGAGGGAATGTGATTTATACATCTTGGTTTCATGATTAATGCTTTCAGGTAATCTGGCTGTTAAGAGGGAATTTTAGCTTTTGGGAAGAGGGTGTAATTTCGTTGTTTTAATGTCTTGATCATTACTGAGTTGATTTTAATATTCTCGTCAATCTCTACCGAGAAGATAAATTTTTACATTTGGAAAACAATAATGTTTGTAAATTTGTCTTATAAATGAAAAATAATTAAAAACGTAGCCTTCTTAAAATTTAAGGTTTTAATTTATTGGAAGCAGAATGAGAATTAAAATTTTGAATACATATAAATAATATAACCGTAACCTTCAAGACTTTAATTTAGCAGCTCTTTAAATAGAGTTGTTTAAAGTTTAATATTAAAATAAAAAAGGAAAGTTATTAGGGATTAACTGAACATTGGAAAGAGTGTATTTGGTCTTTAAATGTTGGGAGCAGAACGTTCTTAGTTTGTGCCATGAATTATTAAGGTCATTATTTAGAATAAATTTTAAGTTTAGGAAATTATCTAGCTAGAAGATTTCACTTATCAAAAGGTGATGAAAATGCGGGAAAATACTGAAAATGATTCCGTTATTTTATGAATTGGTTTAAGCAGAAGAAACGTATTAAGGACATTTTAAATAATCATTTTTAATAATATGAGGTATATTAAATGAAATGGAAGTGAAAGGAATTTGGCTTTTAGGAGGGAAACATTGGGTTTAGTAGTGGAATAGTTATTTCAAATGGAAAAATAATTATATTTGCCGTATTTGTGGACTTGGAAATGTCTTTTCAGATTTGTTGGTTATTCTGCGAAATAAAAAACTTTCCGGGTGACAAAAATCAGATGAGAAAAAAATTAGATAATTGTGTCATATGTGTTGAAGTAAAATTAATTTTGTTTCAAGATAATTAATACATTAAAACTAAGAATTTCCATAGATTAATTTTATTATTAATGGGAAAATATCGGACTTTATTCTTATATGATAAAGGGATAGCTTATTTTTTTAAGTATAGCTTTATTAAAGTTCATTTGGTAAATCTCTTTTTTGTTGTAAGTAATATATTTGTTACCTGAAACACCTTTGTAGTTATTCTATGTGCAGGGACAAAATATATAATTATTAGTTTATTAAAATACTGAGAATAACCGACTGAGTCACACAGAAATACAAAATGTTTTGCTCCTTCTATTTTTTAACTTTATTTAAAATTATATATTTTGAAAAAAGAAAATTATTTATAAAGTTTAGACATACGAGTCCCCATGTGATACATTTAGATGCATCAACCCCTGAAAATTGTTTTCAAGGTTTCACGCATAATTAAGTGTCAGGTTTATGTAAATTTGAATATCTGCTTTGATATTTAGGCACTATCCTTTTTTTAATTTTATATTCCCAGTCAAATTGTTTACGAAACGGTATTTACGTAATGATGTACGAGTCCAGTTTCATGTCATCTAACATATGGAATGGGGAAACTAAGTGTACTCAAGATAGAACACAACTATCTTACTTGAATCTGAGCAGAATGGGTCCCATCAGTCCCTTCTATTGTCAAATTGTAAAACTTCTGTTTCTCCCAGTCTAGAGGCCTCAATAGTAACAGCCTGTCTTCTGACATTGAAAACTGCAGTTTTGAATCACCATCTGAAATAAAACTAATTTTTAAAAACCGTCATGCAAATTGTACTATTAACAATACTAAACCGAAAAAATTATTGAGCTATAAATATATATTTTATTTGTATTTTCATCTATATATTGTCTGTTTCAGGATAAATATTCATTTCGGTTGATTTTATTCAATTCAAGTCGGTGTTTATATGGAGTAAGATTATTCAAGTATTTACCTGCAAACCGATGATAATTTGAAAGAAATAACAATCACCAAACACATGCCATCCAAAATAGGTATTTTTAGGTCGTATAAGTATTTAAAAACAAGTAATTATTTAATTAACTATGTGAAAACTATTACCTTACGATGCTGACGTGATTGGCAACAGGTTCTACTAGGATTTGTCAATGAAATGACGGTTTTAAAGAGCGTCAGCAAAGTAAGTTAATCTTTACTCTTAGTTCTTTAAATAATTACTTATGGTTTATTAGGGATATAAAGATGATTAGGTAACCAACTTTAAGAAAAAATACTTTAAAAGTGGAATATATAGTAATTGAGTAATAAATAAAGATATCCAATGTAAAACAGAAAATAAAATTATTTATATTTAGTAAACTGAACTAAATTGGTCTTATGTGAAATGGAATTATATTCTTGATTTAATTTTGTCATTGCTGAAATCAAACTTTCTAGCTAACGCTTTAGTAATCGATTCTAATTGTAGCAGGTTAAATGTTTTTATAGAAATCGTTTGTGAGAAAATAAACCTGAAATGAAAACATAAAAAATACAAGACAAAACAAAAACGATTATAAACCATTTTTACATTTACGTAATTTATTGGTATAATAATTATACAAAAATTAAGTTTAACATTATAAAGATACTGTCGAAGACTTACCTTTGATTCTGTACCATAAATGATCACCATCGTCATCGATTGCTCTTACTGTAGTTAGGACAACGCCTGTCTTGTAGTCTTCAGATACTTGTAAATTGAGGACTTTATCCCTGAAGACAGGAGGATGTCTTGAATATAAGGGCGTGTCGGAGACTTTAATGCTCACTTTTGTAGTTACTGTTTGTGTTGGCACTCCGGCATCTGTGGCTCTTACCTGGGAAAGTAAAGTTTAATTAATTGGAAATATATTTACAGATTATTATGATAAAATAAAAATAACTTTTATACAAAAGTCAACACGGTCTATTTTCAACGTAGTTAAGCATATAGAAGAAATTGATTTCCGTGTGATTTTCAAATCTCAAATTTTTATTACGAAAATATCGAATCAGTGTTATAAATTACTAATACATTAACTTTTCAACCTAATTTTACTGATGGAAAATCACACACACACACACACACACACACACACACACACACACACACACACACACACACACACACACACACACACACACACACACACACACACACACACACACACACACACACACACACACACACACACACACACACACACACACACACACACACACACACACACACACACACACACACACACACACACACACACACACACACACACACACACACACACACACACACACACACACACACACACACACACACACACACACACACACACACACACAGACACACAGACACATACACACACACACACACACACAATCACACACACACTCACACATACACACACCCACACACAGACACACACACACACACACACACACACACACACACACACACACACACACACACACACACACACACACACACACACACACACACACACACACACACACACACACACACACACACACACACACACACACATACACACACACACACACACTCACACACACACACACACACACACACACACACACACACACACACACACACACACACACACACACACACACACACACACACACACACACACACACACATATACATATATATATATATTGTTTTGTTTGATGAACCTTTTAAAGTCTTCTTGTATTTAAGAAGGTTAAAAATATTTGTGGGTGTAGCTATATACTTGTAGTTATGAATGGAGTGTCTATAAATTGGCACCCTGTCCATATGACCCATGTTACTCTATATTTATTGAACAGAGTAGTTGTATGTCGACATCCAAATCCCCCTTGAGAAAAAACTGTCCCTCAAAGGCAATGCTTTTCACAATGGAAATATTTCTATATTTTATGCAAATGACTTTGTAAAAAAAAATATTATTTTTTTTCGGATTCTTCAGAAGTTATTCATTAATGAATTGTTTTGAAAACGTTGAGGACCCTGGGAATGAAATTAAATTCTAGAGAAACAATCGCGGTTGTCAGTCATATAATTAATTAATTAAAATAAAATAGAGTCTATCTAATACAGGTAACAAACTAATTTATTTAATTAATGTTTTATTTTATCTTCTAAAGGTAAAAGCAAAGGTAAATGCAATTACTTTAATGAACAAAGGGCCTTTGTCGAGTTCGTCATGTTGCAAAGGTGGTGACCAAAGTTAGACTAGAAGCATTGAATAAAGTCTAACTGATTGATCGCCTTTACACTGACCTTAGTTTCGAGCAAAATCTATCCAAACCGTACACTTTGTAAATACACTGCAACCATGTACTTTGATGTATTATCATTGGTAGACCTTTAACGGAATCTTACCGTTTAGTAGTTGTTGTTATTCAATGTGTTTATTAAAGGTAATTATGTGGTAATGCTCTGTTTGTCTAACATTGGGTTCATTGTTTAGGAGGAAAAAAGGATAAAACATTTGTTTTCGGGTTATTTGTTAACAAATAATAATATATAATAATAATAAATAATAATAATAAATAATAATAATATATGTAATAATAATATATAATGATAATATATAATAATAATATATAATGATAATATATAATAATAATATATAATAATAATAATATATAATAATAATAATATAATAATAATATATAATGATAATATATAATATTAATATATAATGATAATATATAATAATAATATATAATAATAATATGTAATAATAATATGTAATAATAATATGTAATAATAATATATAATAATAATATATAATAATAATATGTAATAATAATATATAATAATAATATGTAATAATAATATATAATAATATATAATAATAATATATAATAATAATATATAATGATAATATATAATAATAATATATAATGATAATATATATTAATAATATATAATAATAATATGTAATAATAATATGTAATAATAATATGTAATAATAATATATAATAATAATATATAATAATAATATGTAATAATAATATGTAATAATAATATATAATAATAATATATAATAATAATATATAATAATAATATATAACAATAATATATAATAATAATATATAATAATAATATTTCGTTCCATTTGCTATTTGAAACAAGCTGTATTTATGAGGATGTTTATGTTATAAGGATCTGATAGTTGCTTTTATATACTTGATTGAATTAAAACACATGTTAATAATAATAACAATAATGTACATTTGGTTAAATAAAATATTTATTCAATATCCTTGTGAATTGTCTATCTATTTCATCTTCGGTTAGTGGCTATATATACCCCTACATCCCAGTTAAGAGCAAATCTACTTCGGGGTAACGAGTCCTCGATGCCATAACTATCTCTAATTATCAGCACCAGAGGTTAAGTATGTCCTTTACCTACTCTAACATTCCCTTAATTTTAAGGGAATATAATGAGAGAACACCCTTTTATGATAGCAATAAAGACTAGTTATACTTTAGATACGTGGCCAAACGTAAATGATGCAATAACATATTCCTGTAGGAGGGAAATTTAAGCATCTACTCTAATCCTAGCTATATTCACCATTCATATCGTTCGGGAAAGTGGTCATCTTAGCTGATCGTTTTAAAACTACAGACATAAAAATCCATTTCATCTGCTTTTATTGATTGTGTTTATCACGTAAAATATTAAGCATAATAAAAATAAGCCATATATGTTCATTATTTACCCTTTATAGCACATTAAATTCTCACTAAGGTTAGATATCTGGACATCGAAATGAAGTGTACTCGACTTATAAAATGCTCACATTGGGTTTTAGAGCTCAATTTCAGTTTTAATGACGAATATTATGTTCAAGCTATACATGTAATTGAACATCGAAGCTTGATGAAAATCTAATTTGAAAAGACCCAAAACACGAAATTAAAAAGTTTAATAGAAGATAAAGTTTAAAAAAGCCTTCCTTATAATTAAGAAGTTATTGTTCAATATACTAATGGAAAATCTCTTTCCGACCAAACCTTCTAATAGCAAGGAGAAAACACAAATGTAATACTTTTTTAAAATTAGGTTAATGTGTGTTATGAAATAGAATTACAATTTAATCTACCCCTAGTGACAGGACGATATTTTCTATTTATATTCATTATATTAACAGAAACAAAGATGTAATTAATCACAGAACGGACGCAGAAATAATGTGGTTAAAGAGAATTTCAAATAGATTAAACATATTTTAAGAAGCATTATTAATAAAATCGTTTGTAAGACTCCAAGTGGGAACAAAGGCATATTTCTGTCACAAATTCAAGACTATGAATCTTTTATCTGTAAAGATATAATTTGAGATAGAAAACATACTAAAATGTCTTTATGGACGTATTTTTTTTAAAAAGCAAGTTTAATTGAATTCTTTAATTTAATAATTTAAATTATATTTTTTTCTTTATTTTAACATTATTTTTTATTACAGTTATAGTTTCTGTCGGACAGACCGATTGTCTCCTCAAATGTTCATGTTAGTTGAAATATATTTTAGCACTGCACTCCAAATATAACACGAAACATTCATTACGATTAACACAGAACTTTTCATTATTTGTTTCAGCAAATTAGTTTTTTTTTGGAAATAAAGATGTAAATATTTTTATTTTATTCTCATCTTCTGCTTAACAAATAAAGGATAAGGGAGAGCTGTGTATACAATGTTTTTATTTTTACAAACATTTATAAATCCTCTTAGGCGTTTCTGATGTGTAAAAATGTAAACAGAAATGACACATAATTTGTTGCTGAGAGTAGTGACAAACAGATTAACCCAAAAATTGCTTAGAAGGAAATCAATTTCTTGAGGGAAATATCGAAGGGAAATTAATGTTTGCAGTAAGGGGATGCGATTTGTACATGTTGATTCGTGATTAATATGTTCTCGTAAACTGAACTGTCAAGAGGGAAAGTAGCTTCTACTTAGGCCTATAGAATATTGAGCACATACATTTATATTTCTTAACGAAATTTGTTTTATACTTTTCGTATTGTTACAGATAGTATTTTACAAATTTTGGTAGTAGAAATAGTTGCTTTCAATTACAATTAAAACATATATTGACATAAAACATAATAAAACTAAAATCTATAAACTAATAAATATAAAACAAAAATGAAATCAATACAAATTTGTAATTGTTCTGAAAGCATTACGTCAATACGTTTTTCGAATAAATTCTCCATTTATAAATAATACCCAAGTGTAAAAGTAAATGTCGACCTTTGAATGTGGCATTTCGAACACTATAACTTTGGTTTAGCGCTAAAGGTGTTAAACAAATTCATAGCTCAAACTCATGGTAAACATTAAATTTTAACCGAAGTAGCTTTAGTATTTGGTTAGAATGGAGGAGGTATCGTGAAATAAAATGGAACATGTCGATTTTATTGGTAATTTGCGATCTTAATAGATCGTAAAACCCACAAAGGAAGAGACTTTATAATCACAGTTGACGGTTCCTTTTTAATTCTTGCTATTTATTGCGCAAGTACTTTGCCCTTTACACGTGGCAAGACGAGTTACTTATAAAACCCTTACGAGGCAAATGTACGCATTTACTCAAAATTTAGAATGCCAAATAGAAAGTGACACAAAATTGATGATCACCTGATTCGACAAAGACGTTTTTTGAGTTTCCGTGAAGGGTGTAAAGTTTCACGTTTCACTCAGTTGGTGAGGGGTGAATGAATAATTAACTTTGTAAGAAAGAGGGGGGTGGTATCGTCGTCAGTGTCTGAAGGCTGTATACAAGAATAGATGATGAAAAAGTCAAAGTTTCTCAAACGCCTTTTAAGAACTGTGACCAAGAACTTTAAACGTTTGGCGGGGATTTAGAAAAGACCAAAGCAAGTTAGTCGAGATCTTCATAAAGCGGCGAGTTTATTATCTTTAGGGTAACGGAACGGAAGGTGAATCAGTGAATTTAGAAAAGAATAATGTAACTGTAAGCGTAATATGTAGCGTTAACGAACTCATTTTAGTAGGTCTATTTCAAGATTAATTCCACAACAATGAAACAAAAATGCAAAAATCTGCACTATTAGTGTTTTAATATTATGTAGTCTATTTCGTTGAAGTTTGTTCGCTCTGGACTGATATTTGCCAATAGTTTTTTCATACGTTTTTTTTTTCTAAAGAACATTTCACTCTAAAATTTTGTTTAAAATGCATTTATTCGTTTTAGAGTTTTCATTCGGTATCGAAACTACCGAAATAGAGTTCTCTGTCGGTTGAGGTTAAAAATTTGCCAAAAGAAGGCTGCACTGACAATTTAAGCAGTACAAAATCTATACAGAGCACAATAGCGTAATTATATTACTGAAAGAACAATTAATTTATTATAATTTTAGCAGTGTTTACTTATAACGGTAATGTATATCCCGGCGATAAACTGGAATACACTTTGATTAAGGTAAATCCACGTAGACAAGAGATTTGTTTAGAATATGAATGAGATCGAAATCATTGATATTTCGTTGTCCATGATGTTTGCATTAAGTGTGCACGGATACACATGAAGAATGAAATATTCATATAATCTACCTTTATTATTAAACGCATATTAAACATACTGTACAACATAAATGGAATATACTCTTGAATATTGTAGTCCATTACGTTCGATGAAACGTAATTAATCACTTTAACATTAGTTTATGATTATCCGAACTTTAAAAATTGTAAATTTATAAAAAACTTACTGAGATAGAACGTTTTCGATCGTTATGTGGCGATCTTCATCAGTGCCTAAATGGGATATGTCTGCTCTCATTAAAATTGAAATTATTCTATAGCATCTTATTGAATTTTTTTAACTTACCTTTCTAAAAGAATTTGGGGGTAGTAAGAAATATATCAAGTGTAAGAATAACAACTTGAAGCAATTGTGACGTAAATGTTTATATTAAATAAAAACAACCTCTTACCACAAATTCGACAATTTTTATTTTAACCTCTATAATAAAATAAAAATTGTTGAATTTGTTGTAAGAGGTTGTTTTTATTTAATATATCAAGTGTTGATCAGAATTTCTTAATAAAAATAATCTATGTAAAACAAATTGAGTGTATAGGGTTAAGTATTTAATATTCATGGATTATAAACAACTAGAGCTGTTTTTATAAAACAGAACTAAGTCAGACAAGGTACTGCTATTCTCAAGTTATTACTTCCGGAAAAACCACCATCTATTAAACAATATTATAGGCTTAGGGTAATATATCATTAGATTCTAAAATGATTGGTTTCATGCAAGAAGGTCATTATTAACCATAACTCCGCTTCGTTATTATTAATAAGAAAACAGTTAAAGTCTATAATACAAATGACTGAATCTATGTGTAATGGATTACTCCATCAAATCAGGTTTGTTCACCTTCACATTAGTATGACTAGATCAGGAAAACGTTCTTCAGCTTCTGTTTCGGAAAATGTCTGTGAACGACAAGAAGACGTGATGTGAGAAGCAAGCGGTCAGGGAAGGCTTGATCATACGTATCTAAAAGAATAAGAACGATTCGCTTAAGAACTGACTTTTTTTCAAAATATTCACTTCAAGAGTGATATAAATAATAAGCACCGATTTTATTTTAGGTTTTATTTAGAAGAAATATCAAGCTGAGAGTATACGTAGGATTGCAGTCTGTTTTCAAAAAAGAAGGTAAATCCTGGACTGTTTCTCGCAGCAGAAGAAACACCTGTTAATGTTATTAGGGGAACGATAACATTGGCCAGTGAGAAAGGAAAAGTGGAAAACGTCTAAAGAGTGGTATGATTTATTTGAAGATGTGAATGCGATCAATTATGAGAAATTAGCAAGGATTAACAATAATTACTGCGACGTAATTTTTATTGTTTTCAGACTATAAAATGTGGAAACATATTTATTAAACATTTCATGCTTACAATTAAAAACAAATTTGTGTAATAAAAATCAATCAAAATGTTATAAAAATAAACGTAGCCATATTAATTTCAATTCTTTGTCGATAGTTATTAGATTTCCCCCAATTCGTAATAACATTACATATATAATGCTTACTGTAATTTCAACTTCTTGTTCCTCAGGCGACGAAGTTCTTAGGTAGATGGCTCCACTAAGAGGATTGATGATGAACTTATCGGAGTGAAGGCCATCCTCAATACTGTACGTAACATCTCCTTTCATTCCTTCGTCCTCGTCTAAGGCTACGACCTGGGAACAATGTGTATGCTACATAACGTTAGGGAATCAAAAGGATGAGACATTGATTGTTGAGTGTCTAAAGGTAACTGTATTTAATTGAACAGGTTTCTTAAATTTTAATTAAACATAATTATTTAATAAAGTAATCATTTTAGAAACGGTTGAAGAAGATGGGTTTTATTACGAAATCGGTATTCCACAATGCTTTACTTTTTAACAATGAGTTTATGACTGGTACCAAGTACCAACTTGTACTAAATCAATAGCTGGCACATACAAATACGACAATCATATACACAGATACTTTACACAACATAATTAAACAAAAAATTAAACATAACAACAGCTTTATAAATTTACAAAAAACTTTGAAACAAAAGATGTACAATGTCTGTTGATGTTGTAAAAATTATGTTTTAAGAAACATTACATTGCAACACACACACGCACGCGCGCTCCTATTTAATTATGTTAATAGAGTTTGAAACCAGCCTTTTGTGATAAATGACCTTTGACCTATCTTTACGAATTAATTTGTTACCTTAGCTTAGTCCTTGTCTTTGATGCGTAATGTAATGAGTTGGGACATTTGTTGCCACGCTCAGCATTAAATTGCATACTTTGTTTATAAGGATATTTATTAATGTAATTTAATAACATAAAATACCCAATTTGATTTGTACTTAGGAAAATATCTGGCTAATTAATAATTAAATATATTTTGTTGATATTTGTTCGGTAACAAATGAACATCCATACAGGATTTATTTTATAAACGTTAAGCTGTTTTTCAGCTTTAGTGATTTTTATGTTATTGCAGGATTTGTTGCATTATTTTGCCTACAAAAGTATAATTATGAACAATATTCATGAGTATTTTAATAAAACTCATAAGACTATGCAATAAAAGTATACGTTCTGGTTATAAAAAGTGTTGGGATTTTATAAGGTTAATTTTCTGATGTCGTTAAAATGCCGCCATGAAGTGCGATATAGAATGTATATAGAGTAATTACGTTTTTAGATGCACGTTGAGAAAATATAGCTGTACATTAAAAATAATCGCTATTAATACTCTAATTAAAACAATCGAGTAAAGTCGTGATTATAAAAACTGACTCTAATTTTATTTTCAACACTCAAATGGAAATCATAAACTTTTTACAATTTTCCGGCTTTAAATAAAAGTCGTATAGTAACGTTTTACAGACTAAATTAAACCCTAAAATTGGTGTCGCTAATTTTATTACATATTTAGCTGTAAAAAGGTATTGTAATTTTATACTGGGCAAGAAATATTGGGTTTAAATATGCATTCACTTAACAGGGCCATTCGGGAATCAGGGGAATGAGGTAAATAACTTTAAGGCCTATAACTAAAGATAGAGTAAAATCATAAGACTTAGTTCAATCAACAAAATGGTAGTAATATTTAAAAATTCAGGATATGCAAAGAAAAGTAAAATTTTTTTTAGGTTAGATTAACAAAGAGCTATAGCGAGGGTATTTGCGCAAGTTATATTTACACACACACACACACACACACACACACACACACACACACACACACACACACACACACACACACACACACACACACACACACACACACACACACACACACACACACACACACACACACACACACACACACACACACACACATACACACACACACACACACACACACACACACACACACAAACACACACACACACTGCAACGGACCGAGCCAACACCCACGCACGGCGCCGTCAACCCAACCGTCGTTGACCAGCACGCGCGCGCAAGCCCGCCCACCAACGCCCGTTGCAGAGCAAGAATTTTGAAACGAGCCGCTCGCAGCCGAAACCACGAACGCTGTGCAATGCTCGCCAAAATCTGCCAGAGAACAAGTCACTGGACTTAAAAAAGAAAAAACCTAACTTGCTGCGGATTCTACCCTTAAAGGGTAAGTCTTCCCGGGGGGTGGGTTCTTTTGAAAGACATCTAAACGGCGAAATGACCATATCAACTGTAGGAGAGTGTAAGAAACTTGTTTAAAAATAATACTCAGTTTGTTTGCAAGTTAGTTAAAAAATCTTTATTTTTTAATTTTAAGAAGTTTAAAATTTAATATTACAATGCACAGTCTGCAATTTATTTGACTTTAAAAATATCCTTTGTGTTGGTTCTTAACACAGTTAAGAAACCGACTCTGCTTATTTTAGTTGACATTTAAATTTAAATTAAGAATTTACGATTTTAATTTTCTTTCAATCAGAGTATGCCAAAGCGTAAAACTTTGCTCTACTTGCCGGTCAATCTTACTTGTCGAAAATATAACCCTTTACTACTTGTCATAATTTTATTTCATTATCCCAGGTTCTCAACCTTGCGATTTTAAACGTCAATATATGGTTTTGTTTACTTAACTTTTTACTGAAAATTATAATTGTTACAAATTACAAATATTCGTTGATTCAAGCAAAGCCTTACTTTTCAACACACTCCGAAAGATCCCTACTTTTCACATTTTGTTCAACTTATTTAAACTTTCTAAACACACTACTTTATTTATGGCCATATTTTACATAGCCATGTAAATGATATAATTTTTTCTATATCTTTATCAATTTAAAATGAGCAATTTAAAATTCAAATTCTATTTACTTTAGCAGGTAAAATTTCAAACAATTTTACCAACAACCTAAAAACAATTTCATAAAACATATCAAATTATATAAAAACCAATTATGAAGTACATACTGAAACAAAAATTACATATAAAACATATAGCCATATCTCCTACAAGATTATCAAAAATATTTACTGAACATTAAATAATAATTTATAAAAACTTTTAAAACATCTACTGAATAAATTCAAACACCTTCCCATATTGAGATTATAATATTTAAATACCTATTTTAATAAAACATTTACTGAAACATATTTAACCTGTTTACCCATATCCTCAATCATTTTCAAAATCTACAAATTTATTTAAATTCATTTAACCCTTTGATTAGAAAATATTTAACCCTTTGATTACTCTTTAATTAACCCTTTCGGCATGAAAATTCACATAATGAAATTTATTAATATTTATCAAAACATAGTTAAACCCTTTTGAACTGATCCTTGATCATTTACAAAGAAATTTACAAATTTTAAAATTTATGTAACCCTTTTTTATATAAAAACAAAAAACCCTTTAGTTATCATTTGATTAACCCTTTCTTCATGAAAATTATAAATACTGAAATTTAATTAAAATTTATTTAAAATTTATCGATGCAATTTCTGAAGGAAATTGATATTTAATAAATTTTGTATACCATTGCTAAATGGCTACAAGCCCATTTGCCTTTATTTTAGAACTTACATTTTTAAACCAATTTGCAAAAATTTCAATTTTCTTTCTAAGTTACTCTACCACCAAGATATTATTTTAAATACACACAAATCATGAAATAAACAATATATATATACTTATAATTCAAAAAAGAAAACTTATATTAACATAATTAATTTGGTTAGCTAGACCCACTTACAAATTTAAAATCTCTTGTTTAACTTAACCCTTTTATTGTACCTTTTAAAAATTTAAAATCTACACATCAAAATCATTTCCCTTTATTCTTACTCAAACCTTGGTTTGATTCAATTTATTTTATACACATATATAATTTCACCCTTTTCTAAATAAAATCAAAGGTTTACATTAAAAAGCTTCAATTTGTTAGAACCCTTGTTTATTTTAAATGAAAACAATTTATGTCAATTTGTTTCATATGGAAAAATGTCGTAATGACTCCTTCTAAATAAATTACCAATTTAGTTTAATTTAATTATATGAAATAACACTCCTGTTTATAGGAGTACCTGAAACTAAAGCATAGCCTTCCAATCAGCTGTTGTAAACAATGGCCCTTTTGTCCGCCATCTTGGATATTTACTTTTAACAAATTATATTTAACTTTATTTCAACGCATCTTTTATTTAAATTCTTTACACCTTCATAATATTTTAAACTCTTTAATTAATTTAAATCCTTTTATTTGATTTGCTTATTTAAAACCCTTTCCCTTTACATAAGTTCTAATCTAAAATTTCTATTTCCCTTACATACATAAAATACAACATAAATTCTGCATTTATGGCATCGCCATCTTGAAAACCCCCCATTCTTTAAAACAAAGCCACCAGCATTTACTTGATAAATTTAAAGTTTACTGTTAATGATTTGAAAATTTATTTAAATTTTATAACATTTTCCCAATTTAGAAAAACTTCTTCAAATTAAAATTTTAATTTGCAAAGGGAAAACAATTTAGATCTGACCTGATTCCACACAAAGCATGGCTTGCCTATCTTCTCCCTCTCTTCTCCGTCTCTCCCTTTGTCCTCCAACGGGGTGGGGAAAATCCGGCTTGGCTGTTGCTTTGTTCCCACGTAAGAATACTTGGATGCTTCCCACGCGTTGCCGCCATCTTTGAAATCCTCCATCCCTTTGTGTGTCTGCTAGGCCTCAGGTAGATCCGCTCGCTTCACCCTTTGGTTGAATCCTTCCATCTTCTTTCTTCGATGCTATTCGCACCTCTTTTAAATTTTAACGGTTACCAGTAAAATTTTAGCTTTAAGCCCTTCTTTTAACACAGTTCTTGGGCATTTCTTAACACAGAAAAGAAACAGAAAAATCTTTTAAAAACGTTTATCAATTTAGTTAAATTTTGTTTAATTTTGTTAGAAATTTAGACTCACACTTTTAAAACTGTTTGCTAGGTTACACTGTTCACATCGCCTTGTCTTTCTAGTAAGGCTGCACCACACACATTTAACGACGCTCGCACATAATTTGATGGAAATTTATGGGAAACCCCTTTCGCTGCGATCTTGAAATGCGAAAGGGCCCCATACACGAAATACAGCGTCACGACATCTCAACGAAACGAACTTTCCCTAGCCACTCATAGTTTTTGAACTATTAACGGTAACAAAACTATTGTTCATTGTTTTACCGGAGCTACGCCCGACACCGACCTTACCCTTCGAGAGTCCTGGTTTAGCTGGGGCTTCCAAAGACGCTTGGCCTGCACCACCCGGGAAAACACCCCCACCTGCAGTCCGTTCCCACGAGTTGACAACCAATAAGGATCTTAACTCGATGTCGCCTGATCGGCGCGCGCACTTCTTTTGTACTAGTGCGTAACGGCTCGCAGAATGATAGACCGATCGATTTAATCCATTTTTTCGATCAAGCCGTATAACTCTTTAAGGGTGCTTCTGATGGAATTTTATTATTCTTTAATTTTGATTTTTCTCGTCTTGCTTCATCTCTGGAAATGTCGATGGTAATTCTAGGCCAATTTTGACCATCTTCCCCTTGCAAACGACCTTAAATTTAAGTTTCGAACCCTTCCCACGGTGGCTTGGTTTGTTTTACTTACATGAACTTTAGACTCTTTATGTTTTACATGTTATCTTTTTGCGGCATGTATTCCCAGAGAATATTGCCCGCCGCAAGATCCCCCTTTAAAATTGAGACAAAAAAAATTTTTGAAAGTATCTCCAAAAAAAAATTTACTTATACAAAAAAAAAAATTTATTTTTCGAGATTTATCTGTTTTCCTATTTTATTTGTGGGTGCTAGCTAACTCTTAATTACCTTACTTATATATCTATTTGTCCTTGGTCCTCTTCTACTTCTTCTCACTGAAACACTTAAAAACTTTCACAATATTAATAAGTACAACCCTCAGTATATACATTTTTATAAAACTCACAACTCTCACTATTCACTCACAGGCTTGATACAATAAATCTGATCTTGTTTTCTCTTTGCTTATATATTTTTTTAAAAGTTAAAAAATTTAAAATTTTTCTTAAATTTTCCATTTCTTAATTCCCCTACATTTATACCCTCGTTAGTGGCTTTATTTTATTTTTTCATTACATACTTATAAACATTTTACATTTCTTATAAATACACTCCAAAATATCTAACCAAGTCCTTACAATTTATCAGCCGTTATTTACTCACGCTCCTTATCTTAAGTGAGGAACGATGTTCAGGTGTTCCCCTCTCACTCTCTGGCGCTGTCCCTTTTATCAGCTGGCGTCTTGCGTTACTTGCTTACGCATTAGTCGGCCGCTCCACACAGCTGTGACCTTGTGTAGTAAAGCTACTTCCTTATATTTTTTGCTTGGGTCAATGCTTCTACTGTATACACAACTTTGGATCGATATTTGTTGCACTACGGCAACACACATTTTTTGTTTTGAAGTCAGGTCAGCTATCAGGCTTCCTTGTTTATTATTAGTCTACGTATAATTTTATATCTTTAACATCGTACCTTCCTCTTACTTTATTTGTCACAATATTGGCCACTTCATAGGTCTTACGCCCTAGTTTCCTGGTTATTTTAAATGGGCCTTCGTAAATCAATAGTAACTTTTCTGTCTCTTTTCTTTGCACATTGGAGCGGTTATGCCTTGTGATTAACACCAGGTCGTTGACTTGGAAGTGCGTCTCCTTACAGGTTCTATTTGTCCTTGCCGCTCTGTAGTCTCCCTTAGTCCTAATTCGCTGAAATACTTTCTGAAGCATCTCCCTCCTAGTCTCCACTACCGCATTCCTACAATCCTCAGGGATATATCCTTCCCATACATAGTTTGTTTCCACTCCCCAGTGGACCATTGCCGGCGTGTAGCCTGTGATCTCGTGTGGCATTTGGTTATGATTTTTTTCTATGTATTGCAAGTATTTTTGCCATGAGGATTGTGCATTACTACAGTATGTCCGTAAAATTCTTCCCAAATCTCGATTTATACGCTCGGCTAAATTTACCTGGGGATGCCGAACAGGGATAAGAATGTGTCGCACTCCTACTGCCTCGATCCATTCTTTCCACTGTTTGGAGGTAAATGCCGCGCCGAAATCGGTAAGAATTTTAATCGGTTTTCCCACTGTATTAAAATACTCAGTCATGCGATCGATGGAGGTTTTGGAGTTCGGGCTTTTCACAGCGTATAATTTTAGGAACTTTGAGAACACGTCAAGGATCACTAGTACGTGTCTCGCCCCTCCTATACTCCTGGGTAGGGGCCCTAAGAAGTCTACGGCAACCATTTCCCCTGGTTGTTGTGTAAGGATTGGTCTTGTTAAAGCTTGTGAGTACCTGTTAGTATGCTTGGCGTATTGACATATTTTGCATCTCCTTATCACTTCCATAACCCTTTGGTACATATTCTTTATATAGAAGCTCCGACCTAGCATTTTTGCCAATTTATTTCTCCCAATGTGCAAGTACACCTGGTGTACTTCGTTTATGAGTGGCTCAATGTTCCCTTCTGGAATCACTATTTTATTTTTTCCTCTCACTTTAAAGCACAAATATCCTTCTATTACCTCGTATCTCGGGTACCTTTGTATATTTTCTGTTATATTATTTAAATCTATTTGTTCCCTTTGTCCTTCTTTCAATGATAGGATTATTTGTCTTAAGGGTCTCTCGCTTTTCATTTCATTTAGCCTGATAACTGCCTGCTCGTTCTTTAGTTTTCCGATCCCGCTTTGTGCCTGGTACATGCGGCTGACCGTATCGCAAGGTATGTTCTCCTTGCCAGGGCAGTGAATAACGGAGGGTTGGTACTCTTGGATTGCTAGTGTCCATCTGGTGATGCGAGAGTTGGTGAAGTTGCAAGTGTTTAAAAATTGCAATGCCTTGTTATCAGTGATGATGTGCAACGGCGCTCCTAATATAAGTGGTCTAAATTTCTTGAGGCCGTGCACTATGGCCAGCAGTTCTTTCTCGCACACGCTGTATGACAATTCTGCTTTCTTGAGGGTCCTACTAGCGAATCCAATAACCGCCAAATCCCCGTTATCGTCCTTTTGATAGAGTTGACTTGCTATCGCTATGTGGCTGGCATCCGTTTGTAAGAAGACATCCTGCCCAGCTCTTGGGTGTGTAATCGTTACTGCCTCGAGAAACAACCCTTTGACACGATCAAAAGCCGCCTGCATGTCTGAGCTCCAAATCCAGGGTTGTTGCTTGCGCAGGAGTTTCAAAAGAGGTGAGGTTTCCTGTGAATACTTGCTCGTAAAACGAGCATAGTAGTTCACAAATCCTAGAAACGATTGTAATTGCTTTTTATTCTTAGGCACTGGGAAATCGTATATTGCCTGTAGCTTCTCTGGGTCTGTTCGTACCCCTTCCTGAGTAAAGATGTATCCTAGGAATTTCACCTCCTCCTGACAGAAAAATGTTTTTCTTGGATTTATTGTCAAGTTTCCTTTCCTGAATTTGGTGAAGATCGTTCGTAAATGTTCGAGGTGTTCCTCGAACGTCTCAGACAAGCATAACAGGTCGTCGACGTATGCTAGAATGTTTTCCTCTAATTCCTGTCCCAGCGTCAAATCCACCGTCCTAACCAATGCCGCTAAGGAGTTCTGTAGTCCGAAAGGCACTACCTTGAAGTTGTACACCTTGTTGTTGAAGAGGAACCCCGTATACTTCTTGGAGTCATGTGTAAGAGGTATTTGCCAAAAACTAGACGTGAGATCAATCTTGGAGATATACCTCTTACATCTTCCTTTCCTTAGAATCTCGTCAATCGCTGGTGCGCTTTCGTAATCTGGTACAGTGATGTCATTTAGTCTCCTAGCATCAAGGCATAGTCTGATGGATTTGTCTGGCTTGAGGACCATTACCATCGGGTTGATGTATGGCGTTCTTGACCTCTCGATGATGTCGTTGGCCAGCATAACGTCGATTTCCTGTTGGACCTGTTTCCTATAGTTTATAGGGATCGGAAAACTCCTTTTTATAAATGGTTTATCCTCATATATTTTCAATTTATGTTTATACCTATTGGACCTTCCTGGAGTCTCACTGAATACCTCTTTGTATTCCTTTATTAATTTTTCCAGCCTTTCCTCCTGAGTCTTTGTGAGAATTGAGTTATTTTTATCCTGCTGCTGTATTGTATTTAGGTTTCTTACATTGTATACTCGATGTGGTTTCAGTGTTTGGCCATTTTTAGAATTTTTGTGTTTCTTTCTCTTTACTCTACTCTTCCAATTTACAACTCCTAATCTCCTCCTCATCCTGTATCTGGGTCTACTTCGTTTTGCCTTGTCCTGAGTTCTCTTTTCTCCCCCTTTTTCCTTCCTATTACGCTTGTTCTTCTTGTCCTCTGGCTCGCTCGCATCTTTGTTTCCTTCCGGGATTTCCGCATGGTCGTAGGAACATTCTGGGCCTCCTTGTCCTCTCTGTACCTTTCCTCCTATTTCTTCCTCTTGTCCTTTATACTTTTTGCGCCTACTTTCGGCTTTCTCGGGCTCTGCCCTTTTTACCGCCCTAGTTCCACGTGTGTGACCTTCTTTGCGCCTCCCTTCCGGCACATTTCTGTCTGCCTTGCCATCGGCTCCTCTTCTTTTGCTTACAGCTGCTGCTCCCTTCTTGCTTTCTTTTTGTTCTATTTCTTTTGCCTCCTGGCCTTCTGGTTTTCCCTTTTTCTCCTGTTTACTACCTCTCTGTCTTACTTTTGCATTTGGTTTCTCCTTTGCCACTTCTGCTCCAACATTTCCCTCAGATTGGGATCCATGTCCCAATCCCCCCCCGAGACTCGGCCACTCCGGGTTCTCGATCGGGGTAACGACGTCAGCCTGGTGTTCGGCTGGCGCCAGTACAAGCCCCTCTTCTTCGCTTGTACCAATCCATCCCACCTTGTCGATCTTTGCTCTTCTACTAATCTCTTGGAGCTCTCCTGGATGGTCTTGTGCAGATCTTACCTCTTCTCCTTCCGGAGCTTCCAAGTTAGTAATGGATGTGTTTGGATGGTCTTGTATATGTCTTATGACTTCTCCTACTTGAGCTTCCTGATTTCGAGTTTCTCTGAGATTGCTTGCATTTCCGTTTCCTTCTTGGATCTTGGCTAGGTCACTGGAACTCTTTGGGCCTCCTTGTTTTGCAGCTTCCTGCTGCCTACTTTCTCTCTCATTCTCTTCCTTTCTTCCTCCTTTACTGTTACTGGGTAGCTGTTCTACAGCATCCTTGGGCTCTGCCCCACCCATCGCCCTGTTTCCACTCTGTTCCCTTTTGCCTTCTCCTTCCAGCACGTTTTTGCTCGCTTCCCTGTCAGATGTAACTCCTTTTTGTCTCTCTTTTTCTTTTACTATCCTTTTACTCTTTTTTATACTACTAATACTCTTTTTTATTTCTTTGTTCCGGGTCTCGGTTCCTTTTGCTCGCCATTGTCTGTCTCTATGTTGTCTGTTCTCTTCTATTTCGCACGAGACCCTCCCGCCTCGTTTTTTGGACTCCTTGTCCTATTTCTTGTTTCCACGTTCTGCCTTGGAGGTGGTCTGGTCTCTCTCTCCGGCCTGGGGTTCCCATTGGTGTTGTTCCTTGGGTGAGGAGGCCTCATATTTGGAGGTGGCCTCTGTTGGTACCTAGGCGGCACCTCTCTCCCATTTATACCCCGGCTTCCGTTGTCCGTCTCCACGCCGTTCAGGAAATCAATGGCACTGGCCACTGACTCCCTATGAACGCCAAGGCTAGCATTCCGGACCTCCTTTCCGAAATGCGTCATCACCTTGTTCACGAGGTAACGCTCTGGTATCGGCGGGTCCAAATTTCTGGCTTTGTTAACCATTACTACGAAGTATTCGGACTTGCTGTAGGGTCCCATTTCATAATACCTCCCCGTGTCTAACTGCCGCCTTATTTTCTCTTGCGCTTCAAAACCCCAGTATCTGGCTAAAAACTTAGCCTTAAACTGTCCATACTGGTCTCCTGGATTCATAACGGCCTTCCACCAGCCTTCTGCCGTTCCCTTTAAATTTCTGACCACCATCTTCAGTTTGGTCTCTTCTTCCAACATGGGGTCTACTTCATCAAAGAGCTCCTCCATGCTCTTTATAAACGCTACCGGATCTTCATTATCTTTTCCATAATACTCGATCCTTTTTGCTCCTGCAAGCTCCTGATAATCCCAGGCCCGTGGTTTTATCCAGCTAACACTTGTCGCTTGTGCTCCTGCACTTCTTACTTTGTCAGCTACTCTTTTAACGCTGGTTTCCACTTTCTGCAGGCCTGTTTGCAGGTCCACGATTTTCTTGTCCTGCTCCAGTTGCTCCTCTTCCTCCTTTTCGATCCTTACTTGTAATTGATCGACTTTGCTCTCATAAGTCGACACTCTTGCGTCCATGCTCACCATGTGCTGGGCTATGTCGTCCTTATGACTTTTAAACTTTTCCGCCATCCTTTCTTGGAATTGTTTCATTTCTTCTCTATCCCTTTTTTCTTTTTCTTCTCGCTCTTTCTTTTCCTGTTCTTTCTCTTGTTGTTTCTTTTTTCTCCTGCCCTCTTTTTCTTCTGCTTCCCTTATCCTTCTCGCTTCTTCATTTTGCCATCTTAACTCGGCTTGTTCTCTCTCTTTGTATCTCCTCATCTCTTCCTGTTCTTCCTTCTTCTCCCTTTCTAACCTCCACTCTTCCTTCTCCCTTTGTCTTTCTAACCTTTCCTGTTCTTCCTTCTTTTGCCTTTCTAACCTATCCTGTTCTTTCTCCTACTGTCTTTCTAATCTTTCCTGTTCTTTTTCCTGCCGTCTTTTAGCCTCATCTTGCTCTTCCTTCTTTTGCCTTTCTAGCCTATCCTGTTCTTCCTTTTGCTGTCTTTTAGCCTCATCCTGTTCTTCCTTTTGCTGTTTTTTAGCCTCATCCTGTTCTTTTTCCTGTTTTCTTTCTAATTTTTCTTGTTCTCTTTCTTTCCTTAGCATCGCCATTAGCTTCTCCATTTCACTTCTTTCCTGCTGCTTTTGTGTTGCCATGGCTTCTGTTCTGTTTATCTCCTTTTTGTTTTTAATCCTTTCCTTCTTTTTAAACCCTAATTCTAAACTTTTCTATAAAATCCTTTACTTTACATAAAAGTGTCGTTGGATGTCGTGCGTGTGTTTCCTATGTGCGCGTTCGTCTATGTGTTTGCCTCTTTTTACTTACTACTAATTACCCCTACTTTACTTTCTTAACTCTTTTAAAACTATTTCTCATACTAAACTATTTACCTCTTAATTTCATCTTCTTATCTTATTTTTAAATTAATTTACCAGTGTTTCAACCTAAAACTGCAATCTAACTCTTTTCTTTAACATTTTATTATTTATTTCTTACACTTCCTAGGTCGAATTTCGCCATGTCTTTTTATGATTTTAATAGAGACCGAAATATTTATACGGGAAAGTCCGCAACTTTACCCGTCGGTCCCACTCGTTAGGGCGCCATCTTACTAACTGCAACGGACCGAGCCAACACCCACGCACGGCGCCGTCAACCCAACCGTCGTTGACCAGCACGCGCGCGCAAGCCCGCCCACCAACGCCCGTTGCAGAGCAAGAATTTTGAAACGAGCCGCTCGCAGCCGAAACCACGAACGCTGTGCAATGCTCGCCAAAATCTGCCAGAGAACAAGTCACTGGACTTAAAAAAGAAAAAACCTAACTTGCTGCGGATTCTACCCTTAAAGGGTAAGTCTTCCCGGGGGGTGGGTTCTTTTGAAAGACATCTAAACGGCGAAATGACCATATCAACTGTAGGAGAGTGTAAGAAACTTGTTTAAAAATAATACTCAGTTTGTTTGCAAGTTAGTTAAAAAATCTTTATTTTTTAATTTTAATAACTGCAACGGACCGAGCCAGCACCCACACACGGCGCCGTCAACCCTACCGTCGTTGACCAGCACGCGCGCGCAAGCCCGCCCACCAACGCCCGTTGCAGAGCAAGAATTTTGAAACGAGCCGCTCGCAGCCGAAACCACGAACGCTGTGCAATGCTCGCCAAAATCTGCCAGAGAACAAGTCACTGGACTTAAAAAAAAAAAACCTAACTTGCTGCGGATTCTACCCTTAACGGGTAAGTCGTCCCGGGGGATGGGTTCTTTTGAAAGACATCTAAACGGCGAAATGACCATATCTACAGTAGGAGAGTGTAAGAAACTTGTTTAAAATAATACTCAGTTTGTTTGCAAGTTAGTTAAAAAATCTTTATTTTTTAATTTTAAAAAATTTAAAATTTAATATTACAATGCACAGTCTGCAATTTATTTGACTTAAAAATATCATTTATGTTGGTTCTTAACACAGTTAAGAAACCAACTCTGCTTATTTTAGTGGACATTTAAAATTTAAATTAAGCATTTACGATTTTAATTTCCTTTCAATCGGAGTATGCCAAAGCGTAAAACTTTGCTCTACTTGCCGGTCAATCTTACTTGTCGAAAATATAACCCTTTACTACTTGTCATAATTTTATTTCATTATCCCAGGTTCTCAACCTTGCGATTTTAAACGTCAATATATGGTTTTGTTTACTTAACTTTTTACTGAAAATTTTAATTGTTACAAATTACAAATATTCGTTGATTCAAGCAAAGCCTTACTTTTCAACACACTCCGAAAGATCCCTACTTTTCACATTTTGTTCCATTTATTTAAACTTTCTAAACACACTACTTTATTTATGGCCATATTTTACATAGCCATTTAAAATTGCAGACTGTGCATTGTAATATTAAATTTTAAACTTCTTAAAATTAAAAAATAAAGATTTTTTAACTAACTTGCAAACAAACTGAGTATTATTTTTAAACAAGTTTCTTACACTCTCCTACAGTTGATATGGTCATTTCGCCGTTTAGATGTCTTTCAAAAGAACCCACCCCCCGGGAAGACTTACCCTTTAAGGGTAGAATCCGCAGCAAGTTAGGTTTTTTCTTTTTTAAGTCCAGTGACTTGTTCTCTGGCAGATTTTGGCGAGCATTGCACAGCGTTCGTGGTTTCGGCTGCGAGCGGCTCGTTTCAAAATTCTTGCTCTGCAACGGGCGTTGGTGGGCGGGCTTGCGCGCGCGTGCTGGTCAACGACGGTTGGGTTGACGGCGCCGTGCGTGGGTGTTGGCTCGGTCCGTTGCAGTTAGTAAGATTTTTGAAACGAGCCGCTCGCAGCCGAAACCACGAACGCTGTGCAATGCTCGCCAAAATCTGCCAGAGAACAAGTCACTGGACTTAAAAAAGAAAAAACCTAACTTGCTGCGGATTCTACCCTTAAAGGGTAAGTCTTCCCGGGGGGTGGGTTCTTTTGAAAGACATCTAAACGGCGAAATGACCATATCAACTGTAGGAGAGTGTAAGAAACTTGTTTAAAAATAATACTCAGTTTGTTTGCAAGTTAGTTAAAAAATCTTTATTTTTTAATTTTAAGAATTTTAAAATTTAATATTACAATGCACAGTCTGCAATTTATTTGACTTTAAAAATATCCTTTGTGTTGGTTCTTAACACAGTTAAGAAACCGACTCTGCTTATTTTAGTTGACATTTAAATTTAAATTAAGAATTTACGATTTTAATTTTCTTTCAATCAGAGTATGCCAAAGCGTAAAACTTTGCTCTACTTGCCGGTCAATCTTACTTGTCGAAAATATAACCCTTTACTACTTGTCATAATTTTATTTCATTATCCCAGGTTCTCAACCTTGCGATTTTAAACGTCAATATATGGTTTTGTTTACTTAACTTTTTACTGAAAATTATAATTGTTACAAATTACAAATATTCGTTGATTCAAGCAAAGCCTTACTTTTCAACACACTCCGAAAGATCCCTACTTTTCACATTTTGTTCAACTTATTTAAACTTTCTAAACACACTACTTTATTTATGGCCATATTTTACATAGCCATGTAAATGATATAATTTTTTCTATATCTTTATCAATTTAAAATGAGCAATTTAAAATTCAAATTCTATTTACTTTAGCAGGTAAAATTTCAAACAATTTTACCAACAACCTAAAAACAATTTCATAAAACATATCAAATTATATAAAAACCAATTATGAAGTACATACTGAAACAAAAATTACATATAAAACATATAGCCATATCTCCTACAAGATTATCAAAAATATTTACTGAACATTAAATAAGAATTTATAAAAACTTTTAAAACATCTACTGAATAAATTCAAACACCTTCCCATATTGAGATTATAATATTTAAATACCTATTTTAATAAAACATTTACTGAAACATATTTAACCTGTTTACCCATATCCTCAATCATTTTCAAAATCTACAAATTTATTTAAATTCATTTAACCCTTTGATTAGAAAATATTTAACCCTTTGATTACTCTTTAATTAACCCTTTCGGCATGAAAATTCACATAATGAAATTTATTAATATTTATCAAAACATAGTTAAACCCTTTTGAACTGATCCTTGATCATTTACAAAGAAATTTACAAATTTTAAAATTTATGTAACCCTTTTTTATATAAAAACAAAAAACCCTTTAGTTATCATTTGATTAACCCTTTCTTCATGAAAATTATAAATACTGAAATTTAATTAAAATTTATTTAAAATTTATCGATGCAATTTCTGAAGGAAATTGATATTTAATAAATTTTGTATACCATTGCTAAATGGCTACAAGCCCATTTGCCTTTATTTTAGAACTTACATTTTTAAACCAATTTGCAAAAATTTCAATTTTCTTTCTAAGTTACTCTACCACCAAGATATTATTTTAAATACACACAAATCATGAAATAAACAATATATATATACTTATAATTCAAAAAAGAAAACTTATATTAACATAATTAATTTGGTTAGCTAGACCCACTTACAAATTTAAAATCTCTTGTTTAACTTAACCCTTTTATTGTACCTTTTAAAAATTTAAAATCTACACATCAAAATCATTTCCCTTTATTCTTACTCAAACCTTGGTTTGATTCAATTTATTTTATACACATATATAATTTCACCCTTTTCTAAATAAAATCAAAGGTTTACATTAAAAAGCTTCAATTTGTTAGAACCCTTGTTTATTTTAAATGAAAACAATTTATGTCAATTTGTTTCATATGGAAAAATGTCGTAATGACTCCTTCTAAATAAATTACCAATTTAGTTTAATTTAATTATATGAAATAACACTCTTGTTTATAGGAGTACCTGAAACTAAAGCATAGCCTTCCAATCAGCTGTTGTAAACAATGGCCCTTTTGTCCGCCATCTTGGATATTTACTTTTAACAAATTATATTTAACTTTATTTCAACGCATCTTTTATTTAAATTCTTTACACCTTCATAATATTTTAAACTCTTTAATTAATTTAAATCCTTTTATTTGATTTGCTTATTTAAAACCCTTTCCCTTTACATAAGTTCTAATCTAAAATTTCTATTTCCCTTACATACATAAAATACAACATAAATTCTGCATTTATGGCATCGCCATCTTGAAAACCCCCCATTCTTTAAAACAAAGCCACCAGCATTTACTTGTAAAATTTAAAGTTTACTGTTAATGATTTGAAAATTTATTTAAATTTTATAACATTTTCCCAATTTAGAAAAACTTCTTCAAATTAAAATTTTAATTTGCAAAGGGAAAACAATTTAGATCTGACCTGATTCCACACAAAGCATGGCTTGCCTATCTTCTCCCTCTCTTCTCCGTCTCTCCCTTTGTCCTCCAACGGGGTGGGGAAAATCCGGCTTGGCTGTTGCTTTGTTCCCACGTAAGAATACTTGGATGCTTCCCACGCGTTGCCGCCATCTTTGAAATCCTCCATCCCTTTGTGTGTCTGCTAGGCCTCAGGTAGATCCGCTCGCTTCACCCTTTGGTTGAATCCTTCCATCTTCTTTCTTCGATGCTATTCGCACCTCTTTTAAATTTTAACGGTTACCAGTAAAATTTTAGCTTTAAGCCCTTCTTTTAACACAGTTCTTGGGCATTTCTTAACACAGAAAAGAAACAGAAAAATCTTTTAAAAACGTTTATCAATTTAGTTAAATTTTGTTTAATTTTGTTAGAAATTTAGACTCACACTTTTAAAACTGTTTGCTAGGTTACACTGTTCACATCGCCTTGTCTTTCTAGTAAGGCTGCACCACACACATTTAACGACGCTCGCACATAATTTGATGGAAATTTATGGGAAACCCCTTTCGCTGCGATCTTGAAATGCGAAAGGGCCCCATACACGAAATACAGCGTCACGACATCTCAACGAAACGAACTTTCCCTAGCCACTCATAGTTTTTGAACTATTAACGGTAACAAAACTATTGTTCATTGTTTTACCGGAGCTACGCCCGACACCGACCTTACCCTTCGAGAGTCCTGGTTTAGCTGGGGCTTCCAAAGACGCTTGGCCTGCACCACCCGGGAAAACACCCCCACCTGCAGTCCGTTCCCACGAGTTGACAACCAATAAGGATCTTAACTCGATGTCGCCTGATCGGCGCGCGCACTTCTTTTGTACTAGTGCGTAACGGCTCGCAGAATGATAGACCGATCGATTTAATCCATTTTTTCGATCAAGCCGTATAACTCTTTAAGGGTGCTTCTGATGGAATTTTATTATTCTTTAATTTTGATTTTTCTCGTCTTGCTTCATCTCTGGAAATGTCGATGGTAATTCTAGGCCAATTTTGACCATCTTCCCCTTGCAAACGACCTTAAATTTAAGTTTCGAACCCTTCCCACGGTGGCTTGGTTTGTTTTACTTACATGAACTTTAGACTCTTTATGTTTTACATGTTATCTTTTTGCGGCATGTATTCCCAGAGAATATTGCCCGCCGCAACACACATATATATATATATGTGTATGTATCGTTGTATGTGTGTGTGTGTGTGTGTGTGTTTGTGTGTGTGTAAAAACAATAAAATTTAATTAATATACAACAATGAGGTTTATAATGTTGACATATTTAAGCGTAGACAATTTAACTCAATTTAATTTAACTCTGTAATATTTGTTTACAACTATAAACATAATAATTCGACAATTTAATATTCTTTATGTGTTTTTTCTTTCTCTCTGTAAACCACATCAATGTATTACAAATTCTTGTTTCAAAATAAGAGATTAAAAAAAATGAAGATATGAGATTTGATTTAAAAAGAAAGAATATACGTTTATCAATAATGTAGAAAAATTCTAAGGGAAGGAAGAAAAAATATGATACTGCACTTGCACCTGCTGCTAGTGTCCGTGCGCCTCTTGTGGTAAACCGGTCAATTACACCTCTTTAGATCAAGAATACTAAATTATTTAGATACATTTCTAGGGATGTAACATTTAGACCACCGGAGAGAGCTGTTTTCCTTCAGTTACGTGTCCCTGCGCACATAAACCACAATTCCCATTGCTCCCAGTAAAAGAGACCGCCGTGTCTATTAAACACACTTTTATTTCGCTTATCCTTCCTTTGTATTATTTCTAAGTATATCCCAGTGACAGATTATTATGTAAAATTTTGATGATTTACTCTTTTTAAAGCAGTTTACATATTTACAATAAACAGTTACCAAGACCGGAAGGTTATTTTCATCGCCATAAGTAATTAAACTTATAGGGCGTACCCTTCCTAATTGCATCTTACTGCAAAGAGTTATGTTTCCTCAAGACAGCCCATTTAAAAAGTTTTTAACATTACAATAGAATTTAGAAACTATTATTGTAAAAAATGGGATCTCATTTGCAATTAACTGTTTATAATTATAATTCTATAATGTGATTAACTCCACTATATATTTTATCTTCTCTTAACTTACGTTTAGCTAATAGAACAAAACATGTTTACTTATAGTTTTTTTTACACTCAAATTAAAAAAGCATGTTATAATAAAATAGACAATGTTATATCGTTTAAACATAAAGATGTTTGTAATTTCCTAAAATTAACAAACAAAAAGCTTTCAATAGTCACCTCATGATACAATTCAACACTCTCAATATCCTTTTGAAATTTCGACAGCTATACTTGTTTCAACAACAATTGTACCATCATTAGTTAAAGATAAACAATGAATATTTGATGTTTTCTTTCTGTTCTGAATGTTCATAGTAAAAGTTTAGTTATTTAATATGTACAGTAATCTGAGCTGATCTTGCAAGCTGAGCTCGTAATTTCGTTATTAAAAATAAAATTTATAGACCCAAGTACATTTTTCAATATGCTCGTTTTACTAGATGATTTGTTCGAGTAATGTACGTACCTGGAAGTAAGAGACGTCTTGACGTAAGCCTGGAGTAACAAAGCGGTAATGGTGCTGAAGGAACCTCGGCGGGGAGTCATTGATATCTCCCACTGAGACGATGATGAAAGTCGAGCTGGATAATGAAGGGTAGTTATTGTCACTCACGGTCACCTGGGGGGTGAAAGCACGTTGTAAAATTAACAATATTAACACTGGTATAAGTTTTAACTTAGTGAGAATATTGCTTAGTAGGAAATGAAGAAATTAATTTGTTTGTCGATCCGAGTGAAATATCAAATAGGAGCTAAACAAGAAACAATGTAATAGTAATGCATTTAATAAATATCTGTAGCAAGGCGTATATCGGTAGGCATCCCTATCTAATAAATAGGGATGGCAGGCGTAGTTACATTAATAATAGAAATATGGTTTATAAAGGTGAGAGTTTCAACATTTCTTTCAGATAATACTATACATTCTAATTGAAATAACATTTTAGGAATACATTTTTTTATATGAATTGACTTTAAAACCATATTACACAAAAAGAGTTTACTTTCTATATTTAGTATCATTTCAGTGCGTTATAACATATAGATAATCCAACAATTTCAATAGGCTGATTTCTATAAGCCGACAATTTCAGTTGTCTGATTTCTACAAGCAATCAGTTTCAGTAGGCCAGTTTATATACGCCAATAGTTTCCGTAGGTTGATTTCTATAACACTTTTACTAGGCTAAATTCTATAAGATAATAGTTTCAGTAGAAGCAAAACTTTTCAGTAGGCTGGTTTCTAAAAGTTAGCCATTACAGTAGCCTAGTTTCTGTAAGTCAACAGTTTCAGTAGGCCAGTTCACATACGCGAATAGTTTCCGTAGGTTGATTTCTATAACACTTTTATTAGGCTGAATTCTATAAGATAATAGTTTCAGTAGAAGCAAAACTTTTCAGTAGGCTGGTTTCTAAAAGTTAGCCATTACAGTAGCCTAGTTTCTGTAAGTCATTAGTTTCAGTAGGCCAGTTTATATACGCCAATAGTTTCCGTAGGTTGATTTCTATAACACTTTTATTAGGCTGAATTCTATAAGATAATAGTTTCAGTAGAAGCAAAACTTTTCAGTAGGCTGGTTTCTAAAAGTTAGCCATTACAGTAGCCTAGTTTCTGTATGTCAACAGTTTCATTAGGCCAGTTCATATACGCGAATAGTTTCCGTAGGTTGATTTCTATAACAATTTTATTAGGCTGAATTCTATAAGATAATAGTTTCAGTAGAAGCAAAACTTTTCAGTAGGCTGATTTCTAAAAGTTAGCCATTACAGTAGCCTAGTTTCTGTAAGTCAACAGTTTCAGTAGGCCAGTTCATATACGCGAATAGTTTCCGTAGGTTGATTTCTATAACACTTTTATTAGGCTGAATTCTATAAGATAATAGTTTCAGTAGAAGCAAAACTTTTCAGTAGGCTGATTTCTAAAAGTTAGCCATTACAGTAGCCTAGTTTCTGTAAGTCAACAGTTTCAGTATCATAATTTATATAAATAAAAGGAATAGCAATAAAGAAATTGTAATAATAAAGCAACAAAACTTTAAATTAACTCTAAATTAAGTATTTTCCAAATTAAGTATACCTTACTAAATATTGTAATAAATAGAATAACCAATGTGGTTCAACCCTATGTTACTGAGTATATTTTTATTATATAACCGACTACTTCAAATTTTCAAATTAAAAAGTACTATATATATATATATATATATATATATATATATATATATATATATATTATAAAGGAGTATTTTCCAAGTATCCGATCTCGTCGTTCACGCTATACACAATCATACAAACAATATCGTAATGCATACGTAAATGGGTTAACACATTTAATTACCTTTTTGAAACAATTATTTGTAATTAAAAAAACTTCAATGGATATAAACATTTTAAAAATACTCAGTCATAAAATTATAACATAAAATAGCGTGGTTATAAAACAATCGTGATAATGGAACAAATATACATAATAGCTATACTCTAAAATACACTAAAAATGTCTAAATGGCTAAAATACACTAAAAATGGTTAAATGGCTAAGATACAATAAAAATGCCTAAATGGCTATAATACAATAAAAATAATCAATAATCATCCAGCATTAAACTAATTATAAAACTATAAATATTATAACTCCTCGTTAGTAACTCCATCTGAGTAGTAGGTACTGTCTTCCGTGAAAACAAAATTCACGAGAAATATTTTACTAATATTAACGACTTTAAAAACGTTTATGTGAAATTTCACGAAAATAAATATTGATCATGTGGTTAAATACAAATCTTATTAGGCCAAATAAGAAAACCTTAGCACACTAGGTTGCGTTTTACAAATGCAGTTTGTTATAACTTGGAGGAAAATAATTGACAAGGTTGGTTTTCCTTTTCATTTTTCAAATACATATTGACAATCCAATTTGTTATAACAGTGTTTGGCTTGCTATTCGCGTCTCGTTGATGTAACATAATCGTTGTATCGTTTCATCAATACCCGATGAAAATTCATAATGTTTTAAAAGTAAAATTAACACGACACTGTAAAAGAAAATCAAAATCAACCATTGTACGTATAATAAGAAATGTGATTTGCATTATATGTGTTTGCACGTACTAA